>VZRF01003307.1:0-71799 GCA_013396875.1 Vireo altiloquus
ACTTCTAAAACCCCAACACTCCTCCATACACAGATCAGTAACCAAAAGTTTTTTTTAACTGGCAATAAATTAAGTAAATTCCATGAACTGAGATTTTTTGACTCATGATGTACTTATAAAGTTATATGGGATATTTCTTAAGTTCTACATACATTAAATACATTGTCAGAGAAAAGGGATCACAGGAAGGAAGTAGAGGGGCTATATTTGCCATAGATGTGCTAATGTTTGAATAACAAATTAATGTGCTGAGGCAGCTGCATAAAGATTCCCACTAAAAAGTATGTTTAGATGCTGTGTTCACAGTTTGACAAGCTGTCACCTACAAAGGCTGAGGGTGGGATGGAGGTAATAGGCACCCCTATGCCTATAGTGTTTTGGCCATGGAAAGAGGCTCAGAAGTGAATTAAGGTGAGCTACTGACAGCAGGAAATAAAGCTGATCACACAGAGGGACAGCAAAAAACATATAACACATCTTAAATCTGAGTGCGTTTCCCCATAGCCTCCCCATGGAGGCATACTTTAAATGTCTTCTGAGAACTCTCATGTTGCTGCCTTGTCAGTCTGTTGGCTGCAGAAAAGAAATAATACGCTTTCAGACTTCTTTTTCCCTAAATTAACAATTGGACATGTGTTTTTTCCTCAGGACCCCTTGTGGCGTCAGTGACTATGTCAGTTTCCTTTTTTGCCCCAGTATAAAACAAGGCTATGAAAGACTCAGGTATCTGCTAAATCAACCTACTGAAGGGTATGGAAAAGTGGCATGTAGCATTTTAAACTATAACCACCTCTTTGACTGCAGAAAGGACAAGTTATGCAACTCCCAGATGGGAGGGAGAACCCTGTTTGGATTATTTGCTTCACTTGATTTTATAACTGCTGCACTGGGTTGCAAAAGGCTGATAAAACCTATTTTAAACATAAAGCATAAGTCCTGCAGACTAATATTATGATTCATCTACTGCCAACTTCCCCAATTATTCTCCCTTCTTAGAGTTATGTTGATAAATCAGTTGTCTTCCCATTTATTAAAGCATGTGGCAGTCTGTTTATTTAATCATCTCTTGGCCCATTTTCTAATTAAGGGAGATAATGCAGGCTCATTTCCTGTCATGGTGAACCTGGAAGTCCACAGGTTGTCCTCAACTACACATTAAAATTCAAGACTATTTATAATGCCTGCTTTGTTTGGCAACTCCTTCCCTTCTCCTTGCTCAGCTGAAGAGAAAAATACAGGCGCTTTTTTCTTCTGCATTTCCACAGTGCTGACACCCACCCAAGTCAAGGATGGGAAGAGGAAAGCAGCTGAAACATTTATATGGGAGATGGTGAATCCCAGCAAAGTTAATAATCATACAATGATCCCAAGAATAATTTTGTGAAGGGAGGAATACAAAAGGAAAGCACACACACCCATTGGAGCACATTCCTATCTTGCTCTGCTGCTGGTCTTGAGTAACCTCCTGTACCACTCTGGCCCTGAACCGTCAAGTGTCAGCTTTGCGCAGGGGTATTGGTACACACTAACTGTAGCATTAAATCACTTTTGTGCCCTCTGTATTCTAAGGCTCTTGTAACAGACTTAAGATCACCTCTATTCCTGTCTCTGAGATATTCTGATTTGTATCTTGCTTAAGATTCAACTTCCACCTTTAATAGCTACTTGCTAACCTAGCGTGACTAGTCTGGCAGAAAAATTCTCTTTTGCAGGGCTGCCGTCTATCCCTTAGGACATATTTATATAGCATATTAAATTCTCCTATGCAGAAAAAAACATAGCTACATTTCAACTGATCAATGTGATGCCAAATGAAGCCAAATGATTCAATAGGATGCCAAAGGATACAACCGATGCCAAATGAAGCCTTTCAGTGGGCCTTGCAAAGTGCTGAAAACAAGGTGATACACTTGTTTTCACAGACTGTCCTCCAATCAGTGTAAGTATATACATGAACCACACCTGCAGCAGCTGCAACTCCTGCAGAAATGCAGGCAAACATCACTTTGTCACACTTTCAGAATTCTTTCATATCAACTATGCTATACACGGCCTTGCACTGTGCCTTTATGTGAAACAACTAAAACATGATGTGTTCCTGGGTACCCTTTCTAGGTAGCACAGGGAATTGGACTATCCACAGGTGCCAGCCAATACTGCAGCTGTCCTGTGATTCTGCCTAAAAAAGCCCCAAACCAACAAACAAACCAAACCCAGTGATTCCAACACTTTCTAATAGACTGTATGATACAGTATATTCCAAACTCTGACCTATGGAGAAATGTCTCCCTGATCCCTTTTAAAGTTGGCTAAATACCCACAGTGAGGATTTGAACTACTTTCTGAATTGTCCCTTACTTTTCCTTCTCTGCTTATTCTTTTTTATTTGCATTTGGAAACAACAGCAAAAACATTTCCATTTCTGGAAATTTCTGGAAACAATGAATTAAATTTTAATCTATTTCAGTCCACAAGGAAGTGTCTGGTTTTGTTACACTGCTAATTATCTGAACCTGTCTCACCTCATCTATCTCACTTAGATTTAGAGTGTGGTCTGGATCTAAAACACTCAATACTTTCAAAAACACCTACTTAAAGACTTAAAAAAACTAACAATTCATCTTTATATAGACAACTGTTCCCTTCACATGCATTTCAGTGACTGCTATGAGTTACTGCCATGCTGTTACTGACCAATGAAAACACACAGAATAAAATTATATACTAAATATATAGTAGAGGAAGAAGCAGAAGACAAATGAACTTCTATTTTCAAGTGCCACGGTTTTCCACCTTGTATTTTTCCATACAAAATACATCGCACTTTTCTCTTTCTACAGAACCTACTGGGGATTTCACAAATACTGCAGCAGAAGGAATGGGTCTATGCAGAGAGGCAGAGTTCATCCCTTTAAATTGTCTGTGTTGAACGACACACATTGTTCCTATAGGAAACTCACTGCAAAAAGGATGAGAAAGACTTGAAGACTTGGTGAAAGGAGGAGGAAAATTTCCTAGAGCTTTTGCCCAGACGCCACACTTACCAAAGGCTCTAGCTCTTTGCGGTCTATGAGGTTGAGCTCTGTCACAAAATAATAAAAATGCTTGTAACAGGTGTTGACGTGGGCCTCAGCCCCCATAAGGATGATACGGTCGAAGTGATGGATGTAGACATGAACGAACACCCGAAAAAGCCGACAGAGTATCTTCTTGCAGATCTGGAGGAAGTTCTTTGGAAAGGGAACACCTGTGAATAGAGAAGGCAAGGTTGTCATAACCATCCTGTCATCCTCCCAAGACAAAAGCTTTACAGCGAAGTGTGAGATTGTAACTGAAAACTAGGTTATGATTTCCTAGGCCTCCTCTCCAATCCAGAAGATCACTTTATGCATACATTTATTTGACAGCTAGCACCAAAGATAGCCAAATACTTAAACAATTTTAATGGATCAAGACTGACAGGAACAAATTCTTTTTTTCCCCTGTATAATTTAATGAATACATCCAGTATTGTAACATTCAGAAAGATGATTTTCACTGCAGTGCACACCAACCCATTAACATCAATGGATTTACATCATGCAGTAACTGTTCCCCAAAGTGATATATACAGAGCTCTTCTTAGAAGTAAGAGACACTCTTCCGACTCATCTTACTCAACAGTGGCAGTTCACAGCATCAAATTTAATAACGAATTTGAAATAACTTCCAGAAGAACCCCTTTGCTTTCAACTTCCTCCTTATTGGTACATAACATGTACCAATCTGATTGCTTCTTTGATAGAAAATCTCTTAAAGAGATATAGGAACAGCTCTTTCAAAACACTTTTAAAGTTACACTACTTTGTAGCCGGAGACTCCAAAGCAGCTGCAAAAGCAACATTTGCTAATAAACTGTCAGGCATCAATAATGGGGCCCGAATAATTTCTTCAGAACTGCTCTCTATTAAAGACTGATCTTGCATGGAGTTATATGCCACTAAGCTGTCACCAAATTCTTAAAGTCTCATCTCCTTCTATGACTGTCTCTCAGACATAATGACTTTAGTGCCATGCTCGGAACTTTACTGCTACTCTGCTTCGTTGCACAATCTCCTGATTTTTTAGTTATCTAATTCATGTTTTAGTTGGATTTGAACCACATAAATGCAGCTATTGCTTCTTTAAAAATAAAAAAAACCTCACAGCCAACCAGTTCCATACTCCCTAAAAGCCCAGTTCATGCTCTGAACAAGAAAAATGTTTATTATTGGCAGAAAGAAAGTGGAGATAGTAAATTAACACTGCTGCAAGCTCGTTTTCAAGTTTTAGTCTCTTGTTGAATATTTCTCAGCACTCATAAGAGTGGTGAATTAGTGGACAAATTACTCAGTTTCACTGAGGGTGATGTGAGGACATAAAGAGAGATTTTCCATACCGAAACCAGATTTTTGCTTACAGATGACATGAATTATCAACTGTAGCTGTAACCAGTCTGCTTTTAATCAACATAAACATGCACCTTATTTTGGAGTCCCTGGCCAAGGAGATACCAGGATATATCTGCTGTGGATATGAACATTGGTGTGTCTGTCAGCACGTGAGTGGGGAAGCACATCAGCCTGCAGAAGTATCCCTCAACTGCTTCTACATTTGCCATTGCTGAGGTGCAGATGACATTGGGAAATGTCTTGTGATTTTTTTGGCCTGTACTGGGTTCACCAGTCAAATCCTTTTGAAATAATTTAAAGTAGCTTGTAGAGATGCAGTGCTGCCCTTCTTATTCCTGATGTATAAACCAGGGATCAGAAAAATAGCTGCTTCTATCAAAGCACAGCTACTTATCTTCTAAAGAAATGTTTGCTTTTTGTTGTCAAATACATTCATTTAAATGCTAAAGCTATTATGGAAGGTCACAGAGGAGAAGGCTTGAATGCTCAAGACGTGAAGTGAGAAGCGGTTAAATTACAGAAATTACACTATGTACAGATGTCTTGGCAATGTTCAAATCACATCTCCACACAATTAGCCAAGCACCTGGATTATAACAATTGCTGTTATTTCCAGGTGCAAAATAAACATAATCTATCAAAAATATAACCAGAGGGACCACATTCACATTCCAGCCATCAGAGCATGGCTAAATTCAGGAATGATTACAGCAGCAACCTGCTTTACATTTCTGTAGAACCTACTCAAACCAGAAATTAAAAAATATACCCAGAAAATATCAAGTCTTAAAAAAGGGGGAAAGGGAAAAACTGACACTTTTCACTGCAAGCTGGTTTGCTGAACTGAGAGATGAATTCTTGAAAGCACTGTATTTCCTAAACCGGAACAAATATATTCTAAAATGGAGAACAATTAGTTTCATCTTCCAAAGGCTGATATATAATTGTTACTGAAGAATGTTGCTGTAATGAAGATGTTCCTACTTCTGTATTAACTGACTAAAACAATCTGAATAAACCAAGCTGACAAATCCTTTAACTTCTCTTCAGGCCATGTTCCCACTTCACAATTACAGGCACTAAGTACAAAAGCCACAGAGCACCATTTCTTCTCCAAGAGAGGACTTCCTCTGACAGCTTTTTAGATGCACTATACAGTCAATTTGAGAACATTTAAACAATACATTAAAAAATAGCTGGTATAGAACCATCTAGGATTCTTAATAAACTTGCAGTGTTTCTCCCTGCGCCTGACATGAATCAAGATTTCAGACAAATTGTACAGTTTCACTTTCTGTTGCAGAAATGTTGCAGAATTTCTCCAATTTTGTGGAGTTGTATCTGATTCATTTACTCCTAAATAAACAGTGAAACATTTAATGTTATCACAAATATATCACTTGGACACACCAGACTTGGTAATGGCTCTCTGACTTCCCTCGCATTCCGGCAAAACTGATTTACAAACTGACACAAGGTCCTAAAGAATTAAAAAGCATCTCCTAGTATCACTGAAAGCAACTGATAACTGTGTAGTGAGCTACCTAGACTCCTCAGCCTTGGAGAGCCTGCAGGCTGTCTGTCTATCTGTCCCTGGCCCACAAAAGAGGCTTGAAAACTGGTCAGCCTCGAGGTACAAACGAGCAGGTTGAGGTGGCTGTTAGCCCTGTTCCGAACATACAACCTGCTCCTCTTTGTGCTCAAAATTAGATAAAAGACAACAGATTCTGACCTCAATTACAATAGAATGAACTCAAAATAATGCCATCAAAATTGAAAAAATCAGTGCAAAATGATTCTAGATTTATATTCTGAGGTCAGATTTTGGCCTAATGTTTTGTTCCCATTGCAACTTTACAATTATAAATAGATCAGCCACAGAACATTGTAATTACAAGTGGCTCTTGGGAATGGACTAACTTAGATTTAGATCATTTGATTTGTTAAGAAGCCTGTTCTCTGTCCTTCACCTCAGCCACCGCAGTCTTTGCCTTAGAATCGCATAATCATCAAAGTTGGAAGAGACCTACAAGATCATCCAGTCCAACTCTCCACCCAAAACTATGACTGTAGTCCTGAAAACACTAAACCACATCACCAACACCAGACCCAGATGACTCTCGGACACTTCCAGGGACGGCAACCCCACCTTCTACCCTGGGTAACCTATTCCAATGCCTAACCACTTGACAGTGGAATTTTTTTTCTAATTACTAATCTAAGCCTCCCCTGTCTCAGTTTAAGGTTTCCTTTTGTCCTCTTACTGCAGGCACAGCAGGAGAGACCAATCTTGACCTCCAGTCAGGTGGAACTTCTCCAGTTAACCAGGGCTGCTGGTGGATGATTGAGAGTGGTTCAGCAAGTTATTCCTCCAGTTCCGTCATTATGGGGTGGAACCCATCAGGCCCCATAGACTTGTGTCTAACTGGCATAGCAGGTCACTAACCACCTCCTTCTGGATTATTTGGGCTTCATGTAGCTCCCTGTCCCTAACTTCCAGCTCTGGGGGCTGCATATCCTGAGGACAATTGATCTTGATATTAAAGACTGAGACAAAAAAGGCATTTAGTACATCAGCCTTTTCCTCACCCTCATTACACCACACTCTGCATTCAACAAGTGATGAAAACTCTTCTTGGCCCTCTTTTTGCTGCCAATGTATTTATAGAAAGTTTTTTCACTGCCCTTAACTGAAGGCCAAATCAAGTTCTAGCTGGGCTTCGGCCCGTCTAATTTTCTCCCTCCACGGCCTCACTACATCCTGATAGTTCTCTGAAGTTACCTGGTCCTCTTTCCAGAGACAATAGGTTTCTTTTTTTCCTTAAGTTCCAGCTGAAGTTCTCTGTTTAACCAGATCAGTCTTATTCCTGACAACTTCTCTTTCTACATGTGGTGACAGACTGGTTCTGAATATTTAACAATTCCTTTCTAAAGCACATCCAGCATTCCTGGACTCCTTTGCTCTTCAGGGCTGAGTCCCAAGAGACTCTTATCAATCAATCTCCTAGACATGCCAAAGTTTGCCTGCTGGAAGACCAAGGTGAAAGCTCTGCTGCTGCCCCTCCTTACTTCACTCAGTATTGAAAACTAACATTTCATGGCCACGATGCCCAAGAAAGCCACTGACCACCACATCACCCACTAGTCTTTTTCTGTTCACTGTCAACCAGTCTAGCAGAGCACCTCCTCTAGTAGGCTCATTTACCAGTCATGTACGGAAGTTGTCTTCCACACACTTCAGAAACCTCCTAGACTGCTTTCTCTCTGTTGTGTTGTATTTCCAGCAGACACTTGGCAAGTTGAAGTTGCCCACAAGTAATAGGGCTGGAGACCATGAGACTTCTGCCAGTCCTTGTAAAACGCCTCATTAGTCTGTTCATCCTGGTTGGGTGGTTTAACAGACTCCCACCACTGGCCCTGCTGCTGATCTTTCCCCTGATCTTCATCCATAGGCACTCAACCTTGTCATCTTCCTCATCATAATTTTTAATACAATCAAAACACTCCCTAATGTACAGTGTTACCCCACTGTGGTGTTCCTCCCATCCCCTTTTACCCCCTTCCCAGCTAAACCCTGGCCACTCCCTTGGGCTCCTCCTGTCGGTCTCTGAGGGATCCCAACTCCACCCCTCCCCTGGGTCCCAATAAAAGTCCAGACCCTGTGCCTTTCCCTCGCCTTCGCCCTTAGGGACCTGCGCACCAGCACGAAATAGAGATCTTCCATGCTCTCCTCGAGGAGGCCTCTTCTCATCTCCTTTGCTGCTGCTATGTTGCGCGAGCAAGATGCCTGAGCAAGCCTGAGGCTTCCCCGGTCGGTGGGGGCCCTGTGGTCCATGCTTTCAGAAGGAAGGCTTGGACCACATGGACCCCACCCGGAGCCGGGCAGAAATGCTCTCTGGCACTGGTTGCTTATTGTGGCTTTGCAACGTAAGCCAGCAACGCAACACCCCACCCCCTCTGACGCTTTGCCTGTCCCTTCTGAAGAAGTTACAGACATATATTGCAGCACTCCAGTCACATGAGTCGTCCCACCATGCTGCCCTGATGGCAAATACATCATAGCTTTCCTGCTGCATAGGTTTCCAGCTCCTCCTGTTTGTTATCCATACAGTGTGTGTTGGTGTAGGTGCACTTCAGCTGGGCTGTCCATTGCATCAACTCAGGCTTGCTACCCTCAGGCTCATCTCTAGGGAGCCTGGCCTTATCCCCTTCCCCCTTCTAACTCAGTTTAAAGACTGACTGTATCACTATCTGCAACGTGATATTTTAAAGAGATAGAATGTAAATCCACCAAACTAGACTGCTCAGTTATGGTTATTAAAAGACAAACAAAGATGTTACTGAAATTTTTGAGCTAGCTGATTCTTTCTGAAAGAAGTATTTCTAAATTACTGAAATGGCAGCCTTGATTCATATATAGGCTGAGCCCCAGCAGTGCCATAATGGAAGAAAGTAACAAAAGGATTCTTTTGGTTAAGCTGGTTTTAGAAATCCTAGAGTCCCCCAGTATGTCCCAAGAATGTGCAAGCAGCTTTCAAATGTTTCAGTCACACAGCAGAAGCTCCTTTAACTTGGAATTACATAAGCAACTGGGGAATACTACAGTGGGGCTTCAGTAGGTATGGTATAACTGGTAACGAGCACAGTGAATATGACTGTACCCGTAGCTCTCAGGAGTGTGGGCCATACCTGCCACTGCTGTACCAATGGATGATGTACTCCTGCAGAAAAGCTGCACCCGTATACTCTGGTGACAGATCATAGAATCACAGAATTGTTAGGGTTGGCTGCCCCCAAACATTATGTTTTCAACTGGTACCTCCTTGTTTGTTAGTACAAGGTCCAGCAACACACCTTTCCTTGCTGGCTCCTCCACCACTTGCATCAAAAATTTCTCTTCAGTAAACTGCAGGAACTTCCTGGACTGTGTGTGCTGGGCTGTGTTGTCCCTCCAGCAAATACCAGAGAGGCTGAAGTCCCCCAGGAGGACCAGAGCCTGTGACCACAAGGCTATTTCTAATGGCTCACAGAAAGTCTCATCACCTTCCTCCCTCTGATCACGCAGCCTATGGTGAACACCCACAACAGTGCCTTAATTCTTACCCACAAACTCTCAGCTGCGTAGAGCTTGATACATTCCAGTTGCTCTCTCATATAAAGAGCAACTCTATCGCCTCACCTCTCTGATCTGTCCTTACTAAAAAGGAGATTCCCATCATACCCACCATCCATGGCAATATTCCAGTCATGTGTGCCATCTTGCCATGTCTCAGCAATTGCAATGAGATTGTGCCCCTGAGAACACATACATTTCCAGTTCGTCTTATTTATTCCCCACGCTGCATCCATTTTTATGTAGGCATTAACATATATATATTATATATATAAAATAATATAATCAAGCAACCACCTTCCCCAGGAGGGGTGTAAGAGTATTTGCTGTAACGATAAGCACTAACGATGTGTTTTGTGCTTTGATCCTCAGCTTCAGGGGCAGCCAAGGTACATGTATCTCTGCACTGGTTGCTATGACCTGCTCCCCAGGAGGAAGCAATGGCACAATCATTGCCATTTGGATCCCACTCCTCAAGTCCTTCAGTTTAAAGGCCATCGCACCAAACTGGCCAGCATGCTGCCAAAGACTCTCCTGCCCTTTTTAGCCAGGGCGATCCCATTCCCCCATAACAGGCTACAAGCATAAACACAACCCACTGTTATAAAAGCCAAAACTAGCCATCAAGCCAAAGACTGATATGCACAATGTGTCTGCCTGGCTGTCCCAATTTCTCTGACAGGGAGGACAGATGAGGAGATGACTTGGGCATGGGGGTGACTTGGGATGTTTTTCATCTGCCTCACCGGGGCTCTATAGTTTTCCTTGATCCCACCTACTTTTTGGCTTGTGGCATCATCTGTACCCATATAAAAAAGTGATGGGGGTAGTGGTTTGTGACAGGTCAGGGTACCCTCTCAGCAATACCACGGATCCCAGCTTCTGGAGGGCAGGATACCCCTCGTGACTGTCTATCAGGCTGGCAGTTGTGTGACACAGTGCCCCCTAACAGAGAGTCACCCACTACAACTTTGAGTTTCTTTTTACAGTAAGGTGCTGCTGGTGAGGTTCTCCTTGTTGGCCTTGCTCACGAACATCTAAAGCCTTTAAAGCACCATATCTGTTTTTGCACCACATCAGCATAGTAGAACAACCATGTTGTTTCCCCTGCACCCCAATCCCCCCATACTCCTTTCATCTTTTTGCTTCTGTTGACTTGCTGGAAAGGCTACCCCTCACATAAGCAGGGCTCTCTACAACTTCCAAAACTCAACTTGCCTGATATATTTATGAAGTTCTTAAGTCATCAGAAAATAGAGGGATTTTGCCTTTCTTTTTGAAATCAGCCATATACCCATGGCTCTCTGTGGCTATCGAATTCATTCCTGACATGTCCTTAATTTGATGTCAGGTGATCTGCTCCTGTGCTGGAGTGAGGATCCAGATCTAATCTATCCATCATCAAACAGACATACAGCACAGCGGTAGCAAAGTGAATCATGACATTGATCTTGTCTTATTTCTCTGCACATTCCACATACATAACTGCAGAGAGTGTCATGGCCTTCCTCTCACAACACTCACTCCCCAAAGGCACAATTACAACTTCTATCTGCTCAAAAAGCTGGTCACAATCACATGGAAATATAAGCTGAGTGTCTTGTGCCATGATTACCAGTAAGCTAATGGTCTGCTGGTTTAAAACACAGATGTTTTAATGTCATTGTGAAGGTCCTAATTTAAATTCTGCTGATACAAAAACTGTTCTTTGTATAACAGAAAGAAAAATAGGATAAGAAAGAGACACTACAAGTTTAAGAAATTAAATTAGGTGGAGATAAAGGAGGGTAACTAAAGGTCTGAGATTAATGCCATGGGCAAAAAGCTTATGTCCTTTGACATATGACAGGCTTGAATCTTTTTACTTCAATATGCATCACAACATCCCTGAAGTAGGTCATTGCATGGGTTAGAGAGGAAACAGAAGAAATGTCATTATACAGCTGGTCTTTGTTGTCTGATCTTCTCGAGGGAAGAATCAGAATGCATGAGGTCACAGAAATGATGCTGAGGAACCAGAGAGAGCAACCTGGCCTTTTGTCTGCCACATTACCTGCAGTTCTCAACTGGCTCACACTCCTGTCTGTAACATGCAAGGAAAATGACTGCCTAGTTAAATCTTCAGTGATCCAAATGCATAACCAATTTTACTTTCTATATTTGTATGGTTTGAAATCTTGCTTGACTCAAGGCAGCTGTTAAGACCTTTGGAAATTGTGCACAGAAATTTAGATGCACATTGGAAAATCCTTTTGTAGGCCACAATCATAATGCATTGTTTTTAAAAACACATGTCGGGGGGAAAAGGGTTGTGTTCTCTGTTGTCAAAAGCATCCACAGCATTCTATTGCAAACACAGATTAAAAATGTAACAACCTGGTAAAGTAAGAACTGTTTCCAATTTTATAAAAAGTAGCAAGAAAACAATGTTACTAGAATCTAACAGTTTTGAGAAGTTAGCTGAACCGAACCCCTCAGCTCTTCCTGTTCCATGAAGCCCAAGCACAAAAAATTTGCAAAAGATGCCCTTTGCTGCAAAACCACCTATCCTGATCTAAGCCAATGTGTAATGTTATCGCAGTGTGTTAGTCAGGAAGTGTCTGTCTCAAAGGCCAATGAAAACAATGTCAGTTTTGCTGGACTTTGATCCTCACATAAATAAGCAGATAGCTGCAAAATATTAGGGATAATCTACACTACCATGTACCTACAGTGTCATGATGCTGTCCTCCCTTTTCCTGTCAAATCAGAGGGAGCAGAAGAAAGGAAAACACTCTTGAGATTATATGGCTTTCTAAGCAACGTGGTGTACTTTTTTCCCTTTAAATGGGAATACCCCTAACAGTGTTACTCTTGAGTAACACAAATCAGCAGGCAGGTCCACTGCCAGTTCTTCAACAAAAGTATTCATGTGCTATCCTGGAGAGAACTCTAAAGACAACAGGTTAAAAATCAGAAAATTGTTGGAAGCATTGCAGTATTTGAACATCCACAACAGCTCTCTGCTGCTTGATTTCAAGAAACGGATGATGACACTAAAATTTGCCATTTAATTGTCAATTTCATCACAAGACAAGTCTTATAATGCAAATACTGTGAAACAGTATGCAAAACATCTGAATTGAACTCTCCCTGAAATCAGAGGAGAGATTCCTGCATTGTATAAGCCAGATCCCTTAGATTTTAAGCAAACTTACAATGGTTGTTACTTGACTGCAATCTTACCTCCTCCCCTTTACTGATTACTTCTGCTGCTGCTGCTTCAGAGGATTGGAAGAGAAACTCTGCAATGTCATGGAGCAGAACACTCCTGCTGCCCTTTCCAAGCAAAGTTAGTTTTACTCCAGACAATAATCAGCCTGATAAACCCATTGGAATAGCTCTGTTACTCCTCAAGGCAAAGAGAACACTGCCATAAAAAGCTGCAGAGTCATGATGATGTGTCAGTATAACTTATCGGTCCTGGAAAATCCATTTTCACCATAGTAACAAAATTAGGTGAGTTGGATTTCTGTGTTTGAGCAAGTCTGTATGGCATTTACATATATATATATATATTCTAAATTAGCTTAGAAAACCATTAGAATACTTCAGAGAGCAGAAACTATAGTGCAGGTGAACAAAATGCAGCCTCTTCTGGGACAGAAAATATAGCAGTCATTTGGCAGTGTAACAGCTTAGGAAGGGAAAGGAGAGTTTATTAACTCATTGAATGAACATAAGGAAAAAGTATGTATGTTTGTACAACACTGGAGCCTGGCCATGTTATCAATGGAAAAACATTCTTCCCTACTTGTAAATAGCTTTGTTGATACAATACTTACCATGAATTGACAATTTCTGGGCAATGATGTGGTTTTGGCTTTCCATGCTGAGTGTACCACAGCACAGCTCTTATTTTCCTTAACTCCTGATGTCTCCAGGAAACAAACATCCTGGTTGCCCATTAATTTCACAGGGACACTGGAAAACACATGCTGTTCTAAGGGCCCCTCTCCAGAGGGACTGCAAGAGGCAGCAAGATAAAACATTATCAGAAGTAGCAAGCAGCACAGTCTTGGCGATGCACTCAGAACCAGATCTCCTGTCCATAGCACACAGATATTCCAGCAGTTAACTGAAAAATACAGGCCCCACATCTGACAAAATTCAGCATGACATTAACAAGCAGCTGTAGCTGACAGGTTAATACCACAAAAGAAAATTTTGTTCTTAAGATAATTTCTGTTCTAAATTCATTTTCAGTGGGCCATTAGAAGAAATAGTCCTCACATTGCAGCCCTTATGTCCTCTAAAGTAAGGCATTTTCTGACCCTTTGTGCTGACTTAGGAAGCTTGTATGTGTATGAGAATATTCTCAGTGCATATCAAGAGATGATTGATGAAAGGAAAGCCATTTCAAATCATTCTGGAAAAACAAGTAGAGAGTACAGGACTTCACACTTAGAGGTGGCAGCACTTTCCAAGAAATTTCAGGTTATATCAGCAGCCACATGCACGCATACTCACACACACAAATCTACACACGGGCACAGAAGGGAGGCAGCAGAAAAGCTATTGTAGACTGACAGGTTTTGGATCCAGCATAATTCCAAACAGGAACAAAAACCATATAAAGAGAATTTGAATATTTTGAGTGCATATGTCCCATAAGACTTATGCTTACTATTAAAACATATGCTGAAGACACTTGGATTTACAAGGCACTCAAAACCTACTATTGTCTGTGCAAAAGGAGCTACTATCCTTTAAACAGATTATTCCAGTATGTCATTAATAGATAAGATCTGACTCCTCAGATGCCATGGGGTTCATCTGGTACCTGGAAATCAAAGAAAGCTTTGCCATTAATTTAATTGAAAATTAGTCTGGAAAATCAATAAGCAAGGGTATCCTACCTCTTTTAAAGAAAAAACCTAAGCAGAATAATAATATATTAACGTCATTAACAAAGGACAGTTATAGAAACAATTTCAAAAGATGCAATAACTTGACCCACACCAACAGCTTTTGCAAGATTCATGGGCAAAGTAAAATTTTGAACAAAAATAAGTCAATAAACATCAAATGCACAACTGGACCAAAAGTTTTGGAAGAGAACAAATAAAATGATTATTTTAAGACACTACTAGCCAAAAATACATTGATTTGCTCTATCATAAAATTCAGCTGTAAAAGGGAGGCATCCTGATTTCACAGGAGTAAAATTTTCTCTTTTACAGATAAATTACAGGGTTAATACAAACTGAGTCCTTCTCTAAGTTGGCATCCATCATCCAATTCTAAAGTAAGAAAGTTCCATTCCCTGCAGTAGTACCTCATTAACATGAATGCTTAGATTATTCTTGGATGACTAATTTCAGTGGCCCCTGAAGCTGAGTAAAATCTATTTCAGCATTCTCTGGGTTCTTGCTCTTTATTCTTTTAGCTCACTCACTCATAACACCTTAGCCTGCTTGACTTTCTTTGGCAGTTATTCATCTGGCAGTTTAGCCATTTTCTGCTATTTCAACTTAGTGCTCAGGTGTATTGCATCACCAAGAATAATCTGGTACCCTCCCTCAGTGTGTAAGGCTTTGGTAAACATCTCCTCTCACTTTCAAGATCACACTTCAAGATTAAAACTTTCCTACCATCCTTTACTTTATTCTTTCAGGCAGTAAAGTTTCACCACACTCCTGGAAATTAATGCTATGTATGGCCTTAGATTGAGATTGTCCATTGCCCTGAATCATGTGCTGCCTCTTACACATTTCGAGCATCCAGTGCAAGATAAGATTCTTCTTATCCAAAGAACCTCATGTTCCCGTCATTCACATAGTCACATGATCAAATCATTAATAATTTTTGAGACTTTAAAAGCTACTCCAAGCTTTTCCTTTTCCTTTGAGACCACCAACATTAAAAGTAAACATTAAGAAAGTTTCATGATTCTGCTTAGGAAAAACCCAGTTCAAAATGTGGATGATGTTAAAAAGCAAGTGAAATATAAACAGGAAGCTTTGTGGCTATCTCTCTTGGAATAATCATGTTAAAAAAAAAGCACTGGAGTTCAAATGTGGTATGCAGATGATAAGTTTAATAGGTATCTTTAAGTACCAACAGGTAATTTTACAGCTTGTCCCTGGCCAAAAAGGGGAAATGGGCCATTAAAAGTGCAATACTAAGAAAGAACCATCTGCCAAAGCCTGCAGAGGCTGGTTGGTTGAACTAGTGGCTGGGGTCTGCAGCTGAGAGGCCTCATACTCATTTATTTGTCTATCTCAGTCAACAGGAATTAACAACAGGAAGTTTAAAAAAGAAAGCAGTGTCCATTTCACTTTGCAAAGAGTATTGGAAGTCCCCCCAGAAAGACAAATTACTTGCCTTTTTGGGATCATATTCTGACAAATAGGTTGTTAGTCAAAACTTTAGCCATTGCATAACAGAATTGCAATGGAAGAGAACAGCTTTAAATTCCTATCTAGCTGAATAAATCTAGACCGGATGAATATATATAGAGGAGAATGCTGGGAACATATAGCAGCCAAGACGAGAGAAAATATAAACAAGAGAAAGATATTATTTGTTTTATTCAAGAAGAAAATATTATGAAGAAAAAGAAAAGCAAAAATAATCTGAAACTAGTAAGTCTGATCATCAGTATTCTAGTTTTGGTAGTCAGCCACACTACGGTGAAGGCAATTTTCATTTTTAAATAATTTAAAATTTATCTGTGATTTGATTCGTAATCTGTATTTTCATCCTATCTTTTTCTCTTTGCCTACAAGGCATATAATCCAAATGAATTTTCTGAATAAGTAAGTATGTAAAAGTAGCTACACTCTGAGAGGTTTTACAGAAATGGATTTTGCTCGCCACAATTTCTGTTATCCCTCCCCAGAGCCACCTTCCTGTGTCTCCCAGCAGCTGTCAGCTACACTGCCTCACGGGGTTCTGGAAGAATGGAGTTGACATCCATCAGATACAGCAGAGAACATTTTGGCAGGGTCAGATTCAGGGTTATACCACAAAATGCCATTTAAAACATAGTTACATGCAGATGTAGTTACATCAGAAATTGTAACACTTGTTCTAAGTGACCACATTATAAACATTGATGGAATGGTTATCAGACTGCAATGAAGGGATGCGAGCTTTTAAGGAAGGAGAGGCAGGCATGGTGATGTGGGGAGTGACCTGCTGCATGAGAGCATCTGAAATGCAAACATCTTTGCCTTGGGACAGGACAGGAGTCAGTGAAGAGCTTCTGCATCAAGATTAGTGGGCAATGTGCTATAGCTTGCCTGCTCGGGAAAAAGTAGGTAACGCCTTCCACAAACAAGCAGAAGTTTAAGAACCACAACCTCTGGTCCTCAAGAGAAACCTTAACCCCCTTAAGATCTACTGTAAGGACAGTCCAGCAGGACTCAAATAAGCTTCTTGAGTGCATTGCAACCTCCTGGAACACAGAGTGGAGGAGCCAAGAAGGAACGGTGCTCAGCCAAGTCTGATACTTAAAGAAGGTGGAAGAACTGTTAGAAACATGAAACTCAGAGGCTGTCTTGGCTGCAGTGACTATAAAGTAGTGGAGGGCCAATCACAAAAGGAAATAGGAAAGCAAAAATAAAGTCCACAGCCTTGGATTACACAAAAAGCCATTTCCATCTCTTCGGGACTCTGCTTGGAAGAATGCCATGGGATAGAAACCTGTGGAAAAGAAGGTTTCAGTAGGGTTGGCTGATATGCAAGGATCACCTTCCAGAGCTCAAGGAAGGTCTGCCTGGATAAGTATGAAATCAAGCAGGAAAATCTTCCAGGAGGCCTGCATGGATGTGCAATGAGCATATTGCTCCTAACAAGCACTGAAACTTGGAAGGTATGTGAACATCAACAACAAAGAATTTTACAAGTATATAAACAGCAAAAGAAAAACAAAGGAAAATATGGGTCTGCTGCTGAATGGAACACGGGAAGTGGTGACAAATGACACAGAAAAGTCAGAGCCCTCCCAGGCTCAGTCTTATTACTAATAAGATTGGCCTTTAGACATCCAAGGCCTCTAAGACCAGAGGGAAAGTATGGGAAAAAGAACAATTACCCTCAGTGGAGGAGAACTAACTTAGGGGAAGGTTAAGACTACTTGACATGCATAAATCTAAGGCCTGAAGGGATGTGCCCAAAAGCACTGAGGGAACTGTTACTGCAAGGCCACTCTTGATTACCTTTGAAAGGTCATGGCGATTGAGGAATGCTCCTAGAAACAGGGAGAAAGCAAAGATTACTTCTGTTTACAACGAGGATGACTTGGAAAGGTGGGGAACTCCAGGACACACAGCCTCACCTGAGTCTCTGGGAAGCTGTTGGGAGAAAATCTTCCTGAAACACATTTTCAAGTACATGAAGGACAAGAAGTTTATTGAGAGTAGTCAGCATGTGTTTATGAGGGGAAAACACACTTGTCCAACCTGATGGCTTTTAAAATGAGGTCTCTATCTAGGCAGATAAAATGGGGAAAGCAGCTGATGTTCTTTAACTTGACTCAAGTGAAGTCATTGTATCTCTGCCATCACAGATAAGATGACAAAGTGAGGGTTGGAAAAGTAGACAATGACATGGATTGGAAATGGGCTGAGCCACTGGGACAAAAGAGGCGTCAACCAGTGGCTTGAAATCCAGTTGGAGGCAAGTCAGTACCTGTGTATCTCAAGTCTCAATACTGGGGCCAGTACAGTTTAACCTTTCCACTGATGACCTGGGATACTAGGTCAGAGTATGCCCTCAGGAAGTTTGCAGACGAAACAAAGCTGGGAGGAGTGACTGATAAATCATATGGGTGCAGTGCTGTTCAGAGGGACCTAAACATGTTGGAAAAATAGGCAAAGAGGAATCTCATTAGGTTCAGCATGGGTAAATGCACAGTATTTCTCCTGAGACAGAACAACTAAGGCACAAGTACATTCCGACAGCTGAGTGGCTGGAAAGCAGCTTTGCTGAGAAGGACATTTGGGTTCTGGCAGACCAAGATGATCATAGGTGAACAGTTTGCTCTCAGGGTGAAGGCCAACAGCATCCTTGGTTGCATTAAGAAGAGCACTAGCAGCAGGTCAAAGGAGGTAATCCTTCCCTCTACTCAGCCCTGGTGAGGCTGCACCTGAGTGTTTGGTCCATTTCTGGGCTCCTCAGTAGAAGAAAGGCATGGATTTAATTGAACTGTGTCAAGTGCAGGACCCCAAAGAAAATGGATGAAGGGATTAAAACGTCTCTCATATGTAGAGAGGCTCAGAGGCACTTTGGAAACAGAAGACTCAGGGGATCTTATCTGTGTGTATGAATACCTGATGAGAGGGGAATGAAGATGAGGGGGCAGATTCTTCTCCATAGACCAGCTCTCAGGACAAGAGGCAACTGGCACAAATTAAGACATGAAATACTACCTGACAACAACAAAACAATTTTTTGCTCTGAAGGTGGTCAAGGACTGCAACAGGTTGCCCAGAAACGTTGTGAAGTCTTCATCTGTGGACTGGACAACCTGCTCTACGTAGCCTTGCTTTGAGCAGGGAGGTTGGACCAGATGATCTTAAGAGGTCTTTTCCAGCCTAAATGATTCTGTGAGTCTCTAATTTTGTCCAGTACAGCTCCAAATGCGAGGATCAGTGCCAGAGAGCTCACTGTCTTACCATACTGCACTCATAGCCTTTAAGGAGTGCATTAGCACCAGAGCTGCTAATGTGTGATTTAAACATGATTACTTTAGGAGGTGAGGAGGCCTGTTCCCATCAACCACCCTGGAGTTGTACTGTACAACTCCCATCTGGAGTATTGGAGTACTTTGACAGAGTAACTTAGGTACCAGACCTAGTCCAAGCACTACAGATTATAGATATCTTGACAGGTTCACAGAGCAATTCCTTCCCCAAGAGCAAGAGAGGAATGCACATACACTTGCTCTTCCATCCAACAGCACAGTGTAGAGACTGGAAACAGATTCAGGGATGCAGATAACTCAGGTGTATGCGCAGCCAGGCACCTTGGTAAAGGCAGAATATGACTTTGACACTGGACATTTTGTTTCCTCATTGCTGGAAGACTGAAAACTAGTTATCATTGGAAACATTTGTAAATATCTGTCTTGTAGTCTGGGGCCAGGAATTTAACAAGTGATAGTTTACATTATTGCAATATGTAACATGCAGTAAGATTGAAAAGGACTTGTTTAGTTAAAAAAAAATGTAATATTCCAAAAGTCAAACTATAAAAAGAAATGGGGACCCTGAATTCTCTAAAGGAACAGTATTTTAATAAGACCTTTAAATCCATTTGTGGCCTCCATAGCTATATATACTCATGATGCTCAAAAGAGGTACAGTTCATTAGTTGTTGCTATTTCCAGTGAGCTTTTATGGGTTTAACTGCAGGATAAAGCAAGAGTGAAATAGCTTTCAAAGGTGCTATCATTTTTTTTTCCATGATCTCTGCAGCTGCCTGACACAGAACTTTTTGTCAAAGCAGAAATCTAGTTTTGTTGTCCCACACTACACATCCCATGCTTGAAATGCTAGTTTGGTGTACAATAGTACTGGTGTATGTTTGAGGATCCTACCCGTTTAAAAAATATTCTGCGACATTTAGGACAGTTTCAGCTAAGCAGTGAATACAACCTGTAGCTGTGAAAAGAGCTGTTTGGGTTTTTTCATCTATTTCTTTTTTTCGGCCTATACAGTCTGAAATACTTCCAATGACAGCAATCATTAGTTTAATGCTCCCAGTTATGCCATATAGAATCAGCCTGTCTTAGAAAAGTTTTAGGAAAGATTCGGATTTTAGATTCAAAAATCTCACTGAAAATCAATGACATTTAGACCCTGACTCTGTTTACCCTATATTTATGAAACCCAGCCTGATGATAAAAAATGTCAGGGGAAATTGCACTACAAACAAAATAGGATCCTGATAGAACAAATATAGCTTTTGTTAATTAGCCGTATAAAAACACATGTAGAGAAAAGCCTGCTCAAAAAAATCAAGGAAGGTCCTGTTGTCACCAGCATTCACTTTGAGAATTAAAAGATTTTTAAAGTTTATTTAAAGAGGAACTGTTAAGACATTGGAAATGGAATGAAAAGAAGTTTTGTGTGCTTTAACAGCTGAGGCCTTATAATAGAAGACATGCTAGGGTAAGCTTGGGCAGATGACAGGAGAGACTAACAAGGAAAACCTTTATTATAGCTAAAGCTATATTCCATGTGATAATTTTTTCATCTTGAATATATACATCATTGCTTGCCTTACTGTAAAACTTCTCAGCTCATATGCAAGCAGCTGAATCTTTAGAAAGATGTCCTCAGTGTCATGTAACCCAATTATCTGTGGGAGGCACAAACGATGCAAAACTAAAATGTTGTCACAATGCTGGTGGCAAATGTCCACATGAGTGAATAACTCTAGTTTCTTTGAGTCAACAAGCCTCAGTTGTGTTTGGGCTTTTTCCCTTGTTTTCTCTTTTTCTGCTATTGGTCTCTCAGAAGACAATTATATGATTGTACCTCTTTTACTTTTTTTAAGTTTCTTGATGCTTTTCGCCATGCCTTGGGACATTTACAAATGCCTGTGATCTTTGTGGCAAAAATATTTCTTGTTAGTTAACTGATACTCAACCAGCTCCATTTACAACACAACCTGAATACTAAATTTAGCATTTTTACTCAAAAATTTTGAGTCTGGATGTGACTGCTACTGTGATATATGCCTATCCAAAGATAATTTATAAAGTATTTCAAGAAATTGTAAGTGCTAATTTAAAAAAAGGGGGGAAAAAAAAAAAGGCATAAAATCTTAGATCTCTTGCTTTCACTTTACAGGAGAAGAGAAGGATTCATCTTCAGACCAAAATTTCAACTGCTCTTTTCTTTGCTAGGAAAATTTATGGGCAGAAATTCTCAATGCAGCCCAAAGCAGTAGAAAATTGAAATGCATAGAACAGGGAGTCACCATGAAGATAAAACAGTAAGATTGTCATTTGTGAGATTTTCATTCTTACCAGAATCTCCCAGGTCAGAGAATATTCTGACTCCTCTGAGACAATCTCTATCATGTGGATTGCTGGAAACTGGGAAATAGCATCTTTCCCTTTTCTTACATTCTTCTCCAATGAACATCCACAGTTTGGCTGAATGGGCTCTTGCTTTGACCTTTACACCCTTGATCCTGCAGACTGTGTGTTTAAAAGCCAGGGATCTGGAACCAAACATTCAAGGAAGTGTAATCTTTTAGGTCCTGAATAAACAAAGTTATGCAAAAATCTTTCGGCTTGATTTTAATTCCCACAGAAACTTCATCAAGCATTCTCCTGGAGGTCCAGAAATCGATGGGATTGGGAGTCCTTTTAAACCTTTCAGTTTTCATTCTCTTTACTCTAAATGCATATACAGAGTTTAGGAGTTTAAGAACAGGAGTACACTTCGAATCACTGGCATTACCAAGTGTTTGTGATCTGTTTCTGGATCCATAAACAAACCACTGTGCTATTAAAGAAAAATAAGTTTTACTCTGAATTTTGTACCTGAACAGCTACTTATACAGTATGTAGACTATTTTCAGTATCTGATATTTGGTCTTCAATTTGACAAGTGAAATAGTAACATTTACCGTGCCTTATAGGGCTCTTGAACAAGCAAAACTAAGCCCTAAAAATCCAAAAGAAAGGCAGTCATGGTATGCAACTGCTTTTAAATTCTAAACAGATGTATTGTTATAATGCCTAAATATTCATTGGCACTTTTTGAAAATATATGATGTCATCCAGCACGTGGTTTGGGCATATTTCTGCAGTTGAGTGCTATAGCTAGCTTTAGGGATTTGTCTATTAGAGGATTGAGTTTTTTCTGTTAAGGCTGGTTAGAGTGAATGCTGTACAAACAACAATCACCATTATTTCACCATGCTAATGTTGACAGTATACATTTATTGGTAAAGTATAATGTTTCTCAGTTCTGAACATCAGCTTTTTTTAAAAAAAGATACTTCTTTCCATATCCAGATGAGAGTTAGTCTTTCAAAGACATGCTGTTCATTTTCCTTCCTTTTCCCTTCCAACTATTAACTGACTTTGATTATTCCCTTCTTGATTATCTCTGGTTCCTGATGATTTCTCAGCAACCATCCTTTTGTTTCTAAATGAGTCAAAATGCCACTGATTCACATTATGAGAAGGAAATACAAGTTTCCACTGTATATTTTCAAGCATATGAAATGGCACTGCCTCCCTGAAATTCCTAGACATGATTCACTGTGAGGTGGAAAGAAGTAAAAAAATCCCCTGTGTCAGCACTTGGCACAGCCTGTTTGACTCCAAACTGTTGCTGAGATGCTCTGAGCATTTGTCAGGTCCTTTCTAATCTCTGAGTTTCCTGCATGTGTTTTTTTCTGCTCAGTCATACAAAACAGTCATTGAACAGGTATCACATATACCCCCTATTCCAAGGATTCTAAGCATGACTCCGAGGATTTTCCAAGTGAAGCAAACTTCTGGAAAGGGAGACACATGAAACACTACAGATCATCTGTGTTCCTGGGAAATTCCTATATCCATCTGCACATGGAAGAACCAATTTCCATGGCAAATCATTTGCTGGACAGCATCCTGTGTCAGTCTTCGGGGAAAAGGGAATAATTTAGGCCTTGGCCTTCTTCTCTACTTGGAAACAATTCTTTTAGGTTAAATGTGTAATCCAAAAATTGTGTAATGACTTGACATTTCATATAAACAGTGCCAGGCCGTTTTCACAGTCCGTAAGATGCACGTAAGTTTTGTGGCACCTATAAGGGTTGTTTATCCTTGTGACACAGAGCTTACAACTCAGCCCAAGAATGACTATCAGGCTGCAAAGCTTTTCTCTGGGGAGCCTGTCATTAATGTGAGTAACAGCATAACAACATTTGCCTGCCATCTCTCAGTCACTGCTTAGGCACACAGACCCTACACTGAACATCAGTGTAGGAGAAGGCAAGTTTGTTTCCTCAAGACAGCTTATGCAGACCTATCCATGTGGCTTGCAGAAGGTAACAGACAAGGTAACTATTCACATAATTTCTTTTACTCAGCAGATCTGTTTTTAGTTCAACCCCTTGCCCTGTCACAGATACATTTATAAGATTGGCCTTCATCTTTTGGCTTTGAACGCCAAAAGGCATATGCAGGATGCACATTTTGTTTCCTGTTTCACTGCAAGCAGTTTCTAAAATGTGTCTGCTGATGGGTTTCAGTCAAAACTGTTCAGCTTACAGTCACAGTTACAGTGTTAAGAAGAGAATGAAAGAGAATGATTAAATTCCAGATTCTGTTGTATATCTGTGAAATTCCAACAGTCAAATAGAAAGTAGATTTTTGTGGGGGTAACAGTTCTGCATAGAGGCAACTTATGGGCAGATTGGAGTCTACAGATGAAGTTCTGCAGGGCTTGAAAAACATGGACCTATAAAATTGTACACCTCTCATGAACAGCCACAGAATGGTTGTTTAAGGATCAAGCAAGTCACACAGAAAGGGCTGCAGCAGGGGACTGAGAAAACACAACTCACAATTATCAAGGACTCACCACCAATCAACACTCACCACCTACAGACAAGCCTTATAATGGTCATATTTATAAAGTGTTTGCATTGCAGCTCTGAAAACCCAAGGGTTCTGCTTTGATTTTTCCAGGGCATTAAAAAGGTGTAAGACAGAATTTTACACTGTCTTGGATAGACCCACAGAAACGCAGGGAGGAATAAACTGCCAAAGCTAAGTTTTGTTTAGGTTTTCTGAAGTCAGGCAGTCCCCCAGCACACAGAAGTTTTCCCTGCTAGAATCAGAGCACACATTTGCCCTATGGAAGCATGGAGAATAAGCTGGTGACTTTCCATTTTTGTTGAGTTGTTCTAGTGGTTTCAGTTACTTTATTTTCTACCACTCAGTGTTGACATATGCAAACCTCAAAAACTTTTGTGCTATTTATTTTTTGAAGTTTCCATTAGCAAAGATATTGTAGAAAACATGTCTTGGGAGTATTAAGAGTACAACCAGCTAATATGAACAATTCTATGCTCAAACCCTATTTTTGACAGGAAAACAATTATTCACTTAAAAATGACTTGCTCATTACTGGAACATTAAATGAAGAAACATGTTTTACAGCAGTGTCACTAGTATTTGCATACACAGCATCAGCTGTGAATCCTGTGCAGTGCTAATAGTTTGGCAGCTATGACAAAGGCACAAGCAAGCTCTTCTCCCACTGATGACTTGAATCTGCTTTCAAAGGTAATTCAGCTTTTCCTGAATGTAGCACATAAGCTTAAATCTGTTATATTTTAATGAATGGCTGAATAATTCTATCACAGTCTTGGGGAACATAAACAGCAAGCCTTGGGTCTCTTTGCTGAGGACAAAGGGACAGTGAATAAGCAGGAGGGTTGTGTGTACTGTAGAAAAGTTGTTCTAAAAAAATGAATATTGTCCTTAAGAGTCCAAAGAGTGACAATGGTGCAAGATTGACTTCTGCTTTTTTCTTCTCCTCTGCCTCCTAAGCAACCTTCTATGCATTTGGGGTTGCATCCACTTACATTTTTCTAAAAAAAAAAAAAAAAGGGACACTGTGGTACTTCCTACTTAAAGTTATCTGTTAAGGTTCCAGGCCTTTCACAACCCTTAATAATCAATACACTAGAAGAAATACAGCTTTTTCAAGATCACATCACAGTTAAGATTCCAAGTTGTTTACCCCAAAGTACTGAGTAGCTAAGCACAGAGTACTGACAATCCTCTGCATGAGGGACTACAGTGGCCCACATAGCACAAAAATAGTGAATCCAACAACCACAAAGCTACAGGGAAAACACTCACAAGTCTTTGAAATAAACTCTCTTCAGAAAGACCACCATCATCCTCACCTTTATCTTTTTTGTTATGGCCTTAACACATGCAAACACACTCATGAAGAAAAATATGTAAGATGCAGTAATGTAGATAAGGACTAGTCATGTCATGTGCAGCACTACCAGTGAGTGTTCAGCTGAAAACACTGGCCAAACTAATATGATGGAGAAAAATCTATTTCTAGCGGTAGCCATACTATACCCTTCTCTGGAGGTAGTTTTTCTTCCTCTAATCTCTTGCTGACTTTTTATTCTATGAGCATGTAAAGCTCCTCAAGGTATAGAACTTGTGCAGAACTAGACACAGAAATGTATTAATATAGTTGTCTTTTAATGGTAAATGCACAAGTGACTTAATCACACTTAAAAATAATCACATTAAAAAATTTTGATGGCTTTCTCTGTGGCATTATCAGAATGACCACTGTGCTTACAAAAGTTTCAGGTTATCTGAGTATATAATTCTTGGGTTTAAAGATAAAAGAATCATGGAAATCTTTAGGTTTGAAAAGACCCTTAAGAATGAGTTGTACCATAATCCTAACACTGCCAAGTCCATCACTAAGACATGTGCCTAAGTGCCTTCTACATGACATCTATATGTCTTCTAAATATCTCCAGATGACTCAACCACTTCTCTAGGCATCCTGTTCCAATGCTTAACAATGCTTTTCATGGAGAAAATTTTTCCCAATATTCAATCAAATCTCGAGGCAAAACGGGAGGCTATTTCCTCTTGTCCGGTCACTGATCACCTGGGAGCAGAGGCTGACCCCCACCTGGCTACAGCCTCCTGTCAGGTGGTTGGAGAGAGCAATGCCCCTCTCAGCCTCTTTTTCTCTAGACTAAAACGCCCAGCTCCCTCAGCCACTCTGTACGAGACCTATGCTCCAGACCCTTTACCAGCCTTTTTGCCCTTCTCTGGACTCATTCCAACACTTCAATGTCCGTCTTGCAGTGAGGGACCCAGAACTGGGCACAGGATTCAAGGTGGGCCTCACCAATGCCAAGCACAGGGGGAAGATCACTGCCCTGGTCCTGCTGGCCACACCATTTTTGATACAAAGGCTCACAAATGGCTTATATCCACACAGTGTTTTTTTTAACCATGTATTTTCTAAATACATGTTTGACTTTCCTCAAAAAATACCTATGAAAGATATGAGAACCTCATTTAAAAACAACTGATAAGCTTTCCTCCTCCTAAAGTTTCTGATTTTGCACTGTTTACATACTCTACATGAATTTAGAAGGCCCAAATTCTATTTGAAAGAGGATGGACAAACTTAAAGATAGTATTGATCTTTCTGGCTGAAGCAAAGATCTTCTCTGGGATTTAGGCCTTTCAGAAGTTTCCTTAGAATCACACTACATGGGACCCCAGCCACTCAACAATGAAGTCAAATTGAAATTCTACTTTAAAAAAATAGGACTAAATTATTTTATTTTCATGCCTCTAAGATCACACTTCATTCTGATGATTGTTACCATATATCTGGGGCAGCTGATGACCCCCAACATACATCAGGAAAGGGCAGTAACAGCAGATAAACTTTATGAAATAAAACCCTTCTATAGACCAAAGTCATCAACAGTGTGACAGGTGTAAACATCAAGCAGAAAGGATTGTTTGGATTTCAGTCTTCAGGTGGTAGCCTACAGCTTATGTGCATTCAGCACTAGGTGACTGAATTACCAGTTAACAGCCAGCAATCTGATCCCTCCCTTTGGTTCTTGCAAAGCTTTGTCTTAAAAAGAAGGAAACATACCAGCTATAGAGATTATATATTTGTTTATTGTGGGGTGGGTGTGCATAAAACAATGGCAGTTCCTAGATAGTGCAATTGCAACACCTGCAAAAAAATGAAAAAGTACACGTGTGAAATGCCAGCAAAGATGACTTTGCCCACACCATGGAAACCTCCTCATACTTTGGGACAGGAATAAGACAGAGATAACTGTAAGAAAATGTCAGTGATGTCAAACACTCTCCCCACATTTCTACAGGCTATATGTAAAGAAACCTTTGCTCAGTAAAAGTAGTTGAGCAGAGTATATTCACATCCACCAGTCAACTGCTCTCCCACCACTGCAGCAAATTGCTCCAAGCACTATTCCTGGATAGAGATCCAGAAAAATTATACCACAATATTAGTAGGAGACCACAGAAAAACTTGAATCATATCCACAAGGGCCCTCCAGAATCTTGGTCTGCTTTTGTAGGTGCAATGTGGTGACACAGTGGGCTCCTCTTTTGGAAGCAGCATCATACACATGCTTTGTGCAAAAACTGGAGCTGCTAGCTACCCAAATTTACTAGTCAAACATGGAATAGCCAGAGTACTCATAAAGATACATTAATTTTTCAGCTGAAGTCCTAGGCTTTAAATACTTCTTAAAGTATTTTTTAAATTTTGATCAGCCATAACTAGGCTATTTGATTACAATAATAACTTTTTAAATCCTCCTATACAAAAGCTCTCATAGCTTAACAGTGATTTTGTACTTCCTTTAAATGTCAAACTGTGGTTTCTTAGACTGCTTAATCAAGTTTTAATCAATTTAGCTCTTGGAGTTCCTTAGGCAGCCTGGCACCGCTGAAATTAGAATTATGAATCACAGGATAATTAAGGCTAGCACTGATTTTGGGAAATCAGCATCCCATCAGATCAGATTATGCAGGGCTTTATTCTCAACGGTCTTGAAAACCCCGAAGGATGGAGATGGCAGTGTCTCTGAATTCTTTCTCAACTGCTTTATTTTCCTCATTGGGAAAAAATTTACATTATGTCAAGCCAGAAAAAAAGTTAATTTTCTGTTAATTTCAGCTAAATTTTCTGTTGTTTGACCATCTTCTCATTTCAATCTGTGGACATGATGAAGAAATCACATGGTGATGTTCTTTGGCCTATGTGATGCTGGAGGTCAGATTAGAGTAAGTGACATAATCCCCTGTGGCCTTAAATGTCTGTATATTTTTTCCAGTTACTCTTAAAACAGAAAAAAACCTCAGCATTCCATGAACTGAAAATCCAAACAAGACATAATTACACCCAATTTAAGGCTACAATGAATACAGGAAAGAACCTAAAGCAACAGAATTTATCAAGCTTGGGAATCAGGATTTAAAGAGATCATAGAAGAATAGAGCTGCTTGCTTTCTTAGCTCCTTTTCTTACACTGCCAAAACTCGTATGGTGAAAGCTGACAATTACAGTTCAACAAAAACTGCATCTGTTCCAAGGATCTACTGCTTTCCAAATTATTTCTTCAGACTGTTTACCAAAAGCTGAGAAATATATTCCTTGAAAAGTATTAAACAGTGAGACTTCGAGGTGCCCTAAAGAGAAACTAGTACTTACCAAAGAAAAATAATTTACCCTAAAGCTAAATAAACAACAAACACATTACAAAAATTCATGCTGGGGATAGATAGCTTCACTGGAGTGGCTGAGCAGGCATACAGACTCTCCTCTGTTCTATTACTGCATTCTCACTCACTGAGGACTGAGAGAGGGCTGTATATGGGTATCTACAGAGCTTGTTTCCAGAGCTGTCAGCCTCTTACATGCCTTAAATGGATAAAGAAATTGATAATAATGGAAATAATAACAAGAACATTATCATGTCTGCAATCCTCTACAGACTGTGAGGCCATTTTACAAACAGTCCTTAAAATTTTGCTGTTTGAAGAAGTGGTCCTGATACTCAGCACCTGCTTTTATCTTGACAGTTCTTCTGTTTCTATGCAATCAGCCCACTGTAAGCGGGAGAGTGGTTGAGGGGAGAGGCTCTTTATCAGAAAATGAATAAACCAGAAGGAGTGGGGAAAGCAGAGAGGAAACACCAGAACACAAGTTGACTGCTAAGAGGCCAGAGACCATTGTGCCAGTATAAACACTGACAAGGTTAAATATAACATTTATAGCAATTTATAACTCAACTGCATTTGTGGTCTTTTTTTTTAAACCACAGAGGAACACCACCACCATAAAATGAAAGACCCCACCAAACCTGGCTATCGCTACTTAGAAATTATTTTCCTTGAAACTAGCTCCTCAGTGAAAGCTGCACTTGATTACAGTTCTTGAAACCCTTTTTTTAGATAGCTTGCATGAGATATGCCAAATGAGAGAGGAAAAGTTTAATAGGATTAAGATGAGAAAAGTGTGTTCAGGGTTTCTGCGAACAGCTCTTATTAATCCAACTTTGGATCTCTTCAGCAAACTTATTTGCTAATGGAAAAGCCCAACCAAATACCATCCACTGGACACATTTTTTTTTTCCACAACAATTATCTGCAGACTAGAAAAACTCAAAGCAATAAAGTAATCTCTAAGTTACAGCCACTCAACACTTTTAAACTATTGTCCTCTTAGTAAGGGCATACATAGGCTTGTTTTGTTTTCTGAGTATATCATCTTTCAAGATCTATGTCAGCTGCTTTGAAGAATGAACAATTGTCATATTCATTGCCATTAATTTATATTAATGAAAATAGAGATTTTAATTAGACTATGCCTATGGTGCATCTAACCAAAGGCCACTGCATAACAGGTAGGAACAAACAGTGCCCAACACAGCAACAAAGGTTCCCTCTCTGATCACTTGTGAAGTGCAGAACAGGTGAAAATACACATGCTCAGTGACTGCATTTCATTCAACAGCTTTACAAGCAAGTACTCAGGTTGGCAGGTAGTATCACATCCAAATACGAGACGGATGTGAAAATCAGTCAGAAAGATTCTTTTGAGAGGCAACTTATCCCAGGAACAGATCCAAATTTCCCTTTGACTGTTTTGAGTGCCTAAGTAGGGACTTGCTGACATAAGAGATAATCAGAACACCAAATTCAACACAGCATATATCTGTTTCTGAATTGAAAGATCTAAGGCCTGCCAAACAATTTTATCAACAGTTTCATATGAAAAGTGGTAAATCAAAATGATAATGAGAAGTACGCAGGGGTATCTGCAACAAATGCTAAAGAGGAAGCAAGAAAGGAATAGGAGTACATGTGCTGTTCCAATAATGCTCTATTAAAGGTATCTATAGAATCTCTTTATGGGGCTGTCCGATCATCTCAGTCTGTAATATGAGTATGGCACAGCACCATGCAAGCTGACTCGTCCCTTTCCTTTGGGTCAATTCAGAGTGAGACAAAGATTTTCATGAACATTGAACTTTCCTGTTTTGACTTTTAAAAGAAGTCCAGCCCCATTTTAGAGATCAGATGCCTTTCCCCTTCTTCAGTTTCTTAATGTTTGATTTAATCAACAACAGCAGAATCTGCTGGGAGGAGAAAACCTGTAGACTGAGAGTATTTGCTGATTTCATTCTTAGCTTACTACAGGTAAGCCATCAGGATAAAAGTTCCTTCAGAAGTATATTAGTACAAATATAATGAGGGAGTATCTAGGGCTGAATGCTTGTGTGTTAGACATCATTAGCTGGTTCCGTAAAAACCATCAGCACACCTGCTCCCCATATCTGCTGACAGACAACAGTTTCTACATATGCAAACCACAAGAAAACAGAACAATATTGGAATATTGGAATACTGCAAGGTAGAAACTTGGTACAACAAAAGCCTGCAGAAATACCAGTGGAAGCAAATTCACCTATTTCTCTGCACCTTTAACCAATCTTCAACTCCAAAAATCATTAATCCTGAAGATACAAAAACCAATAAATGCTTGAGAAATCAAACCCATTTTTCCCTACCCAAAATATATGATACTGCTCCTCCGATACCATCCCTTTTCTTGCCATGTTGTCAAAGTCCAGACTAAAAATGTAGTTAATGCATCCTTTCTACCTATTAGAGTATAACAGGAAAGTGACAGAAAGTAAGAAACAAACCACAGATTTGTACAGATAAATAACCATCAAATCCAAGAATAAGGTTTTTCAAAGGTCTGGAAACACTGATAGACACACCCTCTTGATGCATCCCTTAACAATTATTCGCAGACCCTAGCTGCCTATAAACTCCAAAATATTAGGTTGAACTAATATGAACATATGGCATTCTTCTTGTTTGTTACTCATCTGGGCCAAGTAATATACAACAGCTTACATCTCAGAGCAAGCTCCCAGCTTTTCCATTAGAAAGAAGTAAATCAGGACCCATCAAATAAAACAGCTGAAAATCATGCAAGTACACTGACATTTCTAAGGTATAACATTTTTTTGTTGATGCACACAGCCACAGCTAAATATTTTTTTATGAAAACATGCTTAGTACAAAAATAGAAAGGCAGTTTATGCTTCAGGACTTCTTCCTTACACTTACCTACACTTGTAGGAAATATATCTTCATTGTTGATTTGCACCTCGATCCAGTCCATGAGAAGATTCATATATTGGGGTGCTGGCAGTGCTGTGGGCTTCTTGTACTTCAAGTCATCCTGCCATCGGTACTCGTACTTAGGGCCTCCAGACATCACTGGGCAGGTCCTCTCTGTACAGAACTCACAGATAGTTCCATAAATTAGGTTTATCCTATTGAAAAAGTCAACAACATGAACAGCCACCCAGTCATTCTGGTCTTCTCCACTGGGCAACTGCACAGCTGCTTTCAAGTCCACGCCTGAGTTGAGAGATGCCTGCGCTCGTTTGTGAAGTTCAAATCTCTGGGTTCCAGGTTCAAACTTGCGTTTTGGGCGGAAAGTCTTATCTTTATTAAAGACTTGCTTGAGTGCTATGGACATATCTGCTAATCTTCTGCGCTGCAGCAGCTGGTAGGAAAGCACGTCTGAGATTTAATGCAGGTACTCTCTGTCACAGGCTTTCCAGGCCCTGCTCTTTTTCCCAGAGAAGCTTGTATCAGCTTCAGAGCAATTTATTAGCTCTTCCTCTTGAAAGTCTCCTTGAAAGGCTTCATGTCCCTAAGGATATAGAAACAATACATATCAATGGCAAGCTCAAGTCTGGTCCTGTCAGTTTGCTACTCTTTTACCAGAATTTTCTCGCAATTATAAGATGAAAAACAATATATAACAAGCTAGCCTTAAACACTCCTCAATGCCTAACGTGATGAAGATTTAAAACTTACAAAGAAGTGCCTCCTTTTTCAAAGTATTAAAGAATTAACTCCTCTGTTCTTTTTAAATATCTACCCAAACAGATGCTCTTAAGTTATAAAGATGGGAATTCATAAATCATGTATTATCTTCAAATTTTAAAACCAACTTTTTCACTTTGCTGCATTTTACAGTCACTGCATAACATACAAAATGTGCATGTAAGTTCAGTAGAGAACTTTTAGATGATTTAGAGTCTTTATCTAGCTACTCCTAGAGCTACCAATGGTGCCTCTAAGCGTTTGTCATAGCTTCAGTGCTCTTCTCTTTGGGAAAAAGAAATCAGAAAGCAAAACTTATCCATATTTGTTCTCTGTTTTAAATTATTGAGGTGTTTGCTTTTGCAAACCGCATAGAGCCTAGAAAGAGGGATACCTATAGTATTGCACAGAAATAATTCCTGCTTCCCACAACACTGTGTGGGAAGTAACAATCTCCATAGAAATTGTTACTTTTACTGACCCACCTTCAGAAATTCAGTAGTGGACTTAGTTTTCTATTGGATTGTGTAGAACTATAAGCAACTGTGAAGCTGCCACATTTTTATAGCTCTATTCATCTTCTTTACAGGGCAATACTTTACTTGGCATTGTTCTTACAAAAGCAGGAGCACAGACTTGGCGTTGTTCCAGCTAACCTGCTCTGGCAATGGAATGCTTTCAACAGTGAGCTTGACTGAAAAAATATATTACTGCAATATGGATTTGTGTGCTCTCATATATATACATGAAAAAGAGTATATCATCACTAAAAGCATGCAATTAGGAGTGACAGGACAGACAGGTGCTGTTTCAACTAGACATCTGTTTTAGTACTGAAGATTTTATGAATAAAGATAGAGAATAAGCATTCCATTCTATGCAATATTTAAATCAAATAACACAATATGTGTTAAACTTGCACAGCAATACAAAAATCCTCCCCTATAAGTGGCCAATTCTTATGGGATTATCTGTGTTCCACTGTTGCCCTTAACAGAAATCATGTCCATGAAAATTCAGCTAGGTGGTGTGTCCCTAGCACTAAATTCTTCTGAAGGCAGTTCCCTGAGGCTTTGCTGAGGGGGAAAAAGGAAGACAAAAAGGTTTTTCTTTTTTCTTAATAAGCACAAGAAAGCAACACCTACCTTAGCAAAGAGAAATTTGGTGTGCTAGACCCTGTGTCCACACAGTAGGATGTAAGTGCCAAAAAAATCCTCTCCCAAATACGTGAAAGATGAGCATGCAAGCTAATTTGCTGGCAAGCAGCAGTTGCACAAAATCAGCAGAGAAGTACTTGTTTTAACTTTTCCTGATGGCAGGATGGAGGGATACTCCAATCATGACCTTATAAACAGTTATTTTTTCCATATCTGCAAAATCCAAGAAGTTTGGGAATGAACTCTAGAGAGATTATTGTCATATCCGACATGCCCCTTGAGTAATATTTAGGGACTGAGATCCTGAATATTCCAATCCAGAGATTCTGAAACCTGACAAAGACTTTAAACAAAAGTAGCCCTGGAACAGTTAAGTGTCATTGGCAGGAAATGAAGGTACTTTTAAATAGTCAACTTTGCCCTACAATTTGTTGTTTGTTACTAAGACCCATAACTTCCAGCTCTCAATTACTCTGTGGCAGCCCGCTGTTTATTCAAAAGCTCTTCAAAATACATGTGAATACTGCTGCATAGGCTGAGCCTGTGACTGACACACTTGGAGATGGCAGGGAGCCAATGTCCCAGTTTGCAATAATAAGCAGGTTAAGTCCAGAATTTTACAGCTCAGGTAACTACTTTCTTCCCCACTTTAATATACCTGGTCCTCTTATGTGGTTACTTTGACTCCCTTCATCACCTGCAAATATTCACCAGAACATGTAAGGAGTTTTATTTAAAACAACAAGCTGAGCACCAAATAAAACCCATCTTCAAAAGACACAGTACTCACTGCAATTAAAGCTCCTTTGAGAAAAAAACAGAACACACTGTATTTTATAAGCGATTTTCTACTAAATATGCAAACATAGTCAATCATATTAAATACTGTCTCCCACTTCTCTCCGTACATTCAGAAAGTCTGAATAAAATCAATTAATGCAGAGAAAATTCAACCAAAACATTCAGCTAACAACTCCTTATCTCAAGTCTTATGATGATGTTGAAGGTTGCTGTGGAAGCACACATACATCCTTCAAATTCACCCCAAAAACTCATCCAAAAGACTACTGTGTAGCCAGATAAAACCATTCTTTAACTCACCAAGGCAGAATCAGAACAAGCAAGAATTTCCTATACATTTCCTGTCTGGAGAATCTTCTGTTTGGTATCTTGCAATAAAAGCTAAGGCTCTTCCTCTTTCATCTCTCTGTAACTTAACAAAATACAAAAATACAAAGCTGGCCTGTATCTCACTGCTTAACTTCTCTTAAGAGATACAGCTCTTCTAGGAGCTTAATTTTTTCCTCTTTCTCTGTTTGAAAATGCAACTGAAAGCTGTGCATTGCCAGGGCATAAATAGACTTGCTTTCTCATGTATTTTCACATTCAAGAATGTAAAACAGAATATTGTAAGATCCAAATTTCACAAAAATACTGCAGTGAATCAACCCTATTAAATACTTTTTTTGCATCCTGGTTCTTGATGGTATTTGCTATCTAATTAACCATTGACTTTACTCAAAAGTTAACGGAAATTAACAAAGAAATAAGAATTTAGGTTTTTCTGAACTTTTACAAACAACACCACCATCACTTCCTTGGAATAAAGAAGATTTCCCTTTACTCACAGGAGACAAAAGATCAGGCTCACCTTATTTTCAGCAGAGATCAAACACAGACATTTTAGGTTTGGATCCTTCAGAGGGTGACACTAATGGGAAAGTTCTAGCCAAAGTCGTTGGGCTCTAAGAGCATCTTTTCTGCTTAGGCAATAGAGTGGTAGGAGTTAATGGTAGGCCACTCCTTTGCTTAGGACTGAATCACTAATCCATTCCAGGATCTCAATTGCCTTTAGACTTCCAACACTTCCTGTACTGTGTTTGAATCAACAATCATGACAAGAGGCTTGTCATTTCATCCCAAATCACATACTGTCAATTAAAATTTTGTATGGGGGAACTTAAAAAAATCAAGGCTTTGCTTCAAAATTGCATAATATTAGCAAAATCAAAATTCATCAAATAGCTTTAAGAACAAATGATGAACAAAATCTCACCATTTTTAAAGCACTGAGAAGGTAACTTGCCTTGCCAGGCACCACATGCACTTCCATGACAGTTTTCACCTTACGAGAATGAAAAATATTTCCAGTTTCATTATCTCAGCTGGTCTTGGGAGAACTGTCAGAGCTGAAACACTGTGAACAATGTTGTGGTATGGGCCAGACTGAATCTCAACTCCTTGAAACCTGTGGTACAGTAGCACCCATCCTCATTCTACATAAAACTAAATTTGTCTCTTGATAAGAAATACTTCACCATTTACTGTTACAGTAATCCAGCAGAATTGCTCCTGGCTTATGCTTGTGCCAAAGGTCATAGAAACTGGCTTCTAATCTTTTATGACAGGCCCTAAATATACAATGAGGCCTAAAGAATAACATTATCACTCACAGTATTTGGCTTAATGGTGTACTGGGACAGTGTCCTGCATGTCCCTCTGAACTAAATGACTGGCCTGGCATGGGCAGCTCAGCCAGGAAACTCCTCCCAATGATTCAGTTTATCTTCGTTTTTTTCAGAGCAATGTATTTCTGTGACAGTAACCAACATCTTTTCCTGATGGACTATTCCACAGCATGTACAATGCAGCCCGGTGAATTCCCTTGCTGGCAGAGCCCTGCCTGAGAATGGTAACCACATATTTGGAGACAATCTCAGGACAACTAGACCTCATAAGCTTCATCCATGGCATCAGCACCACTGTGACCAATGCCATCCCCCAGCTCATGCACAGTCAGACAGCAACTTGGCCTAAAATCAGGTATGCCATCATCTGGAAATAATAAACCAGTCTTACCCATGCAGATACCACTAAAAAAACACAACAAACCACACATTGTGACCGGCATCATACCAGTCACTACTGAATTAAAAGCATACTATATGATTTCTATTAAATCACAGATAACAAGAATGTTAAATGACACACTGTTTATAGACCCATATCTTTCATCATGATATTCTAGGGAGAGTTATACAAGCTTTAGAGGTCTGCTGGGAACGTAGCTGATATAAATCCTGTTTTATTAACGCAGACAGTAAGGAAACATCCAGAAAAAAACCACATAGTGAGATGTCTATCTCGTGATACACAATATGAAAACCAACTCTGCATCAGATGAATTCTACATTTTTATATTTTTCTTTCCAAAATCTAAGCCTCCATTCCTCATTCTTTCAGGGATGATACTGGTTGAGTGGCAATTTCCTTTCCTCTAAAGATGCTGGCATTACCTTGCGCTAGTAACCACAATAATGACACTGCAGACTCCAGATACTCAGGTGGCAAGTGTGGATTAGAAAGAAGCCTTCTCACAGTCAGAAACACTTCTGACATATAACAATATCCATTCATTTAAGATGCAAAAACTAGCCTTTGCTTTGTCTAGGCATGGGGAAAAAAAATAAGGAGCAAGTGATTTTGTAAGACTAACAAAACCCCCAATCGTAAACAATCACAGAAATCAGCGTAGTGTTTTCATAATCAAGTTGTTAAGGCTCAATGGAGTAAATATAAGTAACCTTTGATACTTTTCTAAGGTAAAGAACTGGAAAACAAAAACAAGATACAACGAATCACTGTCTACAAAACTGTGTACTTTAAAAATGAATACAGCTATAAAACTAAAGGTAAACAGTTACTAAATTGGATCAGCCTAAAATAAATAATGATTTATGATTCTGCAAAAATACTGATGTTTCCATTACGATAAAATTGAAAAATAATAATTGCCTAAAGAACATGGTCAGTCACTTTGCCATGACTGAGTAAGAATGGCTTGGGCTTACATCAGGGCATAATACATGATGTTTGTAGGCCTTTCTAGACTAATGCCCTTAAACGTAGCATCATATTTTCCATGAGCATGTTAGGTGATGTTAGGTAGAACTATTACATTTATGTATCCCAATACTTTATTTACAAATATTTAATTCCAGTTTTTTCAACAAAGTTCCCTTTTATACAGATGGAGAAGCCGTTCTTTCCTTTTAGGAAAATTGGTTGTACAAAACAATTAGGAGTTGACTTAAACAACAGTCATTTCAATGACAAAGTGCATCAGCTGTTCAACAGCAGCAGAATCAGGTATGAGTGCTCAAATCTTAGATAAAAGGTGCTGTTTATAAATGCAAATGAAGCATGTTTTTTCTCAATGAGGATAAATTTTTATGTTTTAACAGAGGACTGGCCTCTCAACTAGTACCATTCTAGTGCCTTTTACAAGTTTTAAATCAAATTACACCTCATCGGAAGATCTGTAAAAGAATACTCATCATCATGAGGGTACTGAAAGTACCCTGACACTTCTTCACTACAAGTTTATATTGGTTACAGCATCCATGGCATTCTAGTTAGGAACGCGGACTTCCACGTTCCTTAAATTGTAGCATACAATTTAGAGTGAACTGAAATAAGTACCTCTCAGAATCATAGTAACGAAACTACAAAAAATATATGACTTAGATTACACTGAAATTCAGCATATGTTCCCCTGTTATCCAGGAATACAAGGTCCCATCACAGACTGATAGTCATGCAGGGGTGTGTATGGCTACATTATTTCTCTGAAAACTCAGTCCTGCTTCCTCTTCTCTCCTTTCACATTCCTACCTTCTTTGCATCTCCCCTGTGATATCTGGCCCAGGCACTTATACATCCCCTTGCAGGGAGCTGTACGACACTCACACGTAAACTGCAATAATTAAAAAACACATGGATTTTTCATCCCAATCAACTTCTTTCATCCTGTTTGGCCACACAGAGCAGGGAAAATGACAATATAAGGAAAGGTGTGTGGAAGGCAGAGGATGAGACAGACTAAAATCCCAAGGGAGTGGTTCTTTAGCCATGGCCACTTAAGTGAATCACAGTGTCTGCCATGACAATTTCAGACCTCCCAAACTTTAAAGCATATTGGGAACTCCCTTTAGCTCAGGCAACTACTGAGGCTGAAGTCTGACAGTGACAGTGAAGCATGTAGTTCTGACAGTCCCTTTGAATGCTGGGTTTTTTTATGACACACTCGGGTTTTTCCAGTTCTCTCTCTGGTTCACAAGGCTTTTACTGGTCTGAGCTGTTGGTACCATTTGTGCAAGCCCAGCGAATCCTGCTCCACTAATCCTGAATCGCTAAACCACATTCTCCAAGTACACAAACAGCCTCTGTTTTCAGTTATCAAGTCCCTGTTACCTGCTATGTTCTTCCATCACAAATAAAGTGAAGTCTTTACAGCTGCATGTGGCTTGTTTCACCAGCTGCTGTTACAATCACTGCTCTTGTGTACAGCTGACCATATTGGTGGACTGGGTGGGTCAGCTTACTAACTGCAGTATGGATACCAATAGAACCAGCTCACTAACCCTGCTTCTGCCAAAATGTCTCAGTCTCTGTGGGCAGAGACCTCACCTCAACAGTGGATGGTGGTTAGGCTTTTGTACTGTGCATATTACAGCATTTGCAGCAACAGGGAACAGTAACCCTTCATTCCTTTAAAAACAATATACAAAGATCAGGTGAAAGGACTAGGAATATTTTAATAGCCTCAAAGGAGAAAAGGACACAAACTAAATTACATTGTGATTCTCTGTGATAATACACAAGTTTCCTCCAGCTTGTTTAATTTCTGATTCCAAGCCATTCCTGAAGATGAAATGTTGACTAAGCTGCATTCAGTGGGAGCTGTGATAATGAATTCAGAAAACAGAGCTAAAATTTTACTGTTACACTGTGGAAACTCTCCTTTACAAAACAGTAAGATGTCCTTATCAAACTGTGGTTGAACTGCAAAAATCTCTTTGTTCTGTTCATCTTACATCCTATATCTACATTCTGGCTTTTAAAAGCACTAGCACAACTGAGTAGAATCTGCTAGAGTTAAAATATTTCCTGCCTTCTCCAACACTATCAGATCATCCATGCAATTCCCATATGAAAACCAAGTCCACCCAATTCTGTTGAAAAAATAGAGTTGAAAAAGTTTCTGTTGAAAAAGTCAGTTCATATGAGCAATAGGAACAGAAAAATGCGAACACACAAAAATGTGGTCTGAGACACCATGTCAGGGCCTTTCTGTACAAGGCAATAAAATGGCCTATCTGCTAGAAGCCAGTAGTCTATGCCCTAGAACTTCAGCTTCCCTACTCTGCATGCACCGGCCAGATTCAGTTTTATTTTTGGTCTAAATCTTAGCTTTAGGAAACCACATATGTGTCCTGTTTTAAGAAAAAGGTCTAAATCATATATTCCGTCTCAGTGACATTTCAAATAAAACCACTCATTTTCTTGTCCAAGGAAAGCATGCAAAAAACCAGGGATACAATGGCAGAGTCAAGTTACAAACACTATGCTGGCAGAGATAAATAGCTAACGGACCATGGTGAAAACAGGACTTGCTGCAACCAAACACATCGAAAACAAGATGTAAAAAGTTCAGCTGACACCCATTCAGACCCATTAGCCTTAGTCTGGATTCTTCTACCCAAGCTCAGGTTAATGTGGCAGGATGGACAGCAGACACACGCTGCTGGTGACACAGTGCCTTCAGCAACTATCCTAAGAAGTTCATGGTATTAGAGGCATTTTCCAAAGCAAAGATCTGCGAGGAGGCTATGACATCCTTAGTTGATGCACTGCACCCTTTCTGATAAACCCTGATAAATCTGAACATGAACATGATGATGTTCAGTTACAAAAAAATTACCCTTAACTCCATATTGCTAAGAAATAAAACTCACCTAAAATCATGCGGGAGTCAGTGCAGCCCCCAAATTAACTGCAAATAACTCAAAAGCGGTAATTTAATTGTGAATATCTTCCAATTATTTATACCATAAATCTGAAATCTTGTCTTGAAATGGACCTAAAGCAGCTGTAGGACCCAACCCATTAACTTTAAAATACCGCTCTGATTGGTTATCAGAAAAGCTACATGTATTAAATAACCGCAGAAGTCTACTTTCCATGGTTTGGATCAAAGCAGTCAATATAGCAATGCGAAGAGTGGCAGCAACTACTGTTGATTATCACAGAATCACCTGAGTTGGAAGGGACCTATCAGGACCATTAAGCCCAGCTCCTGGCCCTGCACAGGACATCCCCAAGAGTCACAGCATGACCCTGAGCATTGTCCAAACACTTCTTGAGTTCTGTCAGGTTTGTGCTGTGACCACATCCCTGGGAAGCCTGTTCCAGTACCCAGCCACCCCCTGGCTGAAGAACCTTTTCCTGATATCCATCCTAAATTTTCCCTGACACAGCTTCAGGCCATTCCCTTGGGTCCTGTCACTGTCACCACAGAGCAGAGCTCAGTGCCTGCCCCTCCTCTTCCCCTCACAAGGAAGTTGTAACTGCAGTGAGGTCTCCCCTCAGTCTCCTCCAGACTAAACAGACCAAGTGCCCTCAGCCACTCCTCACACGCTTCCCCTCAAGGCCTTTCACCATCCTCGTGCCCTCCTTTGGACACTCTCCAACAGCTCAACCTCTTTCTTACATTATGGCACCCAGAACCTCCCCCAGCACTTGAGGTGAGGCTGCTCCAATGTAGAGCAGAGTGTGACAATCCCTTCTCTTGCCTGGTTGGCGATGCTCTGCCTGATGCATCCCAGGATGGACATTTTCAAACTCATACTAAGGAGACAAAAGCAAGGTATTTGTACAGATGTCTTTTGAAGAATGCAGAAGATTTCACAAACTTATGATTTCACAGTTTTATAGGTCAAGGGCATGGTATAGTCATAGCCTGCAACTTGGCAAGTGATAAAATGCTTCAGCAGCATGCAGTCACACGGCACAGCTGCTGCAAGTGGTGGTGGGGTCATAAGAGTCTAGTTGCAGGATCTATGGTTTCAAAATTCAAAGAAATAAATCATCCAAAGGGCTGATTTCTACATCGGTCTTAACTTGCAGGACTAAACTGACTTGACGGCTGAAGAGATTTGTCTTTGGAGAATAATTCTGATCCCCACCACCATGTAACTTCAGCATGTTCAAACTTACCATTTGGCCAAAAAGAACTACTAACATGTATAGTGAAAAAAAAAGAGAGAATCTGCTAGAGAGAAACAGAATACCTGGGGTGGGGCAACCATCCACACTCCAGATGCTCTAAACCAGCAGTCTTGAAGGAGTCATTTGGAGGAAAAAACCTGTTTTCCTTGCCATCTGTGATACCTGAAATATGAATTCAAGTAAAGGAAGTCAGAGACATCATATATCAAACAATATTAGAAAGAACACTTAAGCATTATATCTACCTCCTCTGAGGAAAGCCAGCCTCCTCTCCAGTTGACAATACAACTAAATGTTGCTGTAACAAGGATTTTTTGCCTAGGGAGAGTTTAGGATAGCAAAAACGTGCTCCTCTTTAATAAAGTTTGGCAGATAGTAACCACACAGGACTGTATTGACTGCATAGCTCTGCACAGACCAAAACGTACCAGCACTGGAGAAGCAGGGCCCTAGTAGTCTGCTCCAGAAAACAGCTGTGGAACTGCCTTGCTCCCCCTACACACTGAAAAGTAACTTCCCAGTTTGACTCTGCTTTACCTTTCTAGTGAACTGAACTACTTTAAAAGCCTTTTCTGCATACTGCTTAACCCATGGTGTGCTTCAGAGGGAACTTAACAAAGGAAACTACTCACAAACTGATCTGCAAGAAGGGTTTGGGTAGTTTTTAACATAAATTTATGCCTGTGGTAAAGCGTTTTATAGGCAGAAGTACAGCACTTCATTACTCTTTACAGTTTGTGGTCAGAGCAACTCTCACACAGTACTTGCTCTCCTTCTAACTATGCACACAAAAAATTTACTGTAACAGAGCTATAGGACCGAGCTCTTAAAAGGTATAAATAAAGGAAAACTCCCTTCACACCGCAAGTTAAGGATCTTGCTTTTCAAACCAAGTTGCCCACAGCTGTGGGCAATAAATACCCAATACTAAAAAAAAAGGAACATTATCCATAGAAAAAACTCATTATCCATACAGCATATGAACATAATCAGCAAAAAGGGTTGAGTTCTTTTCCCCATGACCACAGCAAGCAGTTTACTCTGAAGCAAAATAAATGAGTGCTCCTTGTCATCTGTGTGGCCACAGCTGCCAGCACACAGTGAAAGGACAGCTGACAAACTCTGGGGGGTGCCAGGTACATTGCACTAGAGTGGTTCCCCACAGCCTGGCACTGCTCAGTTAAGCTCTAAACAAAAGTCAATTGCTGATTTTAATCAAAAATTGACTGCAAAGGTGGCACAGTTTGAATGTAGGTGGCTAAGCTTCCTCCTACAGAACTCATTTATGCAGCATGTTTCCCATATTATGTCCCCAACAATTTCTGACCAAGACAAAGGAAAGCTTGGTAGTTTCTTGTTTCTACTTGCACATTTGTGTGTAGCACATGCTGTGACTCAACAGGAAGGTCTTTGTTTGTCTCAGATCCCAATCAGAGCATACCATTACAAACTTTTATTTGCTGCTCTAATTAAAACGTCAGTAGTGGGGTTCTGTGGTGATGTTTCTTCAGGAACCCTTGAAACTTTAAGGGCCCTTTCCACCATAGCTCATCCCATGGCTTCACAGAAGAATTTTAATGAGAACTCTTAAAGGCATCGAAATCTTGGCACTTTCTAAGACAGTGTAGATGCTGGGAAAATATATTGCAAGACAGGCTGTCTTATCAAAGGCACATCCGAACCAAAAGGCAGTTACCGTGATTACAGCAGTGGAGGAATTCACAGCATCTTCAATATATCCCTAAACCATGCATGTAACTGATTCACCAGTAAGATTCCTATTCCCACAAAATAAGATTTCATAAGACTGGCACACTCACGTAACACTTAAAGACATCAGGAGCAGAGGTTGGTTCAAAGTAATTATAGCAAAAAACCCCACCACCACTAAAACTAACAAAAAGCACCGAAACCAAACAGACAAACAAAACCACCCACCCAAGACATTGTCTCCCCACACCCCCACCCCCCAAAAAAACCAAACAAAACACCCCAACCCAAAGCCCAGCCCCAAAAAAGGCCCAAAAACCAGGAGATCACTGAAGAGACAAAACATGTGAGACAGCACAAAAAGCCACCAAAATGGTGGAGAAGTCATTGGGGTAAACAGCCCTGTACCATCTGCACTACCTGCACTCAATCTGAGTCTTCTATCTTTTCTTTTAACATGTTGCCCCCAATTTGAGAATCTGAATATATAGCACTTTATTATGAGTTAATATTCCATTGGTGAAACATTGACTTAAAAGCCAGGAAGGGTTCACAATACAACCTTTGCAGATAATTTGGAGAACCTTACACAAATAATAATTCATACATTCAATTTAACTGTATTTAACAGTAGAAAAACAACAACAACAAAGAATGTCTTCCCAAAACACCACTAATTGCTTGATTAGTGCCTGAGGTTTCTACCCTACTGCAGTCCTCTTCTCACTTCTGTGCATTCTTCCAAATGGGAAGCACTTGGATCAGCAACAAGTTTTTCACTTACTCATCCAGACCATGGCCTACATGCCATGCCCTTTCTCACATCATAACAGAAACAGGAGTATTTGTTGTATTTTTGAATATCCCCGTCCCCAGGTTCTTTTATCTCCTTCCCTCTTCTTCTTCCTGCCAGAAACACACATTCTTCAACACATGAAAATAATAGTGCTAGATCTTTTTTTCACTATATATTTAGCACTTCTGTTACATAGCTGGATTATATTAATTCTAACATTTTATTTTATCCATTAGGATTTTGTGGCATCTTTAACAACACTGAGGATACTGATGAAATTCCACATATTTTAGCACTTGTAATTTATTTTTTAATTGGCACAAACCCAAAACAACCTTAGACCTACTTCCCTCGAGGATGCTTTCATCATTCTAATTGCTACATAACAAATGGTTAGGAAATTGCATTGCTACCTTGCTATTCTTTATTCCATTTCAATTACATATTTTTCCACTCATGCATTCCATACGTTTATGGTTTTGATCCCGTCCCAAATTATTTGAATACACCCAGCTGTATCACACACAGTATCTGCAATTAGAGAGGCAGATGCCATCAGAATTTTTAAGGCAGCAATCACCACAAATCCCAAGAGTACTCTCAAATAATAATACATCTGTCCTCTGAAAAGAATGCCATCCAGGCGACTAACTGAGAAGACTGAATCCTTGCACAGAAGGAAATGAAGTCCAAATTTTCCTTAGAAAAATGAGTGAGAATCCAGGATAACAAGCCACAAAACCAAGTTTCTGAGCAAACAGTTTTTTGAGTCACTGTCACTGTCTTGAAGATCATCACTCTGGTGTCAGCAAGACTGGAGACTTCAATGTGGGTATTTCTTCAGGAGCCACCAACATCTGAGTACCAAGGTGCAAAACATGGGAGGTATATCTGAATTTGTCATGACTACAGCCAATTGGATGGTAATGGATAGACAAACTGCTTCACACACAGAAAACACACCTCACCGATGCTGTAAGATCAGGCCAAATTCTGAAATGCTTTCCTCTATTGTTCTTTGTGAGGAATTTCTATACCTTCTCTTCCTTTCTTCATTTTAAACACTCTCTTCAACATCTTACACTTTTTTTTTTCTTTCTTCTCCTCTTCACTCATCCAGGAACTGCATCAGGCTTTGGTTTAAGTGTCAGCTGAATGGCATTTCAGAAGGATGACAGGCAGACACTAAAGCAAAAGCTTTAAAAGCTGCTGGCCGCACCTCATTTTGTCTCTATTGAGTTTCTAACCATAGGTTCAACTATGGAAAACAATCAAGCAAATATACAAAGATAGCGTAAACCACCTACATTCGCTGCCCTTCACCTAATCATGTTAGACAGGTTCAATTATTAAATTATTGTATGTATGTGGGAGTACATGCAATTAGAGGATTATTCTTCTTGTGGACTTCCTGTTTTAACAACAGGACAACATAGCACAGGTTAGACAGCCTGTAAGACCAGAACTTACCATGCAATTCTTCACCTGCTTGCTCTAAAATAAATGGACATTAACTCCATTTAGGTCAGAGCCATACTGATGTGGCATACATGGGAATTCAAGATAAAAAACAGTACCCATTCTGTTCTTCATTTTTTAATACAACTGCTTGTACTAGCATGAAAAGTGTGGTATAAGTGATATATGAATTTAGAGAACATGGTCACTATAAAAGAACATGATAAAATACAGGAGAAATTTCAAATACTGACTATAACAGTTATAATTGCAACGGAAAATCTACTACTGCCAGAAAATCAGGATTTTCCAAATTCTGCTAAGCATCATCATTCTTCTGTTTCTTTAAGCTTCAACTTCTCTACTATAAAACAAATACGGACACTGGCACTGTATTTTCCATTTCTTACTGAAACAAAAAAAAAAGCAGGTAAAACAACAGACAAAACTTGTAATGTTCTAAATATGGAAAAATAAAGACCTAACTTGCAGTGCAAGCATACATTCAGATTCAAATGTATTTCAATCACTATATTGAACACTAGCAAACAAGTCAGACTCACAGCTGTAAAAGGGCCACATCTATATTTAAAAAAAAAAATTTTCAGAAGTCCGTTCAGACCTGTCTAACAGGTTAACTGAGATTTAGTTTACTATAAACATACTGATAAGTCTTGCGAATACAACAAAAAGGTAAACTAAGGGTGCTTCCAAAAATGTGTAGGCCCGATGCAAACCATATCATTCCAATGTAATTTAGTGAAGCAGATTGTGTCTACATTGTGATGCAGATGTAGCATGTAGCTGTTCTGTCCCACAAAGATATGGCAGGTGCCCTTCATTTCTGTAGATTTTATTCAAAGCTTGTACTTTGCTGTAATCTCCAGTTTTTCAGATGACCCACTCGTGGAGGTAAAATATAAACCTTAACAGAGGTACCCATCCAACACCCCTAAAGCCAAGCAACACAATACCCTGCAAAACTCCACAGAACAGATGTCATCTATGGTAGGTTGGACACATAAAACGTATCTGTTGACAGCAGTCTTTGGATAAACCGACTCATATTTCAGCTCCGTGGCAGAGATACTGTACCTAGACTGTGAAACTGCATACTCCATGCCTGAACTGTGCCTTGCACAAAAGAGATATCAACATACGGCTACCAAAGGGTAAGAGGTAACCTTATATGCTCACTTCTGATGTCTCACATCCCTTCGTTATTAGAACTGTTAGATTAATTGCATGGTTTATCCCAGCATCAGGCAGATGTTACAGAGCAGCTTCCTGAAAAAATGCAGGAAACATTATGTCAAGCTTTTTATGCTTCTTGTCTGTTTAAGTCTTCATAATGTTTTGGTTTCTAAGACATTATCAGATGAATTAGTCTTGGGTGCAGACAGTGCACTGCTGTACTACTGTTCACAGGAGCATTAAAAGATGAGACTTCGATGGAACATATTCCCAAGTGCGGCAGCAAGCCAAACAAGCGAATTGGTTCAACTGCACTTCTTTTTTTTTTTTTTGTGTGAGAGTATAATGAAATGGACCAATGAAAGGGGACATCTATGGGGAATACAAGGAATCATCTTACTAAATCAGTATCCCAGAAAACTAAAATGATCCCTACTATTATCCTGATGTCTACTTTGAGTTGAAACACTAGCATGCATACAGAAAGATCTTCAGGAATAAACTTTGAGTATAAAGATAACTTCTCTTTAAGCTATAAGTGCTCTAAGAGGAGAACAAGAACTGAGGCAAGCTTTTTTTTCCCCAAGACAGAGGTAAAGAGAATCAGAGAATAGCACAAAACTGTCTCATGAAGACAAATTTACAACTCAGTTAACACCTTCTTAAAGTAAAGCAGATGTCTTTTTGTGGGTAAACATGTTCCCACATTAGGTAAAATTTCAAATCCATTTTCTATGTCTGTTTTTGCAGACTGTGTATCAGTCTTTGCTATAACATATTCTGTCATGTTTACAGATCTGCAAAAACTATCTGCTGGCAGTGGAACATTAGTTCCAAAGGAAAACTTGATGACCCTGTGGAATGTAAGTAGCAGCAGTCCTTTGCCTATTTCTGTTTAAGGGAAAAAAAAAACAACTCTGGAAATACTTTATCTGTCAACCATGTGATGCAATGGGATGTTAAGGTCCCGCTAAATATGACGCTTTAAGAAACAGTTCTCAAAGAGGATTTAGCATTTCAGAATTGCTCCCAATTGCTTCTTTCTATAATATCAATCTAAACCAGTACACTAATGGTAATTCTATGTCGGGGATTTAAGAGTTCTCTTGGTTTTTTTTCTCTTGAGGAATTTTCCCCATATGCGTTGCTAAGGGACAACAACGACTGGATACTTAAGAGACGCAAAAGACCTGGCCACAGCTCGGGGAAGGAGTCCAGCTGGCTACTCTCTTTCACCTGGGGTTTTCTCCTGTAGGGCAGAGATGCCACGAGATTCGGACTGGGAAAAAGGGGTTGGGTGGAGGCCCTAGGGCTCTTGTGCTCAGAAGACAGAGAGGCTGCGGTCGCTGTGGGGAGAATTCATCTCCACTGCAGGGTTCTGCCTTCTGCTGCCTTCCTCCTACCGTGAGAGGAGCTCTGCTTGCTGGAGCAGCTGTTACACTGGGACCCTATTTACCACCCTGCCTCACTGAAAGAGGGGCTTTTCACCGTCTGCTATGGTGCCTCAGGGGAAAATCCTGGGATTCTGTACCCACCTTTCCCTGCCCCTCTGGGAGCCGAGCCGCCACTGCCCTGCCCCTGCCTTGCTTTTACCACTGCTCTGAGTCTTTGCTACACTGCAGCTCCGCACCCCCTGCCTGCCCAGACATCCTGGGATTTGCACTACAGCTGTGGAGTTTGATACATCTCGTCTGCCGCCCGGGATTTTGTGCTCATTCCTGCCATTCATGAAAGGAAACCATTCATAAAGAACAGAAAGTAAGACAACTATGCCTCTGGACTGACATGGTCTGAAATGGAATAAATTCTGAAAAGGCATAGGGCTGAACAAATTTTGACTATACGATTTAAAGGGACATTACCAGCCAGGTAGAGAATTCCACACTAAGCACAGCCTGATCACCTAAGCCAAGTGACCTAGCCAGCACTGATGCTTCATCACTGCATCCCCAGGACATAAAAATGTACTGGCTTTCTGGTTACCAGCCCAGCCCAGTTCTCAAAGTGTCACTACATTACGCTCCTCAAAGCCTGAAAACCAGGAAAGCCTTCTGGCCCTTTGGAGCACACTGGTCCAGCAGTATGTTCAGGCTAATCAATGCTTCAATAATGTTCAACTTTGGTGGCTCTGGCACAAATAAATACAGTAGTCCAGCAGGACCGAGTGCAGATGCCACTGCCATGACTAGAACACAGCAAAAGCTAAAGCTTTCATGAAGCTATGTGGGTTATTTTCATAGCAAAGTACATAAACCTGGAGTATTTATTTCTTCTTGGATGAGGCATTGGATAGTGGTAAGATACCGGTGATTACAGTTAGAACCAAGGCACTTAGCAGCTTGAAACCATCTTATGTGGCCTCTACTCAAGCTGTTCCTGGCTCCTATCACCTTACTTTATTTTCACTGTATTGAATACGTTGCCAAGGCACTAGGCATTAAAAGGCTCTAACCAGTTGAATTCAGACTCTAAAGGTTAAATTCTGGATCTAATAAATTACTCCCTATTATGTGTGTGAAGCTTTCTACTGTAGTATAAATTAACTTCTTATACCTATCTTACTCTCTGTTAGACTTATGACCATCTGTCTTCTGATTTTGGAAATGGGGGGGAAGGAGAGGGAGGGATTCTGGGGTGGCTTCTGTAAGAAGATGCTGGACACTTCTTCCATGTTTTGCAGAGGCAATTCCTAGCGTCTCCAAAGACAGACATCCCTCCAGTCAAGGCTGGACCAATTAGAAATAGTGGTAACACCTCTGCGTTAACATATTTAAGAAGAAAGAAAAACAAAAAAGGGTTGTGCAGCTGTAATTGTGACTAGAGAAGAGCAGGGTGAGAACATGTGAGAGGAACAATGCTGCAGACACTGGGGTCATTTAAGAAGGAGGTGAAGAAGGTACTCCAGGCACTGGAGCAGAGATTCCCCTGCAGGCCATGGTGCAGCCCATGGCGAAGCAGCTGTGCTCCTGCAGCCCATGGAGATCCACGGGGGATGCAGAGATCCACCCACAGCCTGTGGGGATCCAGGGGGATACAAAGATCCACCTGCACCCCATGGAGGAGCCCCATGTGTGGAGCAGGTGTATGCCTGAGAGGAGGCTGTGACCCCATGGGACATCTGTGAAGAGAGGGGCCCTGCTCCCCTGCTGGAGTAGCCTGTCCTTGACAGACTGCACCCCATGGAAGAATTGCACCAACACTGCAGCAGTTTGAGGGCAACTGGTGCCTTTGGGAGGGATTCTCGTGCAGCAGGTTGCAGGGAACTGTTGCTCATGATATAGACCCAGCTGGAGAAGTTTATGGAGAACTGTCTCCTGAGAGAGGGACCCCATGGTGCAGCAGGGGAACGACTCCTCTTCCTGAGCAGCAGGGGAAGCCTTGGGTGATGAACTGACCATAACCCCCATTCCTGGTCTCCTTGTGCCACCGGGGTAGGAGGTAGAGATGGAAAGAGGGAGGGGTGGGGGGAAGGTGTTGTTAAGGGCTCATTTTACTTCTCATTATCCTGCTCTGATTTTGTTAAAATAAATTCAATGCACATCTCTAAGTTGAGTCTGTTTTGCATGTGACGGTATTTGGTGAGTGATCTCTCTCCTGGTCCTTATCTCAACTCGTGAATCCTTTGTTAAATTTTCTCTCCTCTGTCCAGCTGCAGAGAGGAGTGAGTGAGCAGCTTTGGTGGGTGCCTGGCATCTGGCCAGGCCCAACCTATGACACTGTCTTTTAGTTCTAATTAGTTCCCAGATAATAACAGGAGTAGGACAGACTTTGGAAAGCAGAAGCGTATTGGTGATGCTCAGCTCCCTCTCAGCCCTTATTTATTCGGTAAGTTTTGTTAACATGTTAGTTTGATGCAGAATACAGTACCTGGAAAAGAGGTTATCACAGCAGACTCTGATGACTCATGTCATGTGGATTCTGCAGTCTGTCTCAATGGAAAAGCTTGAGAATTTTGGAGACTCTGGAGACTCCGGTTCAGTGGGAGAACTGACTTACACAGGCATCTCCCAACTTGTGCTCCACTTGTACTGCTAGGAGATTGATTATTAATAATTTGTAATTCTGCCTAAACAAAGTGGCCTGGGGATTGCATTTGGGTCATTGTACTTTGTAAAGCAGCACACACCATAAGTCAAGATGGTCTGAAGCAAAAAGAAGAAAGAAATTTCTGCACCCTTCACACTCTCCATAAAAGAGAGAGAAGTTGCTTAGATATGTAATCAGGAAAGGATTTTGCTGAAAGAAGAACACTAAGGAAGTTAAGTCATATACCCCCTGTGCTGTACCCCACAGATACCATCCAGGAGTTGAACTTTGACAATCCTTGTGGGTCCCTTCCAACTCAGGATACTCTGTGATTCTGTTTTTTAGAAGTTTATCCTATTCTTTTCCTACATTTCCAGGGACAGAATGCTTCAGCACAAGGTTTTTCAACATAAGAACTTTTGTTGCAAGACAAGATCTTCTAAGGGCAGTGTGAAATCAAGATTTTGTTCAGGGATTACAGTGGAATGCCAGCAATATCTTACTTACTATATGTTACACTTCTGGATTCTCTCATTCCCTGCATACCAATGGAAGCACACGGTCCCTGCAATCTGCCACACTTGATAACACTGCAGAAACCAGTACATTACTAATGCAAAGCTCTAGAAAAATGTAGAAGTTAAGAAATTACACCTGCAAGCATAATGAGATATACAATCTAAGAGAAATTTTCCTTCTTTATAATTTTATAAAGGTCATAAACGTAACTAAGTTGTATTTGGTAGCTTTATTTGTACAATAAACAAAATAAATCAGATTATGAAAGTTACTTTATTTTAATAGTGAAAGATTTGGTTTTCAAATGACTACTCTCTTTGCTGTAAGATATAACCACAAAAATCTTATCAAAACCACTGTCTTGAGTAAAAAATATGTCTCCTCGAGTGCTTTGAGAACAGCAGACGAAAGCAAGAAATATGAGAGCAAGTCCCTTGTTCAAGGTCACACACCAGGCCAATGGCAGACCAAGGAAGAAAAACACAGTTGCCTCACTTGGAGCTGCCATCTGTTCATCCAGCTAGACTCCAAACACATTCTTTAAACAGATTTGGCCCTTCTGTTTAACTCAGCTTGAACCTGCTCAACAAAGCAACATATATCCCAATTTCCACTGGATAACGGAGTCCTTTGGATCTAATAAATTCACAGTGGAAATGAAATACCTGATCTTTAGGATGCTAGAAAAAATGGACAGCACAAACTTAACATCTTCTACATATACATTATTTATTCATCAAGGATTTTAAAAGTCTCCTTCCAGTAGACTTTGAAATAAGTGTTACAGTGAACTTGCTTCAGCACATCAAAAGTTACTGTGCTCAGAAGCTGCCCAAACACTGATCTGTCATGTGCAACCCTCTTTGGTTGCCTGTCATGTGTGCTGAGCAATTTCAAAATAACCATAGGTGCCAATGACCAGTTACTAACGGCACGGAATTAAAAGACTCTTGCCAATTCACCAGTTCCAGAAGTGATTTTCTCCCATATAGTCCAACTGCTTACTTATCAAAGACTAAGAAAGGGCTTAGGAACCCACCTAAGTTCTAGGTTCTGTGCTAATTCTTTCACAGACTTCTGCAAAATTCCACATAGCAAAGAAGACAGTACCAGCAGTTTTCAGACCAGTCACAATCTACACAGCAAATGAACTGAATATCACTGGATTCACTGGGGATCTTCAAGCAAGAAATCTGAACTCTTTCTGATATAGGGTGAAGGGGAAGTTAGACCAGATGTGGAACCCACTGTGGTCCCTTACAGCCTTACCCACTCTGTGATTCTGTGAGAAAGGATGGTACTGTAGGCACTTCTCTGAACACGGGAGAGCAGATACAGTCATATTTTCTGGGGGCCACTCAAGCTAGAATCCATCCTGTTACAGGAACCTCTCTGATCACACATTCCTGGCAAGGTTTATGAGAGCCTTCAGAACAACTTTGTTACTTGATAATACATCAACCACAAAGAGAAGTGTTTCTGCCATTTAGCATTTAATCCTTTAGCCAAGATCATTATCTAGGCAGGCTTTTAGAATTGCTGGTAATGTCCATTTTCATATGTGAGCAGCTCCCCAGGGGAAACAAATCTAATCTGAAACACTAACATTTGGGGGGAGGGAGGCAGGACACAGACACAAATGACCCAATGAGATGTGTACACAAGAAAGAAAAAACAACCAAACACAAAAGCTCGAAACAAACCAACCAACTAAAAAACCTAGTAAATAAGCAAAATTTGACACAGAGTTTGACAACAGTCAGGTTATTATGCCTGTCGTCAAACTAAGCCGATGTAAATGTTCTTGGCTCTCATTTCACAGCTGTTTGCAAAAAGTCCACATCCATGACACTTGACAATAATTGCTTAGTTCTCTGTGCACGTTATTAACTTTTAAGAACTTTTTAAGGGAAAATATTTAATTCTCTCTCTATTACATTTCTCAACTGATTTCTTAGAAACAAGATGCTACACAGTCCACAGTATCTATCTTGCTAACAATAACTTTACAAACCATCATCCTGCTTCAAGGATGTTTGAAAGAGCCATTCAAACCTCAAAATAAAACCTAAAATAAACTCAGTCCTCCAGACCACACAAAATTAGCAGGTGAATGAGGATGAAAACAAGCCTACTGACCACACAAAGGTCCTGTAATCACTAATCACCTAACCACTCAGCACACAGAATCGTAAAATAGTTTGGGTTGGAAGGGACCTTACAGACCATTCAGTTCCAACACTCCTGCTGTCGGGAGGATTAGATCATCAGAGCCCCATCCAGCCTGGTCTTGAACACGTCCAAGGATGGGGAGTCCACAAGCTCTCTAGGCAGCCTATTCTACCTTCACAGTGATTAATTTTTTCCTAATATCTAGCCCAAACCAGCCATCATTTAGCTTAAGGCCATTCCCCCTTGTCCTGTCATCACATGCTTTTCTGTAAAGCCCCTCTAAGTACTGGAAGGTGCTATAAGGTCTCACTTGAAGCCTTCTCCATCCCAGGCTGAACAGCCCCAATTCTCTCAGCCAGTCTTCATAGGAGAGGTGCTTAAGACCTCTGATCAACTCAGTTGCTCTTCTCCTGACTTGCTCCAACAGGTCCACTTCTTTCTTGTGCTGAGGGCCCCATAACTGGTTGCAGGTGTGGTCTCACCAGAGCAGAGCAGAGCAGAGCAGAGCAGAGCAGAGCAGAGCAGAGCAGAGCAGAGCAGAGCAGAGCAGAGCAGAGCAGAGCAGAGCAGAGCAGAGCCGAGCAGAGCCCACTTCCTCACCCTACTGGCTATACTGCTCTGGATGCAGCACAGGACATGATTGGCTCTCTGGGATGTGAGTGCCCATTGCCAGGTCATGCTGAGCTGTTCACACACAAACACCCTTTAGTCCTTCTCTTTAGGGAGTCTCAATCCATTCTCTACCCAGCTTGTATTTGTGCTCGGGACTGCCATGACCCAGGTGCAGGACCTTGCATTTGGCCTGAACCTCACAAGGTTTAAACAGGCCCCCCTCTGAGGCCTGTCAAGGTCCCTCTGGATGACATTCCATCCCGCTAGTGTGTCAACTGCACCACTCAGCTTGGTGTCATCAGTAAATATGCTGAGGGTGCCCTTGATCTCACTGTCTTGAGTAATCAACAAAAATACTAAAAAGTGGTTTTCCCAATATGAATCTCTGAGGAATGCCACTCATCGCTGCTTTCCACTTGGACCGTGAGTTGTTGACCACAACTTTTTGAGAGGAACCACACAGCAATTTTTTTATCATATTTTATGTAAAATTTTTATCATTATTTTTATCATATTTTTCACAATATTTTTCATACTTTATGAAATCACAGAATCTCAGGATATACTGAGATGGAAGGGACCCACAAGGATCATCAAATCCAACTCTTAAGTGAATGACCCACAGGGATTGAACCATGACCTTGGAGTTATTAGCACCAGTAACTACTCAGCTGAGCTAATCTCAGGGTCAAATCTATGTCTCTCCAGTTCAGAGACAAGGATGGCTGTGTCAAATGCTCTGCACAAGTCCAGGGAGGTGATGTCTGTTACTCTTCCCTCATCCATCACTGCTGTAATACCACAGAAGGATGTTGAGTTAGAAATTAGTTACACTATGTCCTCTGCCTCACCTTCTTTGACAAGACACAAGGAAAAGGTGTTGGCAGAATCAAGTAAAAGAGGCCAGGAACAAGGCTTCATTAGTTCATAAAATAAAATTTTAAAACTTATAAACACACCTGGTACATATAATTAAGTTTTCACCTCACTGTGACAGGGCAATTCTGCATCACTATTTAGTTAAGGGTCTCCTTACAGGTGTGCTGCATTGTTAAGACATTTCTCACAAGCAAACTGCCATTCTGACATAAAAACGATTTGTCAGCAACACAAAGATGTTCTTATATCAGAACAGTATTTGCCCTCCACCCAACCTGAGTGACCAGAAATACTTTGTTATTTGTTATTGTGAGGATGATACAATATAGCCTACAGAATTACTGCATGGAATAATATCGATGCACATTTGTAGTCTCTAAGAGTCATACAGGCTAACATTCAACACAAACTGACTTGTATCAGCCATCAACCCTTTAAGAAAGAGGTCTGTAGCGTACATACAATAGCCAGGAATCTCAGGTCAACTTGTTAGGCTTTTTAGCTGTTCATTAGTTTGATTTTAAAAGGCTTGATCTGTTCTACATTCTGTAGCCAGTCTCACATTCAAGTACTAGAGATGAAGCACTGAGACACGCTTTGCAATATAGCTAACACTTCCCTCTGTGGATGTCATCATGAGACAGGATCACATGATTACTTCAGGTTGCCTTCTACACAACACAGACTCCTAAACTCAGAATTCCAGGTTTCCAGCCTCTTAGCGTCAGGTCTCCTTTTAAAAACAGATCCTGCTCCCATACTAACAGACATGTTCTTCTGGTCATCCTCAAGTGCCAGCATGAGCTTTACCCTGGTTAGCCAGTTCAAGGTAGAAAAACAGGCAAAAAATTGTTGTCATTACCATCATTCCTGTCCAGAGAAAGGAAAGGTAATTTGCTTTCCAGGCACACTGTTTTTCCAAGCTGAAACAGTCTTAAGGCCATGCAGGAGCAAAAAAGGACCAGCTCTTTGGGTAGGAGCTAACCATTAGATCAGTTTGGCTGTGTGCAGTAAAACTTCCCTTTAAGCTTGGTATCATTCATGTCCTGTTAGAGGCTTGCTCCCAGGAGTAATTTGGCTGATGAAGAGCTCTAAAAATACATTCAGTGCGAAACATTTCCTCTGTAGTTGGGGTTAAAGAAGTCTGGAGCTTTCCCTATCATGTTTATTGGATTCTGCGATTCAGGCCTAAGGGTTTTCCAGAGGAAAAATGAAGTGATGTATGCACTCTTGCCAGAAACAAAAACACTGTTCAGCAGGAATACCAAGCAAATGAAGTATGGCATTTTGTTTTTGTATTTAACCACACAAAACCTCAACTTTAACTGGACCAGCTCTAACTCATACAAGTGAGAAAGCATTAGGAACTTTGTGTCTCCTATTACTGGAGTAGTGTTTTTATAACCAGTCTTTCTAGCTGCCAAGATGACCTTCTTATAGAAGGATGAACAATAACATTAGTCTAACTGTTTATTACAATTGATTGCAAGCAGATGAGAATACTAGTCACAAAAATCTAACACAGTCTGACAATGCAGCCAGATGGAAATTCCTTTGGAAAGTCAAACTGTCCCTCACCCAGGAAAATACTTAGACATTGAGTTTATTGGGAGGGCATAATGCTCTTCAGGTCACAATAGAGAAGTTTGACCAGCTGCTGTTTAAACATGACTAGTCCTTTTCATTCCTCCATTTTCACATGCTTTTTCCTTCCCAAACAACCCATTCTATCCCTTTCCTTGCCTTTGGTTTCTCCCCTAAACATCCCATAATAAGACCTGAAATGGTCTTCCTCTGTATGCTGCAATGTATCCTCTATCTCCAGGTAGCAAAAGCAGGAAGTCTGTGAGGTGCTCCAGCACTGACTAATTTTGATGCATTTCTCTCCCACATCATGGCAGGGAGGCTGCCCCAGGACAAGGCTGGAAGGGGCCTTTCCTCAGAATCCTTATGTTGGGTCTCGGCCTGCCACTGTCCCTTACGCTCCTCTGGGTTTGAGGACATAGGCTCTGGTGATAGGGCTGGGACCAGCTGGGGAAAGGGTTTCTAAGGCTCCCCCACCTGACAGTGTTTCTCTGTACTACCTTGTGGAGCACAGGCAAGTTTTTATCACATAAACTAACAGTTTATCACTATTACTTCTTAAGCAAGAAAAGAGAGCAATGCTGAGGGAAACAAAACAATATTGAAGCTAAAGTAGCATCTCTCTCAGAATTTAGGGTTGTCCAAAATCAAAACTGATTTTCAGGCCTCGGCCTTTTTTCTTCTGCTTTTTTCAGCATTTCTCACAATGCTTTAACTAGACAATCTTGAAAAAGAGCCTAGGTAAAACTGTATAACACTCATAAGACATGTAGTAACTAGATATATCTACTTTGTAAAGATGTAGTTAAAATACAGAAAAACTAAGAAACTGGGAACCTAGGCATCATTTAGGTGAATTCAGATCTGGGATCTCAGTTCCATTCAGTTGACTCCTAGTCCTTTGTACTAGACCTTCAGCTTTATCCTCTGGATTTTGTTTTCAGCTCTTACCTGAGCCACAAAACTTTCATATTCTCATCTGCTTTGGCACAAAATGGGATCCTCAGACCAAAAATTCTTTAGCCTTCATTGAAGCATGACTGCCTATGTGAGCACAACAAGAAGACATTTTGATGTTCACATTTGTTACAGACATACAAAGCCTGTGACAGAGAGATTTTAAAAATTACTGTTATTGTTGTTGACAAAAACAAACCACAAAAACATGCGACCAAAAAACCCCAAATGCAACAACCATATTCTTTCTCACTAGACAAAAAAATGGTTCTTTCAGAAACTCTTGGTCCATCAATCAGACCTCAGAGAAATGTTTAAGAGGCAAGAACACAATGAAACGCAAAATCCTGAAGCACTGAAACCAAAGCCCAGATGCATAGCTTCTGACTCACTCATTCAAGCCACTCTTGTAATTTCCACAGGAAAAGTATTTCTTTATTTACAGAAAGAGATAAGGACAGGGCCAGCATGTGGTGCTTGGTCACAGAGTGGATGGTTTGCATTACAAGGTAGAATGTGCGTATGTCCTTTCTCTGTTTTCAGGGAAGAAGAGTTCTGATTTACAAGATGGTAGTCTCCAGGTGAGTCCTCAGATGTCCCCAAATCAGGGGGGTTATATATAATATTAGGTAGAGACAACTCAGTTACTCTGAGAAGTAATTGTCCTGACTTGTCCATAGATAAGACGAACAAAGCCAACAGGTCTCTGATCCCTAACCACGACCTGCAGGTTCTTACACAGTATATTCTCTCCTTCATCCCTTACAACCACTTCACACTCCTTAATTTCCCCTTAAAATTTTAATTTTTTTCACAAAAATCAAATATTTCATGGGCCTCCTATGTAATGACAATGGAAGGAAAAGAGGGAGGACAGTGTATAAACAGAATACAATCATCAAACAGTGAATCAGATCCACCTTTGTCAAGCAGCACTAAGCTGTTTATCACATTGCTTTAGTAGATGAAAGAACTGGTCCTTACTTGATTTAAATCAATGTTCCATTTAATGCAAAGATCCATACACATGTACACCAAATTAAAATTAAAAAGACATCTGTAGCAAATCAATTCACTAAATCTACCATAGCCCTCCTAATTCTCTGTCTAGTCTTCCAAACACAAAGCCATCCCTACTACAAATTTCATTCATAAATTAACTTCTCTGAAGACCTCTGGCTATAGACAATTTGTGACAATATCACCATATAACTACAGTGTTAGCATCAGCAGAAATAAAAAAGGAATAACCACAGGAGAGTTACTGTATTACTAGGATACTACTGTGTAACTGCTGAAGTCATCCGCTGGTTTGCTAAAGAAACTGCTTATCCATAGCAATCTTTCACTCTGTCAGACTACAGTGGGTCCTCCCAACAATCAATAGGATTTATTTCTCCTTTAACAAAATACTTTCTAATTTCAAGATCATTGTGGAATTCTTTCACTGCTTGCATCTGTCATGGTTTAATAGCAGCTGGCAATCAAGGACCACACAGCCACTCACTCTTCCCCCTTCCCCAGAGAGAAGGAAAATCTGAATGAAAAGTATAATGAGTAGGTTTAAATAAGAACAGTTTAATAAGTGACTCAAAATATAACATAATAATAACAAAAATAATAATTATAAACAACAACAACCACAAAAATAGTGATAAAAATGAATAAAACCCAAGAAAGATAAGTGATGCACAATACAATTGCCCATCACCCAGTGGCCAGTGACAGATCTGCAGCTCCTATACAACTCCTCCCAGTTTATACACTGGGCATGATGTTCTGTGGTGTGGTATATCCCTTTGACCAGTTCAGGTCAAATGTCCTGGCTGAACTTCCAGCTGGGCTGGGGTCCCTTCCAGCTTCTTGTACACCTGCTCACTGGCAGAGCACAAGAAACAACAGTCCTGACAGCAACAGCCAAATCATTAGTCTTTTATCAACATTATTTTCCTAAATAAATCTGAATGAATTTCCTAAATGAATCTAGAACACAGCACTGTACCTGCAATTAGGAAAAACTTAACCCCATCCCAGACAAAATCAGGACAATATCAAATATTTCTGAGCTTATACATTTTCCATATTCTTTTTCAAATATTCCCGTAATTATGCAGTCTGAATAACATAAAGATAAATCAATTTGGTTCACTTTTAGAATTAGCAATCCATAAAGATTCCTACAAGAAGAAAAGCAAATCTGCCTGCTAAATACTTTGTAATTTTTGCTTATCTTAATGTTCAACTCAGTGTTCCTTTTCAACAACCAGTGACTTCCTACATTGTAGTTACATGAACCAAATCAAAAGGCTGGCACTGCACTAGAGGACATGAGTGATACATAGAAACATGGCACTTTGCTAATGCATATTCAGGAACCAAGCAAGCACTTCAATTTCAAGCCACAGTGCTCACGTGGCACTTTCTTAGAACTGTCATTATCAAAGGTTCAGATTGATTCGGACATTTACAATTCATCCAGTGGTGGCTACCTGCAGTCCGACTACAACCTGGCCCAAAGACTTCATAGTCAGAGAAGTACATCAGCCAAACACTGGGAGACAAATTCCAGCATTACACCAGCTGGAGTGGTCCTGAAGATGGGACATTTTGCTACCAACACAAGTGAATTCAGTCTCCTTGAGAGCTTGCTTTCATGGGAGTGGTGTCCAGGTATTAGAAAGATGAATTACTTGTCCGTAGAATAGTCTTCTAAGGTTTAGGGCTTGTCATGCCTTGGTGATCACAAACTTAACAGGAGGTTAGCAGAACTAGGGGAGTGGACGCGAAGAATGCAGAATTTTTAGGCCACAAGGTCATTTGGCAGAATTCCCAAGATAAGGAAATTAAAAAGCCAACACTCCAACTGCGTAAAGGGTAATTCTGACAAGGGAAAAAGACTCAAGAAACGCAGTGACTCAAAGAAGAGAAAGACCGAGCAGGCAGACTAGCATTAGCAAAAGAAGCAAGGGAATCATTTAACCAAGAGAAGACAGAATACTAATTAATGAGTTTTAACAGGAGAACTATGTAACTTGTATTGAATGAACATTAATGCCTCTGTTTGATAAAATGTAGAAATAGTAAAAAGTTTTGATAGCCTGTGTGCTGGGTTTGTGGGTTTGCCACTCAGCACCCCTTTCTGGGCAGAACTGTAAATAAACCAATCATGTGCATGGATCAGCCTCTTGCATTAAGAGGTGAAAGAATCCATTTTGGGACACCAGTCTTGGTGAACCAAATGTGAGAGCTATAAAGCCTTGCTGGGATCATCTTGTCATCCCCAGCAAAGAAGAATCAGATCAAAAAGGATTTGGACCAGTTTGACTGGGGACTCCATCAAATCTTCTCCAGTGCCAAGGCAGTGAGCAACTCAAAGGTGTAGCACTCCAGAGGTATTTGAGCAAGGCCAAATGTGGTGTGAATCTCTGGACTGGTGAGTATCAAATTTTATTTTGTTGTAACTGATCAGTGGGACCTGCCTGGGGCTGATCAGTGGGATTGGTACTTGAAAACTTCAAGCTCTGTGTAAATTGGATAAGGAGGATTTGGAACAGTGACTGCCATTGTACACAACAAAAACAATGTGTGAAAGAGGGGAGAGATACTCCTGTCTTTGATGACATGAGGTCAGAGTAGCATGTAACTAACAACAGGGAATCAAAACAAGGAAATAAAGAAATAAATGCCTAGGCTTTAAAATTGTTACGCACAAAATTGTGTGATGGGAGAGAAGGCTTTTCCTTTCTCTGATGACAAGGAGTCGGAGCAGAGTAAAAAATTATTTGTATTGGAAGTCTGGACCTAAGGATAAGGGAATTGGGAAACTGAGTATTGGTAAACCAGTCAGGAATTCTACCCTGTAGCCCTTGAAAAACTGGAGGAAGCTGGGGAAGATCCAATAACTAAAGATAAAATTAATAAATATTGTAATCAATGATGGAGACCTTATAAATTGGAGAATAGGGAAAATGGATGATGGCAGTTTTATCTTGGAGTTGGTGTTTTGTTGCTGACTTGGTAAATGGGATAAGTTTGGTCTACGTTGATGCTTTTATGACATTGTGCAGAGACCCAGGAACTCAGAAAAGGTGTCTGTTGGAAAGAGATATGCTGATATGTACTAAGAAGAAAGGGAAAAAGGCAAAGATCGTGTGTTGTAGAGGGGATGAGGCAGAAGATGTGTGAATGTTAGTTCCCTCCTTTTCACACCATATAACACTGGGGATGTGGGGATGGATAAAGAGAAAATGGATCAAAATAAGGATATGGGAAGTAAGGACTTTAGTCCTGTTGCTGGCTAGACTCGGGGAAATAATCAAGCAGTGATAAAGACATCTTTAAAACAAGCAATGGGGGTCTGCCAGGTTTCATACATGTCCTTTTTTATATTTCACATTTGTTGAATTGGAAGTGATCTGTTGGTTTGTACTGAGAAAATCTTGAAGGAATGTATTAGCTTTTGGAAACTGTTAACCAATAACCCTAACTTGGTTAGGGCATACTTAGGCTAGATTGATTACTGTGTTACTGTGGAAAGAAAAGAGACTGGCATTACAAAGGTAAAAGCAACAGAATAAGCAGGGGGCCTGAAAGGCCTCTACTTTCCCTGCACAAACACACACACACTTTTGGCCTGAATCAATGTAATATTTGTAGGCAGTAAGGGTCATTTGAAAGATGGAAATATTATGATCCTGGAGAATTTTTTACAATGAATAGGGGGACTAGGGGAAAATACCAAGGAATCCCCTGACCCTCTAGTTCCAGTAAACCAGAGAAACAACGAATTTTTGATAAATAGCAGAGCCACATACTCAGTAAAAACTACCTATAAGGGCTAAGTAAAATTACAGCACTGATTTTTGTGGCAGTTCTATGGCCATTCCTACAACTCAAAATGTGGACAACTGGAGACACTAACCTGACTTATGAGTTTTTGTATGCCAGAATGTCTCCATCCTTTGTAGGATGAGATTTATTACACAAGTTAAATGCTTGAGTCAGAAAGCCCTATATATCTCACAAGAAAACGTACAGAAGGCTCAAATCTGTTTACTAATGACCGAGACCTCAGAGGAACAACAGAGTCAGAAGAAACAGGACTTAAAAGCAATAATCCAAATAATTGTAGAAAAATATTTATTTGACTGGTTTGGATTTAAAAGATGCTTTCTTTTGCATTTCAGTGGCTGAGAAAAGCCAGACTCTCTCTCACACATCAGGTAAAAGAACCCACTTTGGGACAATAGGAGGAGGCTTCGGAACCAGAGTTTTCTTACTCTGAAATGTAAGGAATTCCTCTTTTTTTATGTAAAAGCATGCTTTCCTTAATGGATCTAAAAATTGAGACTGATTCATCAAGTGATGAAGCAGAACAAAGCTGCTCTGAACAGTGAACTATCAGATTTTGGAGGAAAAGGCATCTGTCTTAAGAGTTGTATGTACTTATTCATTTTTTGCCAACATAGTCATAGCACCATATACCCCTAGTGAGTTAATGCTTGTGTCAGCAACAAGGTTATTCTGCTAATAAACTTTAAGCCATTCCCCAAACAAAACAATTTATCCTACTAAAAAGATATTTGTTCTTAAATCAACAAAATTACATCTTGCTTTGATCACATATCTGTTAGCTAGGGATGTGATTCTTTTCCACTGTCATTGCCAACTTAGGCATAAAAGTAAAATTTCTCCAGCAGGACTGCCTGTCCTAGTAAGAATGTGATCGGATGTAATGCTGTTACCAGATTCTAACCTGCTAATCTGCCAATATCCTCTGAATCACTAGATTGACTGATTTTCTAATTTTTCAATTAAATACAGTCAAAGCAGAAATGAGCAAAACCTTTGCAACTGTGTGAAACTGAAATAAACAGTAAATCTTGGCAGGACCATAGTTGCTAGAAAGAGCAACTCCTACACAATGAGTAATACCCAGCATGTCACACAGATGAAATAAATTCAGAGATGTGAGAGAAGCATGTGAGCAAGACAAGACAATCAAGAAACTGCAAGCTTACAGATCTGCAAAAAGGAAAGGACAATAGTGCTGACTGCCTTATCTGCATGACCATCATGGTACAGAGAAGTTTACTGCAAATTTGCTTTATACTGGCGTTGTACATCAAAATCTCACGCTCAGTTTGTCTTTTTCAAGGAACCAAAGTGAACTACCATCTCACAAACTTTCTGTGGAAAATGGGTGGTTATTTTCCTCAGCAATGTCTCAGTGAAACAAGAGATTTCAGATTCCCCATGGAGATTACCAGGGTCACACAGAAGAACATCATAAGGATCATCTATGAGTTCCTTCAACAGATCTTCCAACTATTTAGCAAAAATCTTCCTGTTGATGCTTGGAATACAAGCAAGATTGAAAAATTCCAAAATGGAATTCATCATCAAATTGAAGAACTGGAGACATGCTTGTTAGAAGAGCAATCAAAGGCAAGAAACACTTTTCAAACATGGATCCTAAAAAGCTCCACATACAGCATAAAAAAGTACTTTCAAAGAATCACCAATTTCCTAAAAGATAAGCAATACAGCCATTGCTCCTGGGAAGCAGTTCAAATGGAATTGAGAACATTTAATATCATTTTTGACAGTCTTTTGAAAAAAAACCCCACATAAAGAGGTAAAATCTTCTGGTTTTTTTCTTTTTAATAGTGCAATAATTTCCCCCTTCTTGATAGGTTTTTCATTTCCACATTTTAAAAATTTTTCAATTGGCAGCTAGGGCTTGTTTTCAAAAAACATTCAGTGGTCTAAACTAACATGCAGAGTACTCAAATGAAAGGGTACTTGGTATCACTGCTTCTGTAGAAGATAAGCTCTTTAAGAATACAAGTGGATATTGCTCCTGTATTGTCTCTTTGCACTATAAAAATAGGTTTTGTGGTCTTTCCACCTAGTATAACAGTTGTCATACAACCTGAAAAATTTACATGAGGACACTGCATAGATTTTATTTTTGCATTATTTCACTAATTCAGGAAAAAAGTCCAAGTAGCAGACATGCATAATGCAGGCAGATCTTCCTGTAGTCTTGTATACTATGAAGATCTTAAATTACAAAACAGATGAGAATTTAAGATGACCAAGACGTCTTTAAACCAAAAAAATAATGATAGGTAGTCTCCCCAAACAAGAAAAGTCAATTACCAGCTTTAATCCTTATTTTGCAAGTAATCATCTTCATAGCCTATAGAGATATATTTATATTTATTTCTGCATATATGAAATATGTATTTTTATATATATAGATAGATTTATATATAGCTTTCTATACAGCATATTGAATAACTATAGCATAGATTTTCAGGACACTATGTAAAATATGTATGCATTCAATGTGCTTCAAGTTCCTAAGCAGACAAAATTACTTTGAAGAGAACTACTGTATGAACAAAGATATTAACAAATTTCTTCCATTCCTCTCCCATCTTTCTTTCCTTCATTCAGGCAGAACCAAGCAGTACTTCAAGGTATCATCTTCTTCAGTTTAACTGCTACTCAAGACACCTTGAATACCCTACGGTCTCTGTACCACTCCCTATATATTAGAAAACTGGGCGACTTCTGACATGGATTTTTTTTCCACCTCAGATCTCATATATCTTCAAGCATATCTCATTCCTTACATATTTGTGTCAAGTTCGAATGTAAGAACTTCTCTGCCTTCTGGAACCGGGGAAGGAAAAGGGACTATTTTGACAAAAAAATTCAATGTACTGTTACCATTACCTGAGGACAGAATCTCAACATTTTGCTGTATGAGGGCTGACTGTAACTTGAGTTGCCTTCCTTTCCTTTATTAAGATGAAATATATGTTTTAAAATCCCTTCCCACTTTGAGGGGAAAAAAAAAAAAAGGAAAACTTATTCTGCATGCAGCTATTGTAATGGAATTGTATTATTCCTTATTCCAGTAGTGCAACAACAGGGTATTTACAACTACCTAATTTTAGGCATCCAAATTAGACACTGGGCCAGGGGGGTCAGGCTCACCCATTTCCTTCTCACATGCTCCTGCTTTTCAGAGACAGGGAGGAAAGAATGGGTTTCAGATTCCTGATTATAATTCTGCTTTCGACCTACAGAAGAGCTCAGTTCTTAACTGGTTGTATAGGGAACCTAAGATCAGTTTGGCACATAGATAATGTTTCCAACTTCATTAATCAGTCTCTGTTTTATTAATTTAAACACATGGCAACTATGATGACACTGAAGTGATGATTGATGACTGCAAAATATGTTCAAGTACACTTAATTCTGAGTTTGTTTGTTTGTTTGTTTTAATTTGCTGCTGTTAATGTGTGGTTACTGTGGGAAATTAATGTAAACCAGTTCTGGATACCAAGCTCAAGGAAGTTGATGAACTGAAGCCCACGACCTTGAGGTTTCCCTACACAAAATGTGTTGGAGTCCAAGATATTTGGAAAACCCCTCAAATTGCCCTGGGGGGGTCTGGGACCCTCGCTGGGACCCCAAGAGGACAGTCATTGATTTGTGCCCATGGGAAAAGCTTCCAACACTTATGGATGAATTAAGAACATTAAAAATATAAGATAGGTTACAGTTTAACACAAGGCAAATATTTGTAGTTTTGTGTTTTGTAGTATGGAGGTAAAAGGGAAGCAAGATGGAGGTTTTTGGGCAGTGTTCAGAGTTCTTCTTTTACTCCATTTTCTGCTGTGACAGTGGCACAAAGATATTGGTAGAATAGATTTGAAGTAGGGGAAATGTGTTAAAAATAGGTGATAGTTATTAGTACAGAATTATAAATACAGTACCTTTTAACAGTTAATTGAGTGAAAAGTTTTTAAAACAGCACTGTATTGTCGGTCTCATGGTCTTGCAGCAGGAAATTTAGAGTACAAAGTCCGAGTGTAAGACAGTTCTCTGAATTTGAGATAAGAAATTGAATAAACAACAGAAAACCTAAAAACTGCAAGTCCAACTCCTTATTATCTGGTATGAGACTTAGAAGAAAAACCCCTGTGTTAGGGGCACAGCAGCGTCAATAATGTATCAGGCAAGATGATGTAAGTTTGTATCAATATACCTATATTTATATTGGAGATAGATAATAATAAATATATTATTGTTATGTTATATAACATAATTATTTTTATATAGGGTTATATAAATATATATATTTTCTTTGCTCTGATCTGCACTCAGATTCCAGTCTCTAAAACACCAAGAGTCAGCACAAGCTTCAGCAGATATGACCAGCAACAACCTTGCACAGTCTACTGGATTCTAACTGGATTCTATTAGCTCTTCAGGGGATCACAGCACATTTTGGTTAGGTAATGACAGCACCACGACCTAAAAAAAGGCCCATCCCTGGACAATGTGGAAACATTCACTCCCTTCATCTGCTCTTCTGGGGAGGTACTTCCATAAATATAAAGCAGATATGCCTATTAATTAATGAATTCTCATTATTGTAAATTGTGACTCACACTTCCAAAATTCTAGTTGGGTTTTTTAGAAAGGGGGAAATAGAGACCTCATTAGATGATAATTTGGGGTATCCAGGTAAGCTTACCTAACTGACATCAGCTAAGCATTCACAGGGAACAAAGTTGTTTAAGAACTGCCTATGCTAGCGCTATGTAAAAAATCTGGGCTTTTACAAGTTAAACTGTATCTTATAGAAGAAAACTGAAGTAACTGTAACCAATACTCCTTTCACGTTTCTCACCTGGAATTCAGCCTCAACCCTCCTTGAGGAAACAACATGCAACTTTCTACTTCTGTGGAAAGAGCTGCAGTTTCTGAAAGTGAATATGGTCATCTACTATTTGAAGTTAAATAACTAAGTCTTGACATTTTTTTCCTTACATGAGTACTTAAAGATTAAGTACTGAACATTTCTATGACAAATTCTAGACTACTGTTTTACAATTAAACTTCTTGTAACTTTTTTATCACTGCTGTTATTGGACACCAAAAGAAACAAAACCACATCTGTTTGTTCAGGATTTTTAAGGGTATTGGCTTTGATATCCCTATGACTTCAATGCCTACCTTAATCAAGTACTCTAATACCATGCCAGTGTGTACAAAAACAAAGGGGGGCTGTGGGAGGAAGGAGAAAGACACTAAAATGGGAAAGTGAAAATAGTATTCTATAACAATTTCAAAGCCACTTAAAATTTCTTTTAAGAAAAAAAATTGACTACATTTCAAGATACTCTTGATTTTTTTTCCTGGTTAAAAGTAGGAAAAGTGAAAGTTCATATTCTGCAGGGAAGCACCACCTGAAATGATCACTGCTAACATTTGTATCATATTATACTGATCAATGAAAGGTTGGATTACTTTGAAATAGAGACAGTTGTGGGCTGGAAAAGATAAACTGCAATTCTCCCAAGATGAAGAGCTGAAGTAAGGAGTGAATGACCAAAGGGCAAGAAATCAGCCCTCAGTCACACTTTTCCAGCTTTAGCACACTGGAAGTACCACTCAAGTCAAGGCCTGGTATCAGGGCTCATGAAGCTGCTTTAAACACCTGTTCAGCACCCTCTCCAGTTACTGATTCAGAGACTGCATTCTTCTATCTGCTGGAACTTGCTTTAAAACTTTGGAGCTGCAAAATTTTTTTTAATATCCCAATGGTAGTAAGTACTAAATAACAAAAACAAAAATCCAAAACTATTGTTCACTACAGTGGAAAGAGAGCTATTTTTAAGATGGAAGTGGTCATCTTCTACCAAGCACCTGGATACACTGCATGATACTATCCACAGAATTTACTAAAGTCTTTCTTTAGTAAAAAACCTACACCTTTTGTCAGCACAAAGATATGTGGAATCTTCAAAATAAAAAATCTTTTTTATTTTGATGTATTGGTGTGGTAAGCAAATGCTCTCAATAGCAGAAGTGGCACACAAATTAAAACTGATGACAGATTTCCTAGATCAAACAGATCTTAGAAACTCTAGGGCAAAGAGCCCTCTGCTCTTAAAAAGTGTGTTCCCATTAAGCTATTTGATTAGCCTAAGTTCCCTTTTATCTTTCCAGGGTAAATCAAACAACAGCCATGGTTCACAAGACAGGACAACCCAGTTTTACATCCTTTCTTCCTCCCTTTCCCTCTTTCCAATCTCACATCCTTGTCTTGCTTTAATACTTGTTGAATCTTTTCCTGAGCCCATCAGACCAACAGAAAATTATCCAAAATACCCAATCAAATAAAATCCATACTTTTGTTCAAAGGTAGAGATTTAAAATTAGGGACAAACACTCACTGCATATGAGAACGAGCACAAAAGAGAAAGGGGAGTGCGGCAGCAAGACTGGGTAACAAGAACAGTGAGCAAAACCTCCTCTGCTTTCCTTGTTTTGTCCAAATGCCTTTAAAAGAACCTTTCAGTGACTCTGTTTATAACTGATCTTCAGCCATACCTGCAGCTCATCTGTAAGTGGTTCTCCTTGAATATTCTAATATGCTAATTACCCATCACCAGAACACTTCAGTGGAACAGTACAGTGTAATTTCTCTGGAAATAAATTTACTTCTACAGTATACAGTTTAAAATTCCCATTATATTTTACTCATCTAAGATTTCTTTCTCTATCTTACATGAATGGTCCTTGCCTAAGTCCCTGGCTTAGAAGAGGCTCACAAGACACTCATCTACCTGTCAAAGGTACTACTGGAGCATCTAATCCTGAGATAACACCCTAAAACAGAAGAATGAAAATAACATTGTGTTTTGTCTAAAAAATATTCAGTCTGAAACCTCAGTTTACCTAACTAGTGATAAAGACTAAATATTAAACAAAGACCAGTACCACGTTTCTCCTGTAACATTTTTAAACAACTGCTATACCAAATGACTCTGTGATCCTTGTTCCCAGGGCACTTGGACCTCTCTGCTTCTCTCAGTTCCTGTTGCAAAACACAAGTACCTTCCCCAGGGACCTAATGATGCCAAGTACTTTGCTGTCAGTTAATAAAGAATATTCTTCAAGAGAGAAACACCAGCAAAGAAACTGAAGTGATCTGGTCCAGTCCCAAGTCTCATATCACTCACTAATGCATTCTAAGCAGCACCAGCTACTACACCACCACACACAATCATCATTCCAAGAGGCTTGATGCCAAGCAACATCATGCTATTCTGCACCCACCTCATTTTCTCTTTAGCACCTTCTGGAAATCAGTATTGCTTGGCTGTACTCTACCTTGTTCTCCTTTTTCTTTTTACCCTACAGCCCTCTTTCAGATGTGCACATTCTCTGTTTAAAAAAACCAGCCAAACAAACAAACCAAACAAAACTGTTTCCTCCTTCAGATGTTTTTTTCTTTTGGTTTGTTTTTTTGTTATGTGTGGGAGTTTTGGGTTCCAGGAATGCTCCATTCTGTGACCCACGGAGCAGGGAAGCACAACTGTCACAACTATAGGTGCACTCAGAAATTGGCAAATCTTGAATAACATGCTTTGCCGTGGAGAAGAGGGAAACAGGCTCTCCTCTACCTACTGCAGTGCAACCAGCCCATAAACTCTTCAGTCAGGTATGTCCAGAAGATTGTCTCACAAGTATTCCCCATTAAATAAAAATTCTATCTGTGTATAAAATACAGATGGCTTGGAGAATAGAAGAAATCCTGCTGCCTATTTAAGAAATTACTGAAATCTAATTGGGGGTGGGAGGGGTCCTCAAACACTTTTATCCTTTTGATAATCATGTAGTTATTAAATCAGAATATTTTATTTATGAAAGCTGTACACAACCAGCCCCAGAACAGGCTGATTTGACCATCAAATGGGAGAAAGAAGGCTTCTACATCTTCAAATGCCAGCTAGCAGCAGTCTTGCCAGAACACAGATGATCTCCAGGGTCAATCAGCTTCAAGCAGGACTCTCCAGGAGCCTCTGCCAACCAGGGCCACTCTGTGCTTGCACTGCAGTTCTCTTTTAATCCAAGAGCAGGTACCTCTAGGGCCTGTGAGTGCTTGCACTGGCAATTACTTATTTCTCCATAAAAAAGCCTGGGTCAGTCTCCAAGAGGCCAGCTGTCAGGCTGTCACACTGAGATTGCAAAGACTTGCAGAGATTTCAAATACTGTGTTCCACTAGGGAACAAGGAGTTTAACCCAAAACATTTTTCCTTGAGCAACCTGGCAAACTAAAAGCAAAATCCAGCACCTCAAGTTTGTGTCTCCACAACTAACAGAGACCAGCTGCACTAAGAGAGACCGGCAGACCAGCTGCACGGCAGGTTTCTTGAGACACTAACTTCGCCCACAGGGTTAAAGAAAGTGCAGCAAAATTGCCATTTTCAAGAGGCTGAGAAGACAGGCTCCCGGCTGTCTCCCATCCCTTCGCTCAACACGGTTGTAACAGGAGCGGCACGCAGGGCTCCGGACCTCGCCTCCCTGCGCCAGAGCACGGAGCAGCGAGGCGGCAGGGCTCTGCGGCCAGCCCGGCCCAGCTCCCGCTCTCGGGCACCTGCCGTGGGCAACAGGTCCAGAGAACCCGCGGTTCCCCGGCAGCACCGAGCCGGTTCCTGAAGCTCTGGAGGAAGAACACAGCGACCTACCTCTGAGCGACGGGATGGGGAGGGTGAAAAAGGAAACGAACAAATAAACAAACAAACAAAAAAAAACACAAAAAAAAAATAAAAGGAAAGAGGAGCACTCGGGAAAGCGCACCTTCGTGCGAGCTGCAGCCCAGCTGCTGCTGCTCGGAGCGAAGCGCGCTCAGCAGCACGGTCCCGTCCTCCCCGGCAGCGCCCACCACCTGTCGTTCCGGCCGGGAGCAGGGACAGGTTCCGCCCCCCGCCCGCCGAAAGACGAGGCCCGGGGGCGCCGGGGCAGCGCGGCCGCGGGGAGCAGGAGCCCTGCCGGCGGGGCGGGCACCGGCCGCACGGCAGTGCCCGAGGCGTGGGGAGGAACTGGGCAGGGCTGTCACCTCCGCTCGGACCGAGCGCAAACGCGTCCCGCTCACGGCGGGAAGTTTGTAGGCGGCGGCACCGACCCCACCCTCGAGCGCGCCGCCCCGACCCATCGCAACCACCTCCACCTTACCTCGCACTGCTCCGGGCGCCCCTCCAGGTGCCTTCCTCGCCTGAGGGCCGGGAAGAGAACGCGACCGGCTCGGCTCGGCTCGGCTCGGCTCGGCTCGGCTCGGCTC
>VZRF01003307.1:71979-152738 GCA_013396875.1 Vireo altiloquus
CGGCACACACTGCCCGGCCTCGGCACACACTGCCCGGCACACACTGCCCGGCACACACTGCCCGGCACACACTGCCCGGCCCCAACACACGGGGCCCTGCCCGAGGATCAGCCCGTGCTCCACGGAATCACAGAGCATCCTGAGTTGGAAGGGACCCATCAGGATCATCAAGTGCAGCTCTCGGCCCTGTAAAGGATGCTCCCAAGAGTCCCAGCATGTACCTGCGAGCTTTGTCCAAATGCTTCTGTCAGGCTTGGTGCTGTGACCACTTCCCTGGGGAGCCTGTTCCAGTGCCCAGCCACCCTCTGGGTGATGCACCTTTTCTAGATATCCAACTAAAACCTTCCCTAACACAGCTTCAGGCCATTCCCTTGGGTCCTGTCACTGCCACCACAGAGCAGAGCTCAGTGCCTGTCCCTCCTCTTCCCCTCACATGAAGTTGTAACTGCAGTGAGGTCTCCCCTCAGTCTCCTCCAGGCTGAACAGACCAAGTGCCCTCAGCCACTCCTCACATGGCTTCCCCTCAAGGTCCTTCACCATCTTCATGACCCTGCTTTACACTCTCTCTAATGGCTTTATATCTTCTATCATGGCACCCAAAAACTGCACACAGGTCTCAAGGTGAGGCTGCCCCAGTGCAGAGGAGAGGAGGACAATTACTTTCCACAGCTTCTGGGAAGAGGCCTAATCCCATGCCAAACTGCACAGCGTTGGGAGAAAACTTAACCTCAGTTTAGGCAACAAATGTGAAACTTTGACCTATCATGGAACCTGCAGCAATAGCAGGAAAACCTCAGCTCCACGACCCTCTTTCACAGGGCTCCTCACAGACACAGTGCTCTGGAGGAGTTTACCCCCCACAAAAGTATCCCAGCTGATGTGATAGTCATCAGCATAGACCGTGGACCACAGTCCCTTATCTCAGGGTTGCTGGACAGAATAAATAACAACATCCATGTTACTGTTTTATCAGGTAATGAGATTTTTGGTTTTTCTAACCCATGGCATTTATGGTTGATACACAGCCATCTGTATAGCAAAAACCACCTTCGCAGTTACCTTGAATTGATTGTCTCAGCAGGGAAAAAACTCAACAATAACACACATTCTCCCAGCCAACTATATATATACAGCCTGGACAAAATGTTCTTTCTTTTTCATGCCTACAAAGATTTCTTACACCTTCCCATCTGACCCATCTTTTCCACAGACAAAAAGAGGCAGGAAGTGGGAGGAAAGAGACAGAATAACAGCAGAGACCCATTTCACTGACACCCAACTAAAAATAAGGTGTATATGCCGAACTCTCTGTTCTTAAGTGGAAAAATTTCAAACCCAACAGCAATGCTGAATGAGTTGGGGGAATCCTGTTTTCACTGAGGGAACAAAACCCGAATTCCCCTCTTTTCAAGCAGCAGAGAGCCACAAGGGTACAGCCTGCCAAAGATTCAAGACAATCATGCAAAATTGAAGGTGTTCTGTGAACAAGAGTAGTGTGGCAGACATCAGCAAAGAACTGTCCATTTTGCAGGTTTCCAGAAAACAGCAGCAAATCAACAAGGTTTGTTGAAGACTGCTGTGCCTCCTTTCCCACTGTGAAAGGCAAAGAAGGTGGCCTCTCGCCCTGCTGTGGATCCCAACTGTACTGTCACAGAAGGGCCCAACTTCTGTCTCCCTTCAAATGGAAGATGAAGAGAGGCAGCAGCTTCCACGTGGCAGAGTCAAAGCAGATCCTCAGCTGGCCTGAGGTACGGACTGAATCTGTGGCCTCTTAGGTGAGAGTTTGGATTAGGTACTACTGGCTGCCAAATCAGAGAAGAAAAGCTGAATGGGTATCTAAGAAGCTGCCAGCATGTTGTGACTGGGGTGGGAGTTTGGGTTGATTGGAAGGAAATACTCTGTTGTGACTGATTAACTTCTATTTCCACACATGTGCAAATAAAGGTAGTGGAAGTAACCCTTGCACCTTCACAAACACAGTAAGAAACGCCTGAAAAGTAACCCTTTTGGAAATATACTTTTAGGGGTTGTTTTGTGGCAGCCATTAGGTGTTTCTCACAAAGATATCTGAACAAATAGCAGTACAAATAATCTTTCTGATAGCAGAAATTTTTAAGCAGGTTTAAGCCACTGGTAGAACTGGTTTTTTATATCATTACCAATTCCCTGCACTCAGGCAGTGAGTCAGTTCTTTTTCCTGCCCTGAAGACGCTGACATTACTGTGTTCCATATTCCTCTGTACACAACTGAAGAAAATAAAATATGCATACAGAGAGTTTGTGAGACCACAGCCCTAAGAAGGAGTAGGCTAAAGAAAAGAAAACACCAAACCCAAAATTTCCTAAGGTATTTGGAAAGACCTAAACATAATATTAGGACAATGCCAGGTACAAAACCAGTGACACAGTAAAATAATTTTCAGACAAGTTCCCTGTTAAAACAGTTGGACAGCCAAAACAAGTTACTGTCTCCCCATTATCACCAAAAGTTAAGTTTGCATCCCTCTAAATGCTCCATGGAAAGATGTTGCAAAAATGCGGTAGGTATAGTTGACAAGATCCATTTACACTCATACACACTCAAACTGGGACAGACAGTGCCTTTGAGGACAACATTCTCTTTTTTGTGATTTATAATCATTAAAGCATACCAGGAACCTGCCAGCTTTGCTTATGAAGAACCTATATTTGGTGACAAAAGAAGAGCCCAGAAAGGACAAACTACAGACAAATTTTTTTTCCTGAACTTTAATCCACAACTGCTTTATTTTCTAACCATCACAAATTACTAGAGTGCTTAAAAGCACATCAAGGACAGCTGACTTTCTGTACAGAAAGATGCCTGCCTCTCCCTTCTCTGTAGTCATGTTGCACTCTGGATCATTGCCACGGCTACATTCACTAGCATGCTTGATGAAAGTTGCTCCTTTTCTGCTGGGAGAGAAGCCAGAAACCAGGACTGTGAACCCAATCAGTCAACTTACTTCAGCTGAATTTAACCAGGAATCAATTCAGTCATCTATGCCCTATTATTCTAAGCTCATGCAGCAAAGATGTTAAAGTCAAGGTTCCTTCCTTTTCCTACCACACAAAATACACAGCTCAAGAAAAAAAAAGAAAAAGTAGGTCTATTTGTTGTTGTCAGTACAAGCAAACTGAAATGCAATTTAATTCAGCATCAAATGGTTGAGGACTGCTTAGTCTCTTCCACTGTTGGGAATACAGAATGGAGAACTGCACAGATTGGACAAACCACATTGGTACAAACAATTTGAACTAGCAGGAACAACATATTGTGAAGTTGCTGTTTGGTGCTAGGTGTGCTTGGATGCTCTGAAAGAACCAAAATTTTCTAAGTGGAGCGCACAAAGGTTATTTTCCCTTGGCTCTTCTCTGCCTGTTTTTTGTATTGTTTCGGGGTCTTGTACCTGGTAGGAATAAATTCACATTGTCTCCTTGGTAGATCACAAAGTTTGTATACATCTCTTTTTCTACCCTGACATAAATATGCATAGGATTTGCTGGAACATACAATTTTTTATATTTTTATCCCTTAACTGATTTTACGAAAATGGCTAGCAAAATCAAAGTTGAACTGGGGACAATGGGAAGAATACAAACGTGTATGTTACCAAGATGCTATCATAAACTCTGTTTTCTTGGGAAAGCAGGATAAAATTAGAGCCTGCCTCACCCTCCTTCCTTTTTCAAATGGCCAGATTATGGTTTTGATTTGAGTCTACAAGAAATTGCTGTGGCTTTGTTAAACCGAATTTAAACTTGAAAATAATTTTTACTACAAACTTTAAAGTATAGAAATTCTACTCCACTCTACATCAAACTTACCAGTTTCATTTTCTGTCAAAGTCCTGAACCAGCTGTTCAGTTGAGGTGGTGGCACCAGACTGGCCTCTGCCTGTTGCAAAGCCCACCTGGACTCAAGCAAGGCCAGATACACAAGCACAAAGCACACAGCAATGGTTAGAAGGCATTTTCTACCTCAGTCCCTTAGGTACCCTTTTTATCTGTAGAGGAGATCTTCTCAATATTCATCTTTAAGATTAGAGTTTTCCTTTTTCATCACCAGCATTACTTAGCTTCCCTGTGTTATTTGTAGAAAAATTATAAACTTAAAAAATTGAAAGCAGACAAAAAATCCAACACATACAGACAATAAGTCAATGAAATTCTAAATAGAGTCAAGCCACAATGTATACAAAGCTAAATATACTTTCTATAGGATTTTACCTCCCTACATGCCTTTCAGTCGGAGGGTACTTCACATCAGTATCCACCTTGGTTGACTCACGATTTTCACTGCTCTTCACTGTTCACAACATGACCATTCTGTACGTGGTACTGAGTTCTGATTTAACTCCACCTTACTGCATGGTGAAGGCCTGTTGTCATAAAGACGTATTCAACACAGCAGTGCTCTTTCACGCTATACTATATCCTTCACTATACCATACTCTATTCTTGAAATTCCTATGTATGGTACAGATCTAGCACAGTTGCTTCTCAGATAGCTCGGGAAACATGCATAGTGTTGACCAGCCCAGGCAAGGCCACAACAGGCAGTCATTTGGGCTGTGAACAGCTCTGGCTGCCCTGCTGACATGTGCTGAAGGCAAGAAGATGCTGGTATTGCTGAGGGAGTGCCTGAAGTACAGTGACAAAAGACCTGTTTTCTTGGGAACTGGTACCACCAAAATATGGCATGCACTTGCTGCAAAAAAATTTATCTCTTACACATATTTATCTCTTACACCTTCATTACTAGCTCTATTTCTAGTCCCTAACCACCCTCTAGGGATGGTCAGAACAACTTAGACCCAAAAGCGTGGTGTCCAACTCCCATTCATGTGGGACAGATAGACAATTTACCTTCCCTACCATACACATATGCTCCTATGATTACAGATAGAAAGAGACTCTTTTCTCTTTCTTTCCTTCTTTCTCTTTCTTTCTTTCTTTCTTTCTTTCTTTCTTTCTTTCTTTCTTTCTTTCTTTCTTTCTTTCTTTCTTTTTCTTTCCTTTCTTTATTTTTTTCCTTCTTTATTTCCTTCTTTCTTTCTCTCTCTCTCTCTTATGATTCCATATGGTGTAAATATTCTTAATATAAAGTCTAAGTACTCTACTCCAAAGTCCCTGACTCACATGTTACTTTGTTTTGCTGTTTGGTTTTTTTTTTTTTTTCTTGTTAATGTGGAGAGCATACTGAAGGTGTTAGCATAAAGCAGAAATATTATGGCAGTAAATTTCTCTCTGTTATATTTAGGAACTATGCCACCAGTCCTGATTTTTGACTTAGGAAACACAGCCTGGAAATCTCCCACTGATATATCGGGCAAAAGAACGTGTTTGTGAGGGGGGATTTCAAACAGTGTCCTTGCTATCATAAGTGAACACAGAATCAGCTTTTTCATATATTTACTAATTTTTAGGGGGAATTGTGTGGGATTTTTTTTGTTTTGGTTTTGGGGGTTTCCATGTGTGTTTGTTTTTGCTAGTTTGTGGTTTGGAGTTTTTTGACTTTTTTTTGGTTTGGGGTTTTTTTACAATTTAAGATGACTTTCCTTTTTCTGCAATTTGGATATGCTTCAGTATATACAGTATGATGGAAAGCAACAGCAGTGAATATCATGTTATACAAAGCACTGCAAATAAAGTAAGACTGGTTTTGTCATTCCTTTGGGTGACTGGAGCATTCACAAACAGCTCCTGTATAATGGTCACTCCTTGCAACCTGAATTCATCGTTCCCAGAACTGTCAAGAGGTAGGTAATGAGTGGGGAAAGTACAAGAATTCTGAATGAAGCCCTTTGATGACCCCACAACAGCATTATTAGGTTTGGAGTCCTTTTTTTTTTTTATGTTGGACAGAGCTTATGATGATCCTGTCAAAATCCTATTTTTTGGTTCAGTGATTCAGAGAGACAGCTATTCCCTCTGCTCATTGTCCTTATAATTCTAGTTGCCCATAGAAAAATTCATTCCCAGCAACTGGATAGCATCAGCAACAACTTTTGGTGGTCTCGTTGTGGTGCCAGAGGTCTAAGCGTGTTTAACTGCGCATGTGCCATTGGTTGCCTGCCTTTATTCCAGCTCTGTCACAACTGCCTCGAGAACTGATTATGTGTCTGGGCTGAAAATTTGGAGAGGAGAGAAGAAAAGCATTTATCTGAGGTTTGACACTGGCACTAACCTGTGGGTCAGGTGGTCAGAGGCAGTTATTGCTGTCAAGACCCGTGGCAGTGTCTCATGGAAGGAGTCGTGTTTCATTGGAAAAGCAGGTGAACAGCAGTGGACTAAATTTGCTAGTGGTTTCATGAACGAAAGAGAAATCCTGCTGAGGTCAAAAGAACAGCATGAATCATCTTATTTCCCTTGATACCTGCCTGTTTCTGCTCATCTGTGGGATATTCTCACAGTTTTCTCACAGGCTGAAAATTGAAGGAGAGAGGCTGAGACTTGTGTATTTATACAGTAATGAAATCTCTTTGATGTTTGCTAAGCAGTGTGAGTGATGCTAAAATTAAGGAGAAAACACCTAGGAGTACCTAGAGGGGAAAGGCAACATGTGCGCATATTAGTAACCTCGTTTTTGCATTAAGATAACTTTCCTAGAACTATTCAAAGCAAAATATAACTCCTCTGCTGGCAATGGGGGGGTTAGATTTTTTAAGGGGGGGGTTATATTTTTATATCACACTCCAGATTTTATTGTGAATTACATGGAAACAAGTTTTACCCAAATTTAGCAGCATGAACTATGAAAATCCTCTGCTTCTAGAATGAAAAGGTTATACGTTCTATATGAAGGTGGCCAAGAGTGGAACTCAGTGCCCTTTGTCTCTCTGAGATTAGAGAATTGTTTGCCATTCCTGCCTGCAAAAAGTAAACAGCAAAATTCAATCACTGTTTCCTCTGACTCAAACTCTGCTCAAGGTTTCTCTCAGGACAATGGTTATATTCAAAATGTTCTGTGAACTTACTTTTGCTCTCATAATGTCCACATCTCTTCAGGATATCTTTTACAAAAGTGTGTGTATCAGAAAGTAGTGTATTTTGATAAAACATAAGTCCTCTCCTCATGGTTGTTGGGGGTTTGGTTCGTTGGTTTGGTTTTGTGGGTTTTTTTTTTTAAAGTTTTTTTAATCTTTGCTTCCTCTCTCCTATCAACAGGAGAAAGAATGCTTCTCTGGAACTAATGCCAGAACTTAAGCTTCTCCTGGGATTGCTATAATAATATTGTAACACAAAGGGGCTTGGGACTCTGTCAGGTCCACAAAGCACACATTGGTTCAGTTTCTGCTCAACTAAGAGCTATTCCATGAATGATTTTGTTTTCACACTCAAGGCACACTACAGAAAAGGCACGGCCAAAACCAGCTTTCCCCAATAACTCTCTATAGTTGAACTGTACCTCTCCAACAGGTGAAAATCATTATCATCCAGACAGCACAGCCTGGATGCTTGGTTAGCCTGAGTTGATCAGCTGAACTAATGAGCCCTGGCCAGAGGAACCCTCTCCTGCTGCTGTTGCTGCCAGCATTTTGCAGGAGGACACCAATGGACAACGACCTCTTCAGGAGAGGAAGCAAAGAGATCTCCAGGTTTCATCAAATATCAGACAAGCTTATATTCTCACCTAGACCCAGCCTACTTGCCAACATTTGCTAGAAAATGAAGAAGAGAAATGTGCTGCTTAACATAAGACGCACAGAGGTGAAAGAAAGATAAAGCTACAAAGCTGTAGAGAGGCAAGAGGAGTTATCACTCAGAATCCAGCCTGGCTGCTTCCTGCTGTACAAGAGCTACTTAAAATACGTTGCTAAGTAGGGCTACTGCTAGATCTGCCTACAAGTTTTCTCCTGATCTTTTTTCCCTCCACTCTCAGAAGCCCCCCATGGAATGGCTCAGCTCTTGCTTAAAGCTATCATGATCCTCCCTCCATCTATGTTGACAGCAGATCATCAAAGGATCATATGCAGAGTCCCACAAACTGCCCTCTTTGCCCCAGTTCCCACTGATCCCAGTTTCTATTAAAGAAGCTACATCCCTTTTAAAACAAACTCTGAATTATTTTTCATGAAAAACCCACTCAGTCCATGTTGTGTTAGCTTGGCCTGCAATTATGAGGCAAATACCATAGGGAAGGAAGAAAAATATGACAATAGTGCAGAATTTCACTACTCTTTAAATATTTCAACCACACTTTGAAGGGAGGCCCACCATGAACTAATGTCTGCCATGCTTTGTCACTAAATAATTGACAAAATATAGGGGGTACAGAAAAGTTCATAGTGTCTCTTGCAGGACATGTTTTACGAATGACACATCAGAACAGTTTGGGTATGAACATACACTTTAAAATAGACCCCTCCCCACAATGATAAATATTTTTGCTTAGCACTTAACCTTACCTGATGAGTGTTGACATAGCATTTTAACACTTTTCAGAAAGATGTACCTGCAGGTGGAAAAGCTGTGGATTAACACTCTTTCAGATCCTGACTCGCCTATTCCCTACCTAGCTTTCTATTTAATGACACCATTTGGGCACCAAAACTAATTTGGAACCCGGTAGCTCACTTAAGTGGGCCTGTGTGACAGGGGAGCATTACACTGCTGCTCAGACAGCTGCACTGGCTGCCTGGAAGTCCCCAAGGAAAATCCAAAGCTTTCAAGGCCCTAATTGTTTTGGATCTGGTTATTTTATGATCAGAGGAGGCACTCAACATTGAGAAGCCTTGATATAGAAGAGAAGTGGATACCAAGAGCACTTGAATATTCAGGTCTGTTCATCCCCAGATTGAACTCCCACACGTGTTATTAAAGCCTATTTTCCAGTCTGACGACTGGGAGAGGGAAGGCTTGCAGAAGCTTTTTGCAGCATATAATTAGTGTAGGAGCTCAGTGCAAAAGCGTCAGATGGAAGAATATATGGATGATGAAATCCTGTAATTTTGAACATTATTATTAATTAGGAAGACTATACAGTCCTTGGAAAGGCATTTCTGGTGTTTACATCTTGTAAAACACACCTAAATAAAATATACTCTCAGAAGTTATTCTTCGAAGACTCCACAAATTCAGAATGCTAAATTAAATTTGGATTCAGAATATTATGACAAGACAGACCATGGAATATAATGCCATGTGTTTCCCCTTAAAAAAAAAAAGTTACTTAATTCACTCTCTTATATAAAGATAACCCTACTGTCTTCCATACAAGGAAAGGTTGTGTTACAGGCCAAAGCATGAACAAAGTAGTGATTCAGTGAAAGACATGCACTTGCTTGAACAGCTCGCAAGAGAAGTGGGCTGGTGTCCTCAAGAAGGGCTCAGACCCATATATACTGCAATGGGAGAAGAAAATACTACCTGCCACCTAGCTCTTTCTTTGGCCTTGGAGGCTGCAGCCTCAATGTGCATCAGTTTTCAGCTGAGGTGTATTGAATAACCATATGTGCGCCAGGGCAGAGCAACTCTTTTCTCTCTGCACTCTGTTTCACTGAGTGGATTTATAGGAACATCCAGATGAACACAATAACTCTTCATTCACATACAGCAATATCACCAGGGTCCTAGAAGCTTTGCAATGTTATTCCAACCACAGCAATTGAAGGAAAGGCAAGAGCTCAGTACTGCCTTTAAAAATATGTTCTTCATTAACCAAAGGATTCAAGTGAATACAACTTCAAAACACAGTTAAGCCACAAGGCTAACATTTTTCAAGGACACCGTCTCCTTCAAACAACACTAAAGACTCACTCGATAATAGAGGCAGATTCATAGTCTAAAATGTCATCTTAAAGAGTGACTCCTTTTCTTAAATTAATATGCTAGCTCTAATAAGAGTCCCATCTCTTAGAGTACCAATATCTTGACCACTAGTAAAATATGATGTACTTACTCATTAAAGAGCAGGTAGCAACACATCTCCTCCCTGAGCTGTGGAAATGAGAAATAATTCATCATAAGATAAAACTGTGCATTACAGCTGGTCAAAAAGGCTAATGGAAGGAAGCGGGGAATGCATTTCAAAATATGGAACTAGTCTAAATATCCCTGTGGATTATCTGCAGTGGTACAATTTGCCTAGTGATAATAATAATTCTCTAGTGAAAAGCAGAGAGTTCAAATAAATGAAAAAAAATTGTGCGTAAGTGGGTCCTGCCTACATGCAGAAGTCTTGGTTTAACTCCAGTGAGATTCTACAGCCTGAGCATGAAGCCATGTCCAGACACCTTGTTTTCAGGGTGACTATGTTCTGAATATTTATTTTAATGCATTCCCAGACCACATAAACTAATCACTGTTTGATATCCAGATAGCTGAAAAACCATTTACAACACTCTAATGGGAAGGACTTCAAACTACACTGAACATAAAAGGAAAATGAAAAATAAAACTCAAATTTCAATTTCCAATGTCTTTTTGCACCTCACCTGAGAAATCTCTGTCCACACTATTCTGTCCTTGCTAGTGGTACAATACCACCACAGTAAGATAGAGATTGCAATAATGCAATAATTCCTTCTATCCGTAGGTATATGACACAAAAAGACAGTTCTTTTTGGCACTAGAAGCTCTCAGTGGTCTCTGAGTCACACCTTATACTCTAGAAAAAAAGATTTGAAATTGTCATTGTCAGCCCACAAGTGTCCTGGTGTTTAAATTCCCTATGCATTTTTCATCACACATACATATATTGGTTTTTACTAATCTGATGCAAGATGTTTCTGTTCCTGTTATCATGGACTATGATTTCACAGTTTTAGATTCCAGTATGGGACCACTGGTTTTGGTCTCTTCCATCATAATTTTCAGATGTAGGCATGGTCCCCCGAATCTATCTGAACCTGCTACATTCAAAGAGATGTGTATTTTTAATCCAATAAAACCATGCATTCAGTGAGGTTTTCATTGTCCAGTGAAGATCTTGGCATGGGCTAGCTCATGACAAAGCATTCTTTACAGGTATCTCCAAAGTAAAGAGACAGAAGAGATACCTGAACCACCTTGAAAGTGATGTCCATTCACAAACCAGGGTTGAGACTGTAAAACCCCACCTCCAACTCCTACAGGGAAGGAGAAACCAAAGGAAGAGCTGAATCCTTGTCTGAAATCCTTGTCTGAAAATTACTCTTGAATTACAATAGAGAGAAATTTATCCTTGTATATTTTTCCAGGTGTATATAATTCTGGGATGTTTCTGATTTTCTGATAGTCTGATTTCTGATAGTCACCAAAAAACTGTCATTAATTACTTGAAGTGGGAAATTATTCCATCAGGACATCCCCTCCAACTAGTTCTGCGATCATTGTTTCTGAATGGAGTTCAAGAGTATGTTAAACAACATGCAAAAACACGCAAGCATCCAGAATGCCTGAGATTAAGGAAGAGAGAAATTTCAGTTTGTCAGTTTGTTTCTCTAGCAAGTGAGACTGCCATTTATATGGGATGTAACATTTTGTATATAGCAAATAACAAAGTATGTAAAAAATGTCCTTGCATGCTTTGAAATGAAACAGTAAAAAGTCTATGAGAAATTAATTCCATTACAGCTTTCACATTTCAGCACTTACTGTATAGACAATGAAGGGCAAACAAAACAATCTCAAACAAGCCAGGATTTATGCAACTGAATCACTCAAAAAAATCAGAAATCTGTTACGTTTGGGTTTTTGCTTGGAGTTTTCCTTTTGTCTTTCTCTCGTGATGGGTTTGTCTTTTTGCTTGTAGTTGTTTTACAAAAACTCTTACAAATAATTTACAGTTCTCATCTCACTCTTTCTAAGTACCTTATTGAAAACTAGTCACATGGCAGATTTCTGGGAATGTAATTTGTAAAAGCCTTCCTTACTTTCTCCTTTAATTTCTGCTTCTACTTCTGCTTCCTTTTCCTCTCCCCTTCCTCCTTGAAACCATTATGTCCAGAAAAGGGAGCATAGAAGCTTGCCATCAGAAATATACATCACCTCCTATCAGGAAAACTCAAAATTTCTGAGTGAGCAATTTTGCTACACAGCCAGCAAGGAAAGCTCTGTGCCTAACAGAGAGAAGACTGCAAGAAGAAGGAACAGGGAAAGACTTCGGCTAGGAGTTGGGGTTTTTTGCTTTCCCTAACAGAGTAAAGATCAGCATTATGGAAACACCACGATGGTTCATTGCTGGTTTAGGGCGTCCAAATGAGCAATCCTATCAGAAGCTGATCATGAATGTCTGCGTCACCAAGGCTGTGGGGTACTACAGGCACATTGCAGAGCAAAGCCTAACTTTCTGACAAGCCATAACTTGGTGAAAATTGACTTTGGAACATGTCTCTGCTTGGGGCAAAACCTAGCTGTTCTGTTAAGTAAAATTTTTTACTTTTATGGTTTTTTTCTGCCACCCTTTAACCCAGAACAGTTTTCACAGTCGCCAAAAAAATTTTATAGCAAATATAGTGTCTCCTTCAGAGAATAAAGCAAACCAGTACTAAAACCTAGCAGACTTTGAATAATTCCTGTTCTGGACTGTTTTATCTGGCTTCAAGTTGCTCACCACAGTCACGTAGCTCTGATTGACATATAAACTTCATCACCTTTTATCTCTGCAGCTGTCTATCTGTAAAGTCATTTGTACTCATAAGAGGAGTCTCTTAACAAGAAAAGTAAAGCTAACTATCCAGAGCATCAAAAAGGTGCCTAAACCTCACACTATCCAGATGACTGTACAATCACTGGACCTGTTTTATCCGAGGATGTTCAGCAGACCAAGCTGAAACCCTGAGATGCTGCCACAATATAAGCAACTTGTGGTTATACAAGCTCCTTCCAGCTTTTGGTAGATGCCTCTCTCCTGCCTCTAAAATCCAGGAAACACATAGATCCTGCCCTTGGTTGTCTTTTTTCCCCTCACCTACAGCCTCCCCCTGCCCAGAGTCAAGCAGATTTCAAACATGAAACACTAAAAATATCCTGGTTCTGAAGTCTGTCTGATGTCAGCAAAATCTGAATTGCTTAACCCAGTCTCAAACACCATAAGAACCAAATGGATTTTGCTTTTGTTGGAAAAAGTAACAATGCTGTTTTAAATAATGGCTTTATTTTTCTCCTGCCGTTGGCAAGATCTGACATGCAGAATAGTCAGCATTCCACAATTTCTGCCCACAAGCAAGTGTGAGATGGCTCCAAGATGCCTTGCTTCTCTGTACTGTAGGAGTTTTTTAATGAGAAGCCAAACTCCTGATAATTGGAGATGCTGCAACACAAAAAGCCCTGGGAGAGGAACCCTGTGAAAACTAGAAGGGAATTAAATTGGACTACACTGGAAACATAGAAATGTGTGGCAATGAATGTAGTAATAATTTTCTTTCTCTATACTCTTCAAAACAAATGGTGAAAAACTTAAAACATACTAAGTTTTTCCACAACGTCATCCCATGGCTGATATCAATAGATGTATTTCAGTCCACTTCAACTCCCTGTGAGCAGGTCACATGTCTTCATAAGCATTTCAATATATTATAATAGTTTTAAAAATTCACCTTATAATAAAGCATATACTGAAATATCTGCTGAGGCATGTTCCTGTGATCTTTTCTGACGTGTGCTGCTTGAATTTTCTGCTAAAAATAAAAATGTTGCCTACATTTAGTGATTAGTTGAAAGGGAGGAGAAAGGAGGAAGGAATTGGATAAATGCATTTCAACAGTCTTCTACAACAAGAAAGAAAAGTATAGTAACCCAGACCAAATGTGGTGAAAAAAGCACATAAATATGGTCAGTCTAATATCTATTTGGTTTCCACCATTCAGATTTATTTTTGGTGCTGCACATTCAAATGCATTTGTGATAAAAAGAGACCATTTCTCTAATGGAGACCCTGATCTTGAAGAAGATTAATTTCTGCTCCATGCCATGCTACCTTTGAAGATAAAGATCCTTAGGTAGTCCTTTCCTCCTCTTCCTTTGGAACTTTCTGGATAATTAACCCTTTCCTTTCCCTCATTTTCAAACTTTCTCTTTTCTGTTATCCTTCTTCTCTCTAGTTTCATTTACATACTCCTACAGTCAGCGACTTGCTCAGAGAATACCTCTATAGTAGTGTTTCAGTTTGCACTAGGAATGCTCTCCTTAAATCATCTGATCATCATCTTTCCTCACTGTGGTTTGCCTCACCTAATGGTCTGCGTGAAATGGATTGCATCCCATTAAACTGAATGGGAAGAGGTACTCCATCCAGTGGGCAGTCAGGGTATGGGATGGAACAAAAGCTTGTCTGAAGCTCTGCACAGCTGAAACATGCAGGTGGACCACAGGTCCTTAGCACCAATTATTTTGTTCTATGGAACTGCTCCCACAGCATTGCAGCATGTGCTAACATGATGTAGGAAAACAAAATGCATGCATTTGAGTAACCCCACACACATTGAGGCTTGTGTGCTCTGAGCGCCAATGCTGGCTTTTGTCTCAGTGCTGTGGCTGTCACACACAGCTCTGGCAGTCTCCCTTTGCACCCCTTGACCACTGGGCTCCCCAACACACCATTGATGGTCTCTTGATGCTCTGGTCTTGCCAGCATCCTTTTGTTCCCCTTTCTTTCCTTTCAAGAAGGCTTGACTCTGTTTTCTTGATCTCCATGGATGGATTTTTTTCCTTCCCACTTGGGAAGAATTTCCCGAGAGCCTAACCACTCCAAGTCCTTCTCCTTCCACCCAAATCCTTTGTTTGTGTGGGAGTAAATGCTACCCTTTCTGCACAGTCATAAGCACGCAGTTTGTTTTCGCTGCATCATTGGCTGTTCTTTTCAGCTTCATCCTCAAAATATTCTGTGAATTCTTTGCAAACAGTGAGCATTTGAAATCCCACTGGCTGCTCCTTGATTGGTTCAGTCACAGGCTCCACTGAATGCAGGAAAGCTGTTTCCAGCAGCTGCCTGCAGATAGACAGGAGGTCTCTGTGCACTGAGCTGGACAGAGAATGGCTTTGTGACCTCTGTTACCCAAGTTATCTAAAAGCCTTCTTTTCAGAACCCAAAGAATTTATCTTTCATTGCACAGCAGAATAACACTAGCTTGTTTTGAAGGAAAGTAGTAGCCCTGTTTGGGTTTAAAAGGAAAAATATTTTCAATCTCTGCATAATTAGGCTCTTTGGTGTTCAGATAAATGGTCTCAAGTGAAAAATCCTTAATTCTTTCCCATTTTAACTGGTTTAAGGCCATGGTGAGATTTCTCCCTTTATAGGAAAAAAACCTCTTTCCTTCACTGAGCTGTAAAGGTAAAAGGCAAAATTTGAATAACAGGGACTGGTGGGAGGTGACAGATTCCCATCCTGCTCCTCTTCCTTGGGTAAGTCACATTTGCTCTGGGACTTAGAGCACCAAACTGTCGCCTCTTGGATTCTCTCTTCAGACTCCTCCAAAATAGCTTATCTCTCTTCCTCTTTACCAGACTCCAGCATTTTTTTTTCCCTTGCCTTTTTTTTTTTTTTTAAGCTCATTTCATAGTCTTTCACAGTGTGTGAAAGTCAGAGCAGGCTCAGCAAACAGCTGAGACCGTCAGGAGCACCTGCCCAGCCTCCTCCCACAGAGGGCAGCCCAAGCTTTTTTTTTTTTCAACCCAAAGGACTGAAACTCTGTTTCAAAACTGTTACTCTCAGGTTTCTCTGTGATTGCAGCCCATAGCTTCAGCATGGCACTGATAGCATCCAAGCCCTGCCTCAAATTGCTCCAGTTTCCAAACATTAGCTTTTGTCAAAGGGTTGTGCTTGATCCAAAACACATACCTTTTGGCATTTATCCCAATGAATTGTTTTTGTAGTATGTGAGATTACTAAGTATCAGAAATTAACAAAACCAAGGGACAGTTACCAGTATTCAGTTTGTGAATTTGCACGCCCAGATGAAACTACCAGCAGAGAAAGCCACAAAAAAGCCACATTAAACAAACCTGGAACATTAAATGCAGCCTCCAACAATACAACTCTCCATTAAAACACTGTATAATTTATGTGTACACTCTCTCTATTAAGAAAACTTCATAATTAAAAAAATAGGTATACTCTGACACTAATGTGTGATGCCATAGATTTGGCTACCTTTTGTTGGTAATAAGCACATTCACAAGCTGACACTTCTCTGGCACTAATTAAAAACATCACATTGTCACCACATCCACGAGACCAGTCAAACAGACAGACATTTATTTTCACATGAGACAGAATGGTAGGTTTGCTCATAAATGGACAAAGAAATCTATTGATATATGCAAAGATGTGAATGAAAATACAGTGATTAGTTCAAAAAGAGACATGCTAAAAGTTAATGGAGTCTATTAGCTAAGAATGTTTTTTAATGCAAATTTTTTTCTTAAATGCATTATCAGAAAGATGACTGGAATGCTTGATTTTGTTTTTGTCCCATCTTCATTGTTTACACTTTATTTGTATATGTTTTATATCTATGTGAAAATATTGCCTGAAATATAGATAGCTGTAAATACAGTTCAGCCCGATGCTCAGCCATGCTGCAACTATCTTCAAAAATCTTCAGAAATATAGTTTTTTTGTGGAAAACTTGAGAGAAGGTGAAAGGGTCTAAAGTACAATTCACAATTTATATAGCTACCATGGAAACTATTAGCTACCATTGGCAACTATCAAAGAGTAACTTTATTTGATGGAGTCACAGGAAGTCAAATATCCATGAGTGCACTGCAATCAAGACATGCTGGCATCATGCAACTCCTTGAACCATAACCAAAACCTTGTTTTGTGAAGTGCTGTGCCACTAACTCATGCTCCTGTGCCCTATGAGGAGCCTTCTTAGTGACTATGTTTCCTCATCCTGGAGGTCCTGGCACCAAAAGCTTGGCTTTCTGCACGTTATAGAGCTCACAACCCTTTTGGCCTCGGCCAAAAAAGTCCAAAGGTCCTGTGGGACATGTGGCCCCACAGCAGCCAAGGTCCTATGGGAGACCTGAGACAGACCACAGCAGATGTGTAAAAAACAAGTTACTCTGCTTCTCTGGTATGTAAACTGTTGGTGCATACAGTGAGAACTTGCTCATGCTCAGTATGACCTAGCCAGAGGCATGGAGGATAAAGTCAAGCAATTACATCTAGGAATAAGTCCAACCATGCTGAAGTGAACAACGGCAGGAAAGCTTTGAGTGTAAAGCCATTCACACTCACTTCACTGTTGGTAAAGTCACATATACCCAGTACTGCCAAAAAGCCGTGTATGCCCAATGTTGCCTAACTGACTGTATCAGAAATACCACATTTGTGTGTGGATGTAGCAAAACTAGGACCAATGGCAAAAAGTAATCAGGTGTGGGGTGCAGAGAGGAGCTTGGTGGAGTAAGATGCAATGATGGCAAAAATGTCAGCTTAATACAAAATAAAAATGAGGAGTAAAGTATGAAATCAGGTAGAGAAAAAAGGAAGGTGGCTCCCCTAGCAACTGCAGCACAAATGTCTACAGATAGCAGTGATGTTGACCTGCATGCCCCAGCCCACTGGGATGCCAAAGGGACCCTCCTCGGACAACCCATCATCTGGATGGTGTCCATTAGATTTGGTGTGGGAGGAAATCACTTTGCACGTCCACACTAACAAAAATTTAATTTGATGGCAATTGCAAGTTTGTATGTTTCACTGGACTTCAAGCCTATAATTAACAGTGTCACAGTCATTCTTAACACCCTGCATTATTTAATTACAAGCTATATTATAGTCGAGGGCCTAGATCACTGAGAACTTTGCTGTCCTACATATTTTTTTCTAGTGTGACTATTATTCAAAAACATGTTAATCATGTTTGCATCAGCTGCCTCTCAAGTCTCCAGCCTGAAGCAAAAGGGTCTGACTTTGGCAGTTGGGATGCTAAAAGCAGACTGAACCCAAAATGTTCTTCGGTCTGCCGAAACCCAGGTCTCTGTCAAAAACTGATATAAAGTTAATTAGTCATTACTTTTTATTCAGGTCCCTTGTGCTCTCTGTGCTTTGTCTGTGGAGTTGCCTTTGGCTACTAAAAAACTCCAAATGCCAGAAGGTCTTTCCTCCAGATTCTAGTTTATCAGAAACTATTTTCAAATACTGCTGTTACAGAGGCAGAGCAGAGAATGCAATGAAGCGATGCAGGACTAAACTCCAGTGAAGAGGCAGCCTGAGACAGACAGAAATCTCAGCAAAGACAAACTGCTTTGCATTTCTATGGATGAATGCTGAAGGCCAAAACTGCCATTTCATCAGTCAGCTACACTACTAAACACTTTAGCAAAAAATATTTAATTATTCTACGTATAGACTGCAGTACTAAATTTCAGTATTGCCTGGCCTCTAATTTCTTACATTCCTGCTTCTACTGAAAACAAGAAGTCTGACTATTAGTCATATTTAATCGAAGCTGGAAGACACTCTCTTGCACTAAAATGAGACCATTTTATAAATGGAAGAAAAATTGGCACTGAACTCAAAGTTTTATCCATTAGTTTTTGGCTGTTGTACATTTTCAAACATTTTGGCTTTTTGTTAGATACAGGTTAGGGACGAAGCTCCAGATATTTGCCTTTGAGAATCATACTCTGAAATTCAGCCAAAAATATTTTAATTAATTCTACTTACTCACCCTTTCTTTTATGTGTACATTTCCGTATCTTAAGTCTTTGTTTCCTTTCTATAGAGAGTTGTTTCTACAAAAAGTCCTGATGAGCCCCCATTTTTCAATTAGAGGACATGCTGCCATTTATTTTAACCGGTGTGCTAGACCCTATAGATAACTCCTGATACCTATACTTCCCTTTTTTGGATTCATGTACTAGCATACCCTCAGTTTCACTGGTGAACCCAGGGCCACCTCGAGGCTTTTGGAATGAAGTTCTGGTTAGAACAGACTGGACAATTCTATGAGCAACGTTGATAGGAGTCGGCCTGGTCCAAACAGGGGGTTGGACCCTCACCCTCCAGAGGTCACTGCTCACCTCAGTTTTCTCTGGCCTAAGGAAAAACAGCTGCAGCCCACCAGACCATAGCACCATAGGACACTTTGTGCTGGTAAGGACTTCAGAGGGTCTCCTCCATTCCTATTCCTGCTCAGAGCAGGCTCAGCCCTGCAGTCAGACCAGGGCTCAGGATGTTATCCTATGGAGCTTGGAAACCCTCCAGGTAGAGAAATAGCACTACCTCTCTGAGCGCATCCCCATTGTCCAGCCCCTCTGGCTCTGCTCAGCTCACCAGGACCACAGGGCCTTCTTCCCAGAGCTGCCCATGGTCGCACAGGCATGGCTTCCAGAGCTCTGTCTGCCCAGGGCAGGGCTGCCCTTTTCTCCTGCCCCAAGGACATGGGGAATCCATCCTTTCATCCCACCCATCCTGGTCCCTCTGGACAGCTGCCCTGCTTTTGTGCGTATTGAAGTGATGCCTTATTTGGCACCACCTGCAAACCTGAAGGACTTGGTCACCTCCTCAGGTCACGGATAGAGACAGCGCACAAGACAAATCCCAGGCCTCACCAGGGGAGACCCTTTGGGATCCCACAGGGCACCACCCTCCAACCAGCTATAACCCAGTGGCTATCACATCCGAGCCCAACCAGCTAACCAGGTATGTACAGCTCATGTGGGGCACCCACCCGCACCCTAACACCAGCTTGGCTACAGGGACATTGTGGGAGGGTGCTGGAAGCCTTGCTGAAGTCAGCCTGTTACATCCCATTCTTCACAAACTCAGATCCAGTCATTTTATCACAAAATATAATGAGGTGGATGAAGAATTAACTTTGTCCGTGCTGTTAACTCTCAATCAGCTTCTCCTCCCTCATGTGTAAGACAGAAGGTCTAAGAGGACACATGGCATGATTTTTTTGATACCCAAGTAAAACTGGTCAAGATGCATTTCCTCAGATTGTCTTTTGGCTCTTTTCCAGTTGTCAAAGGCCTCCTCCATCTATGTGACAATAAAGATAGAATATCTAAGAGAAAGGAACAATTACCAGTTGCCATTCTGAGTTAAGTAGAAATTTCTCCTTCCTCTGATCTTTTGCTTTTAAAAGCTGCCAAATGCTAATCAAGCATTAAAATTCTTGCAGAGGGGCTGTATTATTTTATTTAGAACTGAAGTCAGACTTACTTGATGGCCACTGTCAGGAATGTATTCTTTATTTCATGCATCTGAACTTTAATTGGAAGTCTTCTGTGTTTGAAACTTTTGGACATACATACGAACATCATGGTTTTGAGAAGTGAGATAATTACTTCCTATAACTGAAATATTATGTGAACAACCTTGTAAATAAGGACATGCTGCCTCGGAGGTTCCTTAATGTTTTGCCCAAGTAGGATGTGTAACAGGAGCTCTGTGTCAGGATACAGGTAAACAAGACAACCATGTTCTGCTCTTGTGCAAAAGCCTACTCTGCACACTAATGTATACAGTTTGTGCTCCAATTAGACAACAGAGGTTTTTGTCCTGAATGCTCTGGACCACATGCCTTTGTGCTCACTGGTCTGAAAATAGGAAGAGAAAGCTTTCTAGCATCTTCTGCCAGTACAGAACCAAGTGTAGAAGCCCTGGCACGCTCTGTATCATACTGCTGGCTTAGAGATAAGAACATCACCAAAATGCCTATTTTGTTCTAGAATAATACTGACATTACAACATACTGGTATATAAACAGGGAATACCCTCTGTGGTCCTAGCAAGTAAGACATTCCAGTGGATATCTTTCTGTGCTACCTTTATAGGTATGCAAACACCACAAATAATGTGCTACTAAAAATTCTTGAAAATACTACTTCCCTTTCAAATCCAGCTGGAAGAAATAAATTTGCCATTTTCTTTTAAATGTACGGAAATAAAATCCTGAAGAAAGGTATTCACTGACTGCTAGATAAAACATTTCAAAATTCCCACCTATAGGATTAAAGCTTTTTAAAATTTGTATTTGAGTACATCAGAGGCATAGCAAGTCTCACTGGCCTCAGCTTGAAATGACGAAGTCCATAACAGAAATGAAGGAACTAAGTAACATGTGACTTTCATCAGTGACAGCCACATCCAAGCACAACTTTTAATTGAACAAGAAGGAAGAAAGGTTTCTCCTATAATTCAAAGCATAAAAGATAATGATGCTGTCAGATACAGAACAGAAATTGTGGAAAACAAAATCAGCAACAATTAAAGTCCAAAAATTGTGCATGAATTTTATTAGAATACTTTGTTTCCTGAGCTAGATTTACAACACAACATGCAGATGCATTTAACAATGTACTTCACTATACATTCTGCACTTGTGACAGCTGTGCAACAAAATTAGCAACTGAATTTCCAGTTTTTAGTAACTTCAAAAAGTAACAGAATCTTCAGTAAACAAACAGCTTGACTGTTAGTAGTGTCAGTGCTGAGTTTCTAATGAAAGGATTAATTACAGCAGCAGATTTAAAGCTCTTCTATTTTGTCACAATTTCTACATTGAAGTTGCAGCAGTGTTTATTACATTTCTTTCACTATCTTAGACATGAGAGTAACAGCTTAAGCACATTCAGGCTCTAATGCCTCGACTGAAAACACAGAAGGGAACAGTAGTGGTAGAATGACAAACAGAATCTCAGCACAAGTAGCTTATGTCAGCATAATTCTGACAAGCTCTTTTGATGAATCACCAAGCTTACTGCAAGAGTTCTATATCCATGTACAGAAAAAAGACAGCTTCACAAAATGTCAATTCTTTTGCAGGCAGGTAACACTGATGATGCTAATTCACAAAAATGGTGTGCAAATGGGCCTCAATTTCTTTTAGAGGCTTTATACATTTGATTGAGAATCTTTGTCTTTCAGGAAATGTAAGTGAATTTTGGCCATCTAAATAAAGGACAGCATTTCTTTTAAAATCTGAGTATTAGACATTTCAGGAAAAGTTGTGAATTTAAGTTCGGTCTAACTTTTCTGCCTCACCACATGAAAGTAACACCATAAAGCTATCTTGAAAACAGAAATGGAGAAAAAAAGGGAGTTATAAACAAGATAAGCAATAAAGCAGCCATGGCTTCTCCAATCAGTGCAGCTCTTTCACTTTTCCAATGAATATTGAGTTACAACTTCAGGCTGAAACATGACACAAATAAATTCCTATACTTGTCCAAAAAGAGAAGAGATACAACAACATGCAGTACAGATGTACCTCTGATTTCTAGATAAAAAAAAATCTGCATCCACCTGACACCACACTGCTCTACGTGCTACAGAGAAAGTAAGGTTGAGGCATACCAATAGAAAATGTGTTTTGATTTTCAAGCTGAATTGCAGATATGCTAAACTGAACTAGGAAGATAGGTAAGCTTAATGATTAAACTTACTAAAATGCTAATCACATTAGTTCATTGCTGTGCATATCTCTGAATTAAGGATTGCGAAATATATTAATGGTGATGTAAATGAAAAAAAAAAAATCTTTTAGTTTGGCTATCACCCTGATGTTCTTGGGAATAGTCTAATACTTTAATCTGAATATTTTGTCAAGCATTGGAACAATCTGCCCAGGAAGTGGTGGAATCACTGTCCCTGGAAGAGTTCAAAAAATGTGTAGATGTGGCACTTAGGAACATGGTTTATTGGTCGACCTGGCGATTCTGGGTTAATGGTTGGACTCCATGATCTTGAAGGTCTTTTTCATTCTAAATGATTCTATGAACCTCATTGAAACTGACAGCGCAACTACCAGTGGCAGTTTACACATAGAAAGAAAGACTGACAACTGCTGTGGAATGACCCAAGTCTTCTGTTCTGTGTTTTGAAAGACCTCAGTTAGCTGATCACTGAACACTCCACTGCAGGACAGCCCAGAAATACATGATAGAGTATCCTGGTTGGCACTTACATGTGCAAAGTTGCTTGAGTAATGACCTAGCTGCCGTGCACAATGTACTGCTATTTAAGCTGCTAGTAGTCCGCACTCAGGAATAGCACTTCATAATATATTAAAAATTACAAATATGTTTAAATGGTTGAAAGGGAGGAGCCAGTAGTGTTAAAAGACGCAGATGAGGAAAGTAGTATTTCAGATTTGCACCACATACATAAGAACAACAGTTTTAAAAACTATGAAACTCTTGGGAGGTGCCTTTTCTGCAACCTCCATGGTTAGAGAGGACATACACACTGTTTTCTGTGGAAACACCGAAAATATTGACACAACAGAATAAGGAAAATCTGACACACACCTGAAAGAAGTCTCTGGAGAATAAAAATTAAAATGCTTCCTTGTATCATACACCAACACATGTCCTCATTTATCTACTAAGCCAATATGGCCAAGCAATCTCTGGAAACATTTACTTTTACAATTAAAAAAGATACACAGAAGAGACAAAGTAATTAAAATCATGCTTATCTAGCTAAGGTGAAATTTCTTCTAACAAGACCCCTACTGCTTGGGACACACCTCAGCGTAACTGTGCTCCTGCTGCTTCACCCTCAGTCGTCGATGCTTGTCACCAGCGTGGGAGTCACACTGACAGATCTTGTGCTCTGCAGGACTGCAATATCAGATGCAGGGAAGACTTTAAAATGTCATGAGCATGTCACGTTCTTGTACACTAGTGTAGAATGGCCTCCCAAAGATAAAGGAGTGTAGACCTGGTTTAATCTTCTCAGCCAAAGCCATTATTATGTTAAGATCGCCCTCTGCTGTCAAGTCAAGATCTATCTTTAAGCTACGAAGAGATTTAAAAGGTTTTTTTCCTTTTTGCCTGCAAGAAAATAAATTAATGTGTTTTAAAAAAGAACAAAAAAGGTTTCTCTAAATCTGCTTTCTATTTTCTGTTCACTTACGTGTCATCCTCTATGTACTTTATTAAAGTTAAGGCTTTTCTGTGAAGGACTAGCAGAAATTGTGCAAGGAAAGTACTTCTTAGAGACAAGCCAGGCTTCAGGTGAAAGATCTGTTAAAAATTAAGAATATTAGGTAGACATGGAAATTCAAGAACCATTTCAAGAATGTGGAAAATAAAAAAACATTGCAGACATACGTAGCATATCCTTAATTATAGAAAAGCAGGTAAATAACAGCAGATTTGTATATATAATCAGCATGCTTTCTACATTTTCTATCTGCTCACATACAACAAATGAAGCTGTATTACAATTCTGTCTGGATAATGATTTAAAATTATTCCCAGTCAGGCAGTTTTTTCAATACTGTAATTGTAGACACTGTTGCACAGTAATAGAAAATGTCCACTGTTTTTCACACCTAAGCAGGAGTTTCAGTTTCATATCAATATTTTTTTTTCTACTTATTTAGAGAAAAATCAAAGCAGTAGTATGAAAAAAAACCTACCGAATCATTAAATTACCTGTGTTAAATGATCTATTACTAGGCAGCAAAGTACTGAACTGTATTTCTTTTTTTTTTTTTCTGAAAAAGCAATAATTACCTGATCCAGGAAGGCTTTTACTAATGTATCTCTATGCAGGATATCTTGAAAGACATTTCTACAGAGAAGAAAACAAACGTGAGTTAATGCCAGTACAGGATATTAACTCTACAGGAGTTGAGTACAGCAGTAGCATTACTGTTGACAGTCTGGCTGAAACTAAAAGTGAATTTAAAATTGTAGTGAATTTTAATGCTGATATTTTTGGAGGTAACACAGAATTTTAAAGCACTAAAGTGAACTAAATCCAGAAAAGCCATTGGGCCCTGTCAAATACATTTATGTCTATTACACCCCTAATTAAAACAGGTAATAAAATTAACATAACATGGTCAGAATTATCACTGAAAATGCATTTCAATAATATTTGATGTAACCAAAACAACTGAAGGACCTGGTAAACTCTGCCAAAACAAATGTAACTATCAGAGCTGAAGAAGTTTCTTTTTTTTTTGCTTTTAAGAAGCTCTATGCACTTTACTAGCAAGCAGGCCCTGTAGTCCACACTCTTGTCCCAAATTAAGTAGCTTTGTGAGATGTGGGAAGAGTACGTACAGATCAGGTGTGAAACTCTCATCTGTGTGGATAATATGATCCTGAGACATTTCTTCATCTGAATTAGCTCTCCAAAACGCAGTCAGCTCAGATCTCATGTATCGTCGTTGGTTATAGATGTGCTCATGACAAGGGGGCATCTGCTTTACTGTATTGACATCCACATCTATATGTGTAGTAGGGTATGGGGCATACATTACTTGACGGAAGGGCAACACAAAGCTTCCTGTTGCATCCTGTTTTAGTGAAAAAATAATACTATTTTAGTTAAAAATGCAAAGCCGTATTGGGACAAAACAATATTAAAACATCATAATTTTATAACCTAAATTTTATAACCCATTTTGTTTAGATATATTGTGTTTGGGACAACTGGAGGTTGTAGTTCAGTAATAAGCCCTTAATACTGGATGACTTCCTTAACAAAACAGTGAAAACAGGTACTGAGGTGACCTGTGTAGTACAGTATTGCATCACTTGGTTTGTAAGCCCATTAGCATTACAACATTATAGTTATCTGGTAAGTTCAGACTGCTTACTAGAGCAAGAAGCATTATTTTTCTATTCATCTTCACCCATTGCTATAGGCTGTTTACCTGGAAACTCCAGGCCTGATGTGACTGCTCTTCCTCAGTTTTGTTAAAACACAAAAACTTTAATGCGTTCTGGGATTCTAGCCCCAAGCAGACAAAAGAGTGTTATTATTGCACCTCAAAGTATATGAACAATCCTGAACAATCCTCAAGAAACAGATGTACGATAGAAAAAACTGGCTTGGAATTCTAACATGAAGATAATTACAAGGAAAGCTACAGTGCAAGAAAAGATGACATCAAGGGAAGATGACACCTTTTTATGAATGTGAATGTGTGCAATATCATATGCACAAACATACACTGAAGAATGCTCTTAAACTACAGAAGAACAGAACTTTCCTATACATACTTACTTTGAGTAAGCCTTGAACAAAAAGTCCTGACTCGTATCTGAAAGAGGACTCACTTCTACAGAGTCTGGAACACTTCCTCTCAGATGGTGTAAGAAACAAGCATAATGTTCTCACAATCTGCATTAAAAAAACAGTTTTGAAAAACATGAAAATCTAAGGAAGTAAATCTCACTAGACTGTATTAGGCATTTAAAATGAAGAGCAAAAAAGGTCACCATGCTTATTAGAAAAGCCAAGACTTTATAAAAGGCCACAGAACAGCGACATACTTACTTTTATTTATTTTTTAATTACTGATGCTGTAAGCAATACTATTCCAACTTCTTGTCAAACAATGAAAAATCCAACACTTTTTTGCAACCAAGTTTGTTTTTCATCCAATTATGTAGAAAAAATAACTTTTGTCTTCTACATCTTTCTTTTCATAAACATGAGTTACTCTGATTACCTTCCTAGCCTTTTAAGCCTCTTCTTTTATTCATTCCATACTGAAATAGCAGTTATTGTCTCAAATCAGACAGTCAATTTTGTAAATAAGCATCCATGCTTATTTCCTAAGTAATTTCCTTAAACTCTCTATTATAATGAACTCAGGTACTTCATCATCCATCTTCAAGCTTCTGGGCTGAAATAGCTACCAGTAATCACTCCAAACACAACAGGTATTCCATTCTACTCATATTTCAGTCTTAACCTGTGATGTCCTATCTGTGTCTTAAGGATATTTGAAAAGGCTCTGTCCTTTCACATGTTTCTGCAGTACCTAAACCAACGACAACATAATTTCTGACTGACACTTTTTGTCACAATATGCCACAAGTGCTTTTTTCACTTTGAGGCAAGCTGAAGTATGCTAGAGCAGTTGTACCATGACACAAGGAACACGCTGCTGAGAAGAACATGCGTAGAATCAATTTATTAAATTTACCCTGGATGGATCTTGAGGGTCACATTCTTTTACTGTTTTTTCCTATACTGTATAGCAAATCAATATATTACTTTATATAATCATAAGCATTTAGACATTAAATCCTTTTTATTAACTATTTAATCATCCATAAGGTTTTTATAACTACTTAAGCTTCTAACATTTCCTCTTGTATTATATATAGCATGTGTGTACTTCTGTAGCATTTCTCTTAAACATATAACCTTTCCAATAACTTAATTATGTGTAAATCTTAGATCTCTGAAACAATACATAATAACTACAGTTAGCTGATATCAGCTAAGATCTGAGAATTTTCTTTTCTCTGGTTTACCTGTTGCTTGTGGGCATCAGCATTTACTGCAGATTTGATCAGAGGTCCTTTATCACTGCTGGTAATACACATGAAACAATGCACTCCCTCTGCCCCAATTTTTATAAAGCATAACAAACTGTTTATTCTAAAACACAGGTTTACTAAAGGTGCCTTTAATAAAAAAAAAAAAAAATCCTGCCGTATTTCATTAAGGCAAGAAGCCCTATATACTAGAAAATACATAATATATAGTATGCATAGTCTACAAGTAATACATAATATATTCAGCAGGCCCACTGTTCATAATTTTTATTTTACATTGAGAAACAGACACAGGTTCCATGAAACACAAGCAGGTCATGATACAGAAGTATGTTTACTGTCCAGGGCAGGAGAAATTATGGACACGCTAATTACTCAAGAGCATACAGGCAATACCCAATGACACGGACATTGTCTGCGTACTCACTGCTCAGTGAGTGTTCCCTAAGGCTCAGTTCAGGGCTATATTGATGATCTGGATGTGCGGATTGAGTGCACCCTCAGCCAGTTTGAGGATGACACAAGCTAGGCAGGAGAGCTGATTCGCTCAAGGGTAGGAAGGTTCTGCAGAGAGACCTGGACAGACCTGATCAATGAGCCAAGGACAAACTGCCAGAGCTGCAAAAAGGTCAAATGCTGGGTTCTGCCCCTGGGTCACAACAACCCTATGCAGTACTACAAGCTGGGGGCAGAGCGGCTCGAGAGCTGCTCAGGAGAGAGACCTAGGGGTGCTGGCTGACAGCCAGTTTAATATGAGCCAGTACTGTGCCCAGATAGCCAAGAAGGCCAATGGCACCCTGGCCTGCATCAGCGATAGTGTGGCCAGCAGGACAAGGGAAGTGAGTGTCCCCCTGTACTTGGCTCTGGTGAGGCCAGTTCTGGGCCTCTCTCTTCATAAAGGATATTGAAATGCTGAAGTGTGTCCAGAGAAGGACAACAAGGTTCATGAAAGGACTAGAAAACATGTCTTATGAGGAATGGCTGGTCCATCTCCAGAAAAGGAGGTTCAGAGGTGACCTGATCATCCTCTACAACTCCCTGTAAGGAAGGTGTAGTGAGGTGAGGGCTGGTCTCTCCTGCCATGCCTGCAGTGAGAGGACAAAAGGAAATAACCTTAAAATGAGAAAATTAAAATGAGATTCAGACTACTCATTATAAAACAAATTTTCGCTGTTAGGGTGGTCAGGCACTGGAATAGGTTGCCCAGAGAGGTAATGTTTAAGAGACATCTGGATCTGGTGCTGCATGACATGGTTGAGTGGTTTAGGGGTTACAGTGGTAGTGTTGGGTGGATGGTTGGACTGGGTGACTTTAAAGGTCTCTTCCAGCTTTGATGATTTTGTGACTGACATAGCTGAAATGGGCAAGGCCAGTCAGTCTCTTCAATCTGTGTATTTTAGCGAACAAACTTAATTTTAAAAGCTCAGACTCATTTACTACTCATTTATATACTGTATCAGTTAAATATATTGGTTTTCTTATACTTGTCAGAATACAATTGAAAGGCAACTTTCAGGCAGAATTATCTTCTGCTAGACCAGTCAGCTGAAGATAGCCACAGAAGAGTATTCCTTCCTTCTTCAGCCTCAAGTATGTTTATAGATTATCTTGTTCCAAGTAACACATTAACACTCCTAAAAATCAGCATTAAGTTCAGTTTATTAGAAAGTATGTTACCTTATTAACTTTTTCTGCACTGCTTCCTACGACTACAGAACAACCACAGGTCTGCAGGTGTGAACTAATTGCACTGCAAGTAAAAACAGACATAGGTTAATACATTTAACCAGATTTTTCAAATGAAACAATTATCACCTTCACAAGCAGGAAAAAGTGCTTCAAGTATGAATATGGAGCCCATAACCACAGGACTTTAAACAGCAGTCTAAGTTACTGCTGAAACCCAAAATTCAGTAGTTTCTTCAGCATTGAAAGCACACATGATGATGCATAAAAAGATATCACCAAGCACTATGTATATGAATGCAGTTATGCAGGAGATACTATGAAAGGTAACAGAACATCAATTAAGACCTATGAAATACTCTTTCCCACAGGAAGAGACCAAGTTGCTCTCAAGTTCTGCTATTTCCACTTAAAAAAGAAAAATAGGGGGAAGAAAAAATACACAACTCAACAATAAGCATGCCATATGCCACACCATTAATGACTCTTACTTAAAGATGATGCACAACCCAGGTTTTTGGCTATTTAAAAAAAAAATACAAGACTTTGTCTTATAGTCTTATAAAATTAAATGTAAGTATCAAAGAAAAATTTTTATTTGATAGGAATTCTATTATCAAACAAACGATCCTGTGACAACACAGTCTACAGAGATGCAGCTATGAACCATTCTTCTAAAATGACAGAAACTTTTACAACATTTTAATGACAAAAATCTCAAAAAGCCAAATACCTGTCATTGTTCCCCCTCCTATAAAAAAATCTATTCCAATCCATGTTCACATCCACATGCAGATAGATACATTTAGATGCATACACAAGTTTAAGCATTTTACTACAGCATAAATCAAAACTGAATTTCATACTTGAGAAGAAAGCCTTCATGGCAACTATCCCCAATGTCATCATCATTTAGCACTGTGTCACTTATCTGAAATGGAAGTAAATACAAACAAAAGTTAGACAAGGATCTGATCATCTTGAAATTAATTGATTTTCGCTTTGAAAGGTGGGAACTGCTTTGGAACTACTTAAGTTAAGTTTTAAAATTTCCCCAAAAAGCACAATCTTAAGACCTGAAAAAGACAGGCATTTTTTCAGACAAAGCATTTTGAAAATGAGAAAGTCTCTTGATTATTAAGTCTTCACCAGTCACAAGTCAGGTTCTTCCTAGTGGTTTTTTTTTTTCCGTAAAAAACGTCCAGAATATTTTAAATTAATGCATGTCAGATCACTTCTACTTCTACAAGACCACTGTAACATGCTGAAACAGGTATCAACATCAAATCCATTAATCTGCCCATTCATTTTGGTTTGCCACAAACTGCTTTTCCAGTCCTAAAATGACACCATCCTATACAGTCAATTTTGCTAACTGATGACCATAAAAAATACTGCCATTCCTTACAGCACTTAGGAGAACTTGATGTGAAGCAACGGAAGTATACATGAATTTAGGAAAATGGGCATTTTCTATGGCAAAGTGAGTGCCAAACTAAAGGCCCAAAACCACGTCTTATCCAGAGCGTGAAAGCCACTTTTAGATAGATGAAACTTAGAATACAAACAAAACAAGAACTTACATCTATTTCTTCTGGAACACTGTGTGATTTCATAGATGAAAGAAGTTCCATTACAGGAATGACTTCTCCTGTCAGCATTGGAATGATGCTCTGACCCTGCACAATAAATAAAATGCTTGAAGTAAAAGCACATTGGGTAGTATTAGCAGTTACTACTAACATGAACTTGCAGTACTACATGCAAAACATCCTTAACTTCCTACTGCTTGGAAGGGTAGTGTGAGCAGAAATTGATGCATAGACTTCTTGGGCTTTGCTCATCAATAATTATGAACTAGAAACATATCTGGCTTCTCAACATCATGCCTAAAATGTATTTCCAGGTCTTATGGTAATTTTCAACATCAGTTTTGACTGTCCTAAACAAGAAGTACTTGAAGAGAGAGAATTTGATTGTACTATGTTATGTGCAATCTCTGTTAAGCATTTTATGTTCAAGTCTGATGTTTTAACAATGACTGAAACCAAAACCAGGCCTATTACTTATTAACATACAAAAATTCTTTTGTGACTTATGTATCACAAGAAAATGAAGCCACAATTTCACATTTAGAGTTTCAGAAATCAAATTCTTTTCATAGTCTTATCCATTAAGTCTCCAAGCACATTCCAACATGACTCTGTATGTCTCTGTAATTCAAAAAGGTGACCTAATCTAATGAAAAAACAACCTTGACAGGAGGCTGGGATGACTCTATGGAAGCTGCTACCTTTACAGAGCTTCAAGTTCATGTTAATAAATTTCCTTTTCTGAAAGGTAATATTCTCCACAAATTTCTACTTTTGCCCTAAAGTGACTAAATAAATTTTCCTTTAATTTGATCGCAGCTTCCATCATCCTATCTTCAGAAACTTTGCCTAATGTGCATGTCATAATATTAGCCAGTCCAATGCATCTTCCTGGATCCCAAAAATAAGAAGCAGCACCAAATTCTACAGTCACCTGATGCAGTCAAATTGTTCTGCAATGGTGCGCCATATGCATCCATCAAAAGGCCCTTACCTGATCCTCCATTCTTTCTGTGCCTTCCAAGACAATCTTCTGGAAATGTTCTTGCCTCTCCTGAGCAAGAGAAGCAGTTAAATGTAAATGCTCTGGCATTTGTTCACGTATGTATGCACAAACAGCCACACAGTACAGTTTCTGCCCTGTAGAGTCACACTTCTTAGACTCAAATTTTGATGTTCAAGTCTTTTTTCTTTTACAGAGTTGACTTTAGGAGGAAGTGATGTCATGTAACACAAATCAATGCTCGCTGCTCTACCCTCCACCAAACATCTCCCACATTTGGGCAGGGACAGCAGGAAAGGGAGGATTCGATGAAAATGTCAAAACACTTTCTTCATTACAGATCAAGAAAATGCCATATGATCAGATTGTGGTGAAGAATTCCACTTTATATATGGGTTTTTGTTTTCAAATGGATACAGTATAGACTGAGGATTCCTGGTGCAACAACAGAAAAATAAATTCTTCAGAATGAGAAAAAATATTTGACTGAGAAGGGTAGGAAACAAAAGACTTTTTTTCCCACCTCTTGAGGCACTTACAAGTCTTCAAAATATTGTGTTATAAGCAAGTTATAACAAGAGACATGAAACCTCAAAGTCCAAAAACCACAACGTACAGGAGACTGAACAAAGCTCTGAAAACAGACTCATCAGCAGGTGAGTAGCAAACTGCATTTAAAATGAACTTACAATGGAATGAAATTATTATTCACAAAGAGAATTTGGCATTAATCACTGGACCATCAATACAAGTCATCAAAAATAACAAATGCTGGGAGAACTAATGATATTTTCTGCTAAATGCTGACGGGTTATTGCATTTTTATTGGTTACTCATTAGTTTCCTGTGACTGACCTACTCAGAGTTAATCAACTTCGAGTGTGAAAAGAGTCTGCAAGAGGGTTTTTTGAGCAGATGAATATCTGAGTAACAGAGTAGGAGCAGTTTGCCCTAAAACAGTAATAAAACTTTTCTAACCATCTAAAAGATGCATCAGTTAAAAACAATATTGGAACAAGGCAGATTCCTTCTCCTGAAGGGCACCTCCACCCTTCAGTCAGAGAAGGAAGATATCCTTGACAGTGATTTTAAAAAAACTCAGTCTTCTTGAAGACAAGGCTGAACAAATGGTGTAAGCCACTTCTTTTCAGAAACATAACTGTTCAAAATTATTAGATAAACATATAGAGCATAAATTGGAGTAGGTGAAAGTGGTTTCTAAGTCCATATTGATGACTTGCTCAAAGTTGCTTGTCTTTCTTTTCTAGTCTGAAAACAGTTCTATTTTCTTCTAATTCTCGAGTTAGAAGGCTTCTTCTCATCTCAAGTCTAGCTGGAAATGACGTCTGTCTCTACACAGAACTAATGAGAGTTAATAATCACAACTATTACAATGTTCAGAACAGATACACAACACCCTTCAGATAGGACTTGAACATTTTTTGATTTGCTGTATGTAACCACAGCTGCTAAACTGCCTCAAAATGCAAACTACAGAATGAACCAGTTTTAATTCATTATCGTTGTTATGATTATGCTACAACTCATACCTAAATTTTAATCATCATTTTCCAAGCAGTTTTCTCTCTTCTAAATAAGACTGACGAACTGCAGATACATGCAGGGATCTGTGATCTCCCACAAAAAAAAAAAAAAGGAAAAGATAATAAATGCCTGTTTCAGAACGTAGCACTCTCTCAGCGAATTCAACTGACTTACCTGCTTCAAGAATTCCTGAAAAAGAACAAAGAACTTCATGACTTAATCTCTGAAAATGACAAAAAATGTTTTCTACTGATTTTTTTCTTTCTTGATGCTGCTTGAAGGTTACTGCTACTGTGTAAAAACACTAGTATGGAGCAATAGCTGAAAACTGAGAAAATGTATTATAGTTAAAAATGATGGATAATTCTTATTTGACCACTCACATTAGAATTCAGTACAGAGGACATTAAATGAGAGAAGCAAAGTAATCAGGAACATGAGGTAGCACTCACATCAAAACCACTCATACCTAGAAGGGTTTTAGTAGACTAGATAAGGAATTAAATATTTGCATTTCTACTATGTCAAGAAAGAATTTTATGTAGCATCCTTCCTCTGAAAAGTAAACCCCAGAGAGCATGAAAAGCCAGTGCTTCAGAAAGCACTACCAGCCATCATCAGGCAACATAGCAAAAAGGAAACATCACCACAAAAATAACATCAGCTTGTTATTTCTGTAATGACATCAGATAAGAGCACTCAAAGAGTAAGTTTGAAGCATGTTGACTACAGGTCTCAGAACAGAAGATTTTCAGGCAAATGTGCATCACCATATATACATTACAGCTGATGAGCACTCTACTGTTCTAAGACAGCTTGGACTCCATGAAGATGACAAAAATTCTAATTTTTACCATTACACTGCTATTTATTTTCAAGAAAAATACACAAAAGTTTTCACTTAATAAGGAAATATCCATGATTTACCCAAAGGTAAGAGTTCCAATGCTTAAGAAAAATTTAGCATGTTTTTCTTTTTGAGTTTCAGGAGCAGAAATATTTGGACTAAAGCAGATGCATTTTTGTAACTCCCTTTAGTTCTATGCAGGTTAAGTCCTGGCAAACTCTTTGTTAACACCCTCTTTTTTAAAAATAAAACTGTATTACCATTGAGAAGATTAATTCCATCAGTTCCCTTCTCTGGACCTCAACAAGGAAAACCATGACTTCAAACATAGTAAATTTACAATTATACCTAGTTTAAATACATAAATTAACACAACTAAAAACAACAATTTATATGAAATTCAGAGAGATCAAAAACTCTGCAGGAAACCCCTTTCAAGTACACAGTCTGGTAGAAGTTGTATCACCAGGATAAATCCCATGGCTAAAAATCCCAGCCTTAAATTTGATGACATAATAATTTGACGACATAATAATTTGACAACCTTTAACCTTCAAAACTGTGTAGAGACCAGCCTATTCTGAGTTTGTGTGTCTGGACTGCTATGTAACAGATGCCACAGCATCTCAATTTTTGCTCCTGCAAAAGACAATCTAACAAGTATTTTAAGTAATGAACAATAAACTTACTTTATGCATCCATATCCTTCCTTTCCTTATAATATGCGTTAGCCTATCCACGCACACTCTGTGAAGCGGCAGGTAGAAACCAAGTTCACTTTGTGGAAGTATAATTGATAGTCCATATGTGCTTCTGTCTCCATTCCAGTTTCCATCAAAGATTAATGACACGATGATTACTCTTTTTTCCGCCAAAACAAAGAACTTCACATCTATTGCCCCACTTTCTGCATTCCGAAGTATTTCTCCATTCAGGGTGTGGTTAGCAAGAAAGGTTATTTCACCGTCACTGAGAAGTACCTGTTCTGTCTTTGGAGCCCAGATATGCCGCACTCGGGGGCCAAGAATATTGTCCCAGTAAGCAAAAGTGGCAGCTAATAATGGTGACTCGCCGTTCAAAGAGATCTCTGTCTTGGCAACTGCAGGAGATGGTGGTGGACAAAGAGCTGACATGACTGTTTCTTCTCTCCTGCGTAACTGAAATGCTTACATTACCTAAAAAAATACATTATTGTAGGAAAAAAAGGGTTAGAACAGCCCTCATAATTATCGCATCCTTTTTACCTGGGTAGGAAGTGATAGGACTTGTTTTAAACCAAGATCGAAAATATTTAGACTAGATGTTAGGAAGCAATTCTTTATCATGATGGTGGTGATACACTGGAACAAGTTGTTCAGAGAAGCAAATGCCCAATCCCTGAAAATGCTCAAGGCCAGGCTGGATGGAGCATTGAGCAATTGGATCTAGTGGATGGCATGCCTGCCCAGAGCACACGGCATTGGAACTACATCATGTTTACGGTCCCTTCCAACCAAAGTCTTTCCACAATTCTTTTGTTTTCAAATGACATTTTCAAGAGGCAGCCTGACTTCTTCACATGAGACTTCATCACAGATTTCATTAATTCAGAAAGTGTGTATATATACATACATGTTCCACGTGCCAAAGCGGCATGCTTTACAATCATTAGTCAGACCTCAAACGCCCTTTACTCACTACAGAAGTATGATGAACTGGCACAACACACAGCTCGTGTAAGAAAACTGACACGATAAATATATCATTTACAACACGCACAGGGTGTTACGCTACAAGACAAGCGCTCAGCACTTTACAGAAAGCATTGATGGGTAACTTTTTATCTTGTGTGGACACAATCCCTGAACACTTTCCCTAGGAGTTTCCATCAACTTCCCCATTCTGATGGGGCTGCAGAAGATAACAGGAAGTTCCGTCTTCCCTAAAAGTTACGCTAGAGTCACAGGAAGATATGACATAAAAAAGGTTTGCAAACAAATTCAACCAAGGAGAGTAAACTGTAACAGCTAAGACCCACTCATCTTGAGGAAAACCTCATATGAGCAGAAGGCAACCTTCCTCTCCTGTCTGCCTGCAGCACTCCCCATGGCAGCAGCAGGGAATCCCACCCGAGACCAAAGAACACCTCACTACCGCAGCTCTAACTCACCACAGCCCTGTATGTGAACTTCTTTTTTCCTTTTTTATTTATTTCGTCACAGCAGAAGGGTAAAGCCTCTTTCGCTCCGGCTCTTTCTCAGGAGGCGGCCGGTGCCCCGCCAGAACAGCAGCGGGGAAGCCAAGGCCACCTGACTCAGCCATCTGANTCTCCCCGCAGAGCAGAAGGGCCGCCGACACCACCCCCACCACTAACACAGCCCCGCCGCCCCGGCCCCGCGCCCGCCTCACCTCGGCTCCGGCCGCCGGTCCGCGCCTGCGCCGCCCCGCCCCTGCCGCACACCGCGAGCTCCGCAGGCGTGGCGCCGTGCCGGGCGGGGAGCCATGCCCGTGTGACCTCCCTGGGCGGGGAGCCATGCCCGTGTGACCTCCCTGGGCGGGGAACCATGCCCGTGTGACCTCCCTGGGCGGGGANCAGCTCTAACTCACCACAGCCCTGTATGTGAACTTCTTTTTTCCTTTTTTATTTATTTCGTCACAGCAGAAGGGTAAAGCCTCTTTCGCTCCGGCTCTTTCTCAGGAGGCGGCCGGTGCCCCGCCAGAACAGCAGCGGGGAAGCCAAGGCCACCTGACTCAGCCATCTGACACCGTGACTTTAGGATTTTCAGGGAAGACAGGGCGTCAGCCACCGCCACTGGCTCCTTGCACCCACGGGCTGACCAGAGGCTAGCTCTCACCACCGCCTCTCCAAACGCGCGGCCGCTGCCACCTCAGCGGCTGCGGCACCTCCGGGCTCCCGGCCCGGATCAGGCCCGTGTCGCACCGTCTGCGTCTGGCCCGAACCTCTGGCGGGGAGGCAGGAGCGGAAGGGCCCCGCTCTTCTCCCCGCAGAGCAGAAGGGCCGCCGACACCACCCCCACCACTAACACAGCCCCGCCGCCCCGGCCCCGCGCCCGCCTCACCTCGGCTCCGGCCGCCGGTCCGCGCCTGCGCCGCCCCGCCCCTGCCGCACACCGCGAGCTCCGCAGGCGTGGCGCCGTGCCGGGCGGGGAGCCATGCCCGTGTGACCTCCCTGGGCGGGGAGCCATGCCCGTGTGACCTCCCTGGGCGGGGAACCATGCCCGTGTGACCTCCCTGGGCGGGGAGCCGTGCCGATGTGACCTCCCTGGGCGGGGGAACCGTGCCGGTGTGTCCCTGTCTGGGGGAGTGGGTCACGTCTTGCGGCTCACGGTGGAAGGAAACAGAGCGTATCCAGTGCAGTTTGTGGAGGAAGCCAAAAGACGAAATTGTATTGTGTCGGGAGCAGCTGACACAATTTATGGAGGGGCTTTTAGGCCTAAAAGAGGATGTTGATAATGATGGAATCGGGCTGGTGCTCATGAGTGAGGTTGGTTTAGTGTTGCAGGTGCTCTTACTTAAGCAGTCCTGTCTGGGAGCCTACAGGGTTGCCATAGAGGAACTCATCATTAGGAATTCTAGTGATAGGACAAGGAGGAATGCGTACAAATTGAAAGAGGAGAAATTTAGATTAGACATTGGGAAGAAGTGCTTTACTGTGAGGGTGGTGAGACACAGGAACAAGTTGCCCACAGAAGCTGTGGATGCCCCATCCCTGGCAGTGCTCAAAGTCAGGTTGGATTAGGCCTTGAGCAACCCGGTGTAGTAGGAGGTGTCCTTGCCCGTGCTGGGAGGGTTGGAACTGAATGGTCTCTAAGGTCCCTTCCAACCCCTTAACATTCTATGATTCTGTGATTAAAATCACCACAGTCACTTACATGTTAGAAGCATTTATTTATTTGCAGCCTATAAAAGAAGCCAGAGGACTCTCCTGAAGTGCCCTGAGGACTTATGTCTTTGGCAGCTTGAACAGGGCCACACAGTAAGTCTTAATATGACATGAGACCTGAAGTGGGATTTTTTTTGAGTCATACCCAGTTTAATGACAAAAATCACTCTCCTCAAAATTCAAAGAATCATTAGGGTTGGAAGGGACCTCTAGAGATGACCCCATCCAACTCCATCCTAGAGCAGGTTACTAAGGAACGTGTTCAGGTGGGTCTTGAATGTCACCAGAGACACTCCATGACCTCCCTGGCCAGCCTGTAAAAATTCCTTTAATGACAGGCAATTGAATAGCATCACATTGAAAAATGTAGTCTTCAACCAGCTAAAATTTGCCTTTTAGATTACTTTAATTAGTAATTTTAAAAACAAATACTGAACGTGAAATGACTTATATCTGTGTGTTGGATGGTAATTTTAATTTCTGAGAAGCAAAGCTCCAAAAAAAGTAAAAAATGAGAATTTGTGTAACCATTACAGAAAAACTTGGAGAAATAACGGAATTAAACTCTAGTTTGAAAAGTTACTGTTATTTAATTTGTTTAAAATAAGAATTAAGCATCAAACTGGAATTTCACTACTTACCTCTTGTCTAAATGGTAACCTATGCAGCTCATTAAAAAAGGTAGGAAAGACAGTATAAACTGATTATCATGCAGCTGTAGACACCAAGGTCTACAGTAAAAAATGCAGTTGGTATTAGATCAGTAATGATATCGAATAAGTGGACTTCAGAGATGAAGACGTAAGGTTGGTCTTCGTTTTGTAACTGGATTGTCATGTAGTCTTGCATAAGACACTTGGTATTGCTGTATCAGTTCTCCCATTAGAAACTGCTTTGTGAATTCTACATTTAAAGTGAAATCATCATGTTGTGTGCAAAGAAACATAATTGTGAATTACAAATCCTTTATTTTTTCTCAAAATTATAGATGAGTCTCTGTAAGGGCTATGGTGGTCATGTTGGCAGAGTGAAATTTTTGCCTGTCATAACAATATGGTTGTTGTCTTTTCCTTCACTGTTGCATACCTTCTTCTCACAGAGAAGAGAGTAACATTTTCATTGCATATAATCTGTAGAGACTTAACAATATTTCTGCAGGTGCCTTTTATGGACTCATCAGATAAGCGATGGGCTGCAGATATTTTTCCCGACAGAGAATACAACTGGCTGTGATGCTAATGCTGCACATCTGCACAGAAATTAGAAAGTATGCAACACAGAGAAGATGCAAATGAGCTCAGGCACTAAGCTCAATTGAAAACACATCACAATTTTATTTGTTTTAGTACAGCATCCTGAATTATCATCATGACTGATGTCATGCATTGCAATAAGGGAGTACATAGGCAAAAAGGGGAAGAAATAAAATACAATGGAATTCAGTTGCTCAGTTTGGTGGAGTAAGGCCAGGGTAACATATGGTGTTCCCACCTCCCCTGCTTCTGTGAAACCATGCATGAACTTGCATCACTGCATAAAACTGACGTTGAAGAAAGCTAATTTCACAGTAATGAAAGTCTTTTTCAGCCAGAGCAGATTGCCACAAAATTAATGTCCAAGGTTAAAGAGAGCAAATGGGAAGGGTTGGTTGAGGTTACAAGAAGCAGGGGCACTCAGTGGTAGTCCGGGTACCAATGCTGACATTTTGCTTTATGTGCACATAAGCAACATGAAGGCAGATTTAGAGAACCAAGCTTGCACTCCCCTATCTCCAGCTATTCATTTATTTACAAGAAGTGGATGATGGCCCTTTCCTCAGTACTTCTGGTTGATGGTTCGTTTTGGGGAAGACTGTGACATGTCGTGATGAAAATTGGTGGGAGCACACTGTTGTTAAAGGTGGTAGATAACCCCTGCAGTATGCTGTGCATATACTGATTGCCAGCAGCAAGGAGTTTTAAGGAGGAAATCTTGTCCTTTTCCTCCAAAGCTTATGAAAATGGCCCAGGACTACTCCATTAGGATGGTCAAATTTGGGAAATGTTTTAAAATCTTCTGCATGAGTGCATTAGCCTTTATGTACCATTGAATAGGGGAGTCTAAAGTACTCTCATGGACCTTCCAGTTGCCGTAAACAGACTGGGTGTCGCAGGGGAGTTGGGTGACTTTAACTGCCTAGAAGAGGGGTCCTGTTTGCCCGTACAGTGCGATGTCTTCCGACCGCCTCTCCCTAATCACCCACAGCTCTCGAATTTTGGGTAGCAAAACAGACCAAGTACTTGCCATCACTGAGCAGTCTGTGCTAAAGAATTGCATATCCTTCATAATCAGGTGTGGCTGTAGAAGATTCATCAGGAAGTGTGATGTTTGGTGGACACTTTTCTATTCTACTATTTGTTCTTATACTAGTGATTTTGTTTGATGAAGAATGGAAATCAGGAAAGCCAGAGAAGACATGGGTTTTTCTGAAGTCCAAAGATTTTCATACTAAAACTGAAAATAGAGATTTCAGTTCATTCATGTTTTGAATCTAAAATCACATCTTTTGCAATACCTTGCACAGCTGTTTTCCTGGATACACAGCTTTTTCATAAGCTCCAACATAAAGACTTTTACGACATGACATTTCGGTACTTGAAGGTCTTTTTCCACTTTCAACACAACATTGAAGTACACACTTCTTAAAGACACTGATTTTCTACTTCATTATTTCCACTGTCATTTCCACTTGAAAGGAGATCACTGCTTTCAAAGGCATGTCCCTTAGTGCTGCCAGAGGTGTTACTGCACCATGCTACATACAAGGAATACTTCTTGTTTCTGGAGGAAGTATGTAACGTATTATAAAATTACCTTCACGTTCCTTCAAAATACATTACTGTACTCTCTGAAATAGCATGTCAAGATCCTGGTTCTGTTGTATCTGTGGAATGGGCCAGACATTTGCTGCACAGTCGGCAAAAGCTGGGTAACAAGCCCAACATAGGTAAAAGGTCTCCAATGTAGTATCTTTAGTCAGTACTGAGAGGTTTTTCAAGGGGAAATGGTAGGGGGTTTCTGAAAGAAATAGGGTTCTGGTGTCACTGCTGTTCTGATCCAGCCTCAACAGGTCTTCTTCATGTCACCAAAGCACATTGCTGCGTAATCTGAAGCAGTTTCTGTAAGAGTTCATGTAAGCTAGAGGTCAAGGAAGGATGGGCAAGTTTCCTCAGGGGTCAGTGAAGGTCAGTACCAAACTTGGAAGCAGCCAGTAGGTTTCTCCTAGTGTAGTCCAATTTGAGACCAAGTGCTAAAATTTGCTTGGGTGTCAGCAAAGGTTGCAACTGCCACCAAAAGCAGACAATTCTGCTGAATTCTCCATAATTGCAGTTTTCTCTAGTCAGTCAACTTGATTAAATCACCAACTGTTACACATCTCCTTTTCAGTGTTTTTGCAATAAGAAGCCGTTTGCTTTTCAGTTGTTACCTTGGCTACACCTATATATTCTTAGTATAACAACACATCAAAGCAATATACAGAGCTGGCACAACAATCTTTGGTAGCACGATACGTGCTTCACACAGGATGACCACACTTATGAAATAATGAACTCTAGGATGCAGCTTGACTCAAAATGCTCAAAAGGAAATAATGCTGCAGGTAGGCAGTGGAATCAGCTATATCACAACTGCTCTTGATGGGTTTTTCACCAGTCTGATCAGCCATGAAAATATGTTCCTTGTTCAACATTGCAAAGGAGAATTACAATGAGAAACTACAGAGGTGTTTGGAGGGCTTGGGACCATGGCAGAAGGCACGTATCTACATAAGAGTTGTGAAAGCCTCTTAACCCAGATGGGTCTCACCCTCACTACCAGAAACATTTTGGTCTATTTGATAATACTTCTTCAAGCATAAGTTGCTGGATTCTTTTTCTCATCATCCACTGCTCTGGCACTGTGGAAATGTTCAAATCCCTTTTGTCAAAACGGGATCTAAGTGTTCCATCAAATTTAGTGTCCTGAAATTAATTGGCAATTAACTATGCATTCAGGATCAGTGTCAGCAGTATAATAGATAAACTGCTAAATGCTTTCAAAACACTGACAGCCACTTAAAACATTTTGTAGACCCATTTATAATCCCCAAACGTTATGATGACATCTGTGTATGGTGCCCCACTCTCCCATCTAAATGGATGATTTGGTATGAAGGTCACTAACTCACGTCCCCTCTCTTGAGTATCACTGTGGGACAGGGTACTCCAGCTGTACCTTCACCTGTTTCACTCCTGCAGCCCAGATCACAAGCCACTGAGGAAGCCCCCTGCAAGGTCCCATAGGCACATGCCAATGGGGGTTCCCTCCCCTGTATCCTTCACAGAAATGGGGTGCAAATGCCCAGCAATGCCCTGCAGTGAGGCTGCTTTGTCTGCCCCAGCACCAGTAGCTGCCTTCCCCACTGCTGCAAATGTTTCTGCTGCTTTTATAAGGCTTTTTGGGGGGATTTTTTCTCCCACCAAAGTCTCTATTATTGTCTGATTACCGTTTAATCCATGTTTAGCATTATCAGTCTTGGACAAACACCTCCTGAGACAGTTTTGGTTGTCCCATTCACATTCACCATTACACTGATGTTCCTATCTGATCCTTTCTTGTTATCAGGCTGTTGGAACAATTAGAGGGGCCTCACAGGCGTCCCAGCAATCACTCTTACTCTCTAGGTCTTTGATATCTGAGAACAGAATTAACCTTAGAAAGATGGGTTTGTAACTGAAAGGATGAAGATCAGAAAGACCCAAATTCTGTCCTGTCTAACTGAAAATTTATGACTTGCCATACATTTAAGTGTATTTCAATTTATGATGCAGAAGACATTATAAGAGTAAAAAAAAAAAAGCATGAAACCTTAGAACCAGGACAGACTTACACTTTGGATCAAATACATTGTTTCTTTGATTTATAGACAAAAACCACTTCCACGCATACTTAGAGTTCTGGTCACTCCTCCTTTTCAGATGTGTGACACAGCATTCTGTATTAAAATCCCTAAAACTGATTGGAGATAGCTTTACTGCTACCCATGCTGTGTGGCCAAGTCATATTGTCTCTGCCACTGATTTCAGTGCTCCTACCTCTAGAACAAAACAAACTAACCAGAATTTTCTGTTCAAAATGTTAGGAGACAAATTCTCAAGCTAGATAATGTCTTTTTGTTGCTCTGATAGTATTTTGAATATGTAGTTCTTTGTTTAAAATTAAAAGAGTCTCAGTGATACTGCTGTGTTCTGTGCCTGAAGTGGCACCAGCTTAATGGTAATCACAAGTTTATGAAGCTGTAAATGTCGAGCTAGTCTACCAAGCTGTTTATCTGGCTTTATTGTCTCATTGTTAGCTCATTTTAATCTCCAAAATTTTTTTATCATTATTGAGACCTTAAGAGGCGTTGAAGAATCTGATTTGTAATTCCGACAAAAATATGGCACCCAAAATTCATGTTGCTAGAGCAGCACGCTTATCTCTCTGCTTCTTTTCCATCCATGTGTGACAGAAGACTCTTCAGCTGGATTTCATGCAGAGCATTTATATGAACTCTTAGATACATAAACTTTTTTGTCCTTCTCTTGAGCAAAATAAAATTATTACAGCTGTTCTCCTACAGCTCCAAGGTTGAAGAAATATATTCCACGACACTTAGCCAGAGTAAAAGTGCATATCCAAGTTTTCCTAATCCACGAGACACATAGCACCTACCCCTAAGCAGAGGACCTGACAGTTATTTGTAAGCAGAAAGTGGCAGCATTGTATATTCAGCTAGACAGCAAGGCAGTAAAGAACTGCCACCTTTGGCATTCCCTGTGGCTCACTTGCTCTCATAGTTGGTCATCCAGCAACCCTGCCGTATAACCTTGCTGCCACCACTGTATGCAACTCCAGCACAAATACTGCATTTGAATTTCCCAGTGCTGCATGTGACCCAGGAGCCAGTCCTACAAACACTTGAACTGAGCTGTGAAGAGACATGATGGTTTCTTAGGGTCATGGTAGTTGCCAAGTCACACAGCCTTTTCCATATGGGAATGTAGTTAAAATCCAAATACAGCTCAGCAATTTTTTATAATCAGCTGGGAAGGAGAGTCTCTCTTGCTGTATGCTAAGTGCAAGCCAAGTTTGTGACCACACACAATGAAGTGTCTGCAGGCTGCATAGATTCTAAGACAATTGAAGGTGACTAAGTTTCTTCAAGCACCCACAGAACTGGCTAGCAATCACATCGAATGTGTTTAGCAAGCCCTCTGAGCTACGCGTAAAGACTTCTGAGCAGTGTGTGGTGTCACTTTAGAAATAAAAATAGGATTCATGATACTTAAATGATTTCAGATACTCATTCACCTCATACAGTTAAAACAAACAGTGACACAATATGCAGGCAAACCTTGAGCCCAATGAGGGCTGCAGAAATATATCGGTGTTGGAGATGTTTTTATTTTGCTGTGTCTTTTTTCATTCTCTGCATTTGGTTTTACTTCTACCGGAATCGGTGGCAAAATTTCCTTTAGATTTGTAGGAGAGGAGAACCTTGCCTTGAGGCAGTGCAGAATATTGACTGCAGCTGTCAATGACAGCTTTATCTTAGAACAACAATGTGGGTACAATTCAACACTACCTCTTAATGCGTGCGATCATTTTCACTGGAGAAAAGATTTGGTAGCTTTCTGCACCTTATGCTATTGAGCCTGCTCTGAAGTGTTGCAAGCAAAGCTTGGTAACAGATACGTCACATCTGTGGCATTCGGTCTTGACTTCAATGTTTATTTTCTCTGTCCTTATATTTCAGGCTTGATTATCTTGTTTGGTATGTTCAAAGATTAGAGTCTTTCTCAGTGATACTGAAAAAAAGTGTTGTTCATCAAATATTTGTTTTAATAATTGGTCAACTGGTTAATCTATGAGTGGTTTATGGTAGGTTTGTGTCTTACAGAAGCTTCTGTGTACATTACATAGTAATGCATTTTCATTAGATGTTTTATTTCTGCTTAACTTTCATGTATTACTGTCATGAGCGTTATGAAAAAAACTGTGTGTGTTGGCATACTGAGGTTTTAAAAAACTGGCGGTGGTGTCAGCATTATTGTCCATAATAACTTTGCATACACGCTCATTCCCAATGTAACATTCACCCAGTCTTGACTTTCTTCTCATTGGGAAGATTGCTGTTGATCCTGGAGAGCTGAGGGAAAAATGTTGATTTTGTGCTTGCAGTTACTGATCTTGACTGTCAGTGGCCAAATCCCCAAGCACCTCCAGGCACTTTTTTGGGTGCATTTTCAAGGAATTTCCGCCTTTTTCTATTTTATAAACCTGCTTTTCTTCATCTAAATATAAACACATGTGATCTGCCTCTAAATTGAGCAGTTTGCCTTATGGTATGGCATGTTTCTTTCTTCATTGCATTATTTGGTTTCTGTTTAATCCAGAGTGTTTAATCCACTTCTGTTTAATCAAGAGTGTTTCTATGTTTTACAACAAGCCCATACAGGTTCTAGCTAGCAAATAGCAGACCTGTGCTTGAGAATACAGAACCTTCGTTTTGGACATTCACCCCTTATATCTATGGTTATCTCCTACCTGTTAATGTCAACCATCTTAGGTATTGTCCATGACAGTTAAAAATACCAACATTTAAAAGGTCTAAAGAACACAAATTATTCTGTGGTCTGCTTTCAGTTTTTCTTGTCTTGAACTGAAGAATCTTATCCTTACTTTCTTCTCTGTTTTTCTGGTGACATGCCATTAATTTTCTGCTTGGATTATTAAATTCTTATCAGGCATTTTAAAGCTACTCTGCTATGTGTCTTGTTGAAAGGGGATTGATGTGGCCTTGTGTCACTGCCTCATTACAAAAAGCAGTTGTACTTTTGGATGATGCTGAAAACAATCAACAGTTTCAGACTGAGCTCTGATTTTTTTTTTAAAGACTGGCTATAGCAGTGGGGTACCACATCAAGTATAACAAATGTTTATATTTAGGGAATATAAGAAAATACTCAGATAGAAACATCAAAGAATATATAGTATTGCTTCCTTTTCAAAAACAAAGAGAAAGAGATCTCAAAACCAGGGTCTCTATTCTCTCTATTTGGCAGAATTGTGAAACTTCCAGAGGGAGTTTTGCCTGAGAGAGTAGCTTGGATTAATAGCTAAAAATAGTAATGCATCCAGGGAGCAATAAAATTGGTGGGCTAGAAATATGGCACTAAGAGCACTTAGTGACATGAATTTGTCATTTCTGCAACACTTAGCTCCACAGGAATTTGTCCCATACATCTCTTAAATCTTCAAGCAAAGTGTAAGATCTGTACGCTTTCACTGATGAGGATAATAATTGCTTTCCTTCCAAAATGCAGGACAAAGTTGCTGGTATCCTGGGCAGAAATGGGTAAGAGAAATATGAAATGTTAGAACTAAAGCTCAGGTACTGAAGAATAAGCTCTTTCCAGAGAAGTAGTGAGGGAAAGCAGAGTAATTTTTATTCTGATAATATTAACACCTAAAAATACCAAAAGAAGCATTGAATTTATTGAAGGAAAAAAATAAAACATTCTCCCCGCTACTGGTTCATTTTTTTTTTCAGGATTTATTAAAGGCAGAGAAAGTAAACTCAAATATTGGAAGCAAGGATTAAATTTTCAATTTTTTATCCAAAATCAACATGTAAGATTAGAAATTTTGCTTTAAAAATGTCTTGGAGTGACTTTGTGGTGTATCCTATATCGTCTGCCCTATGCCCAGAAAATGAATTTTATGCGTTTCTGTGCCTTTAAACTGAGCCTGAGAGGGGAGAGAAGAAAAAAAAAAAAAGCCAAAGGAACTTTTTCAAAGCAGTTCTGTGTTTCAAGGTCACTACTCCTCTCTGTTGTTCTGCTGCTGTTGGGGGGTGATAGCGGCTTGGGGCAGAGAGTGAGAAGGAGAGGAGGAAGCACCTTCCTTGCTTTCCCAGCCAGCTCTGGGCTCTGTTTTCTTTGGGAGAAGAGAGATGGATTTTTTTTTTTATGGGACTTTGGTTTCTTTTTTTTCTCTTCTGGACTTGTTCAGAACATCAGAACATCGAAACCTCACTGGGAGGCTTTGGACCGGCCTGCAAGGGGGGTCCCCCACGCCGACCCAGCTCCAGGGAGGAGAGAGACCACACCCAGAAGGACTTTAAAACTCTTCCAGGTTTCTTTCCACAGTGAGAGATTTTATTATTTAGCATTATTATTATTTTCTTGTGTGTTTGTTAAATAAATATGTTTTTTTTCCTCTTCACTTTCCTCCGAGGAAATATTTCTTTTTCCCAAACCTGGTGGGGAAAGGGATAACTACGACCTGCTTTCCATCAGGGGATATTCTCCTCTATTTGTCTCAAACAGGGACAAAAAAAATTTAGAAATCTTGAAAGTTGTTTCCCTGTTCACAGGCAGCTATAAGGAATCTATTGGTCATCATGGCTACTGTAGCAGAATTGCCTTGTGTTTGTTGTCCTGTTATAACCATGCACTTTACAAGAAACTTAACACACTGCAGTGCTGAATCTGCAATCCTCACACTATTCTAATACTTGTGAAAGATACCTTTTTATATGTTTTACTGTGTTCTATGAGGAAATGTAACAAAAGTGGCAAGGGTCAATCTTTGCAAATAACATGCCTGTCACTAAAGAGTTCAAAGCAGTGGTGCTGCTAAGAGGATGTAGGGGAGGTGAGGTATAAACTCTTTAGGGCAGTTTGTGTTGGGTTTGCACAGCAAGGGTTTGGTGCCACGGGGGCTACAGGGGCAGTGGCTGTGAGAAGATTCCTCTGTAGCCCATCATGAAGACCATGGTGAGGTGGCTGTCTGCAGCCTGTGGAGGTCTGTGGTGGAGCAGAGATCCACCTGCAGCCCATGGAGACCAAAGAAGACTGACTCAGTGGAGACCCCATGCTGGAGCAGGCTCCTAGCAGTTCTTGTGGCCCTGTGGACAGAGGAGCCCACACCAGAGCAGGTTTTGTGGCAGGACTTGTGACCCAGTCGGGGATCTAGTCTGGAGCAGACTTCCTGAGGGACTGCACCCCATAGAAGGGATCCATGACAGAGCATTTCATGAACTGCAGCCTGTGAGAGGGTCTCACACTGGGGAAGTTCATGCAGTTTTCACTCCCATGGGAGGAACTCCGTGCTGGAGCAGGGGAACAGTGTGAGGAGACCTCTCCCTGAGGAAGGAGCAGTGGCAGAGACAACGGGATGAACTGACTGCAGACTGCATTCCCCATCTCCCTGTTCTGCTGGTGAGCAGAAAGTAGAGAAAAGGAGGAGTGAGGTGAAGAAGGGAGAGCTGGTGGGGAAATGGTTTCAGAATTTACCTCTCATTACCTACTCTGATACCCTACAAGTTCAATTAGTTGCCTCAAGTTGAGTCTGTTTTGCCTGTAACACTAACTGGTGAGTAATCTCTCCCTGTCCTTAGCTCAACCAACAAGCCTTTTCTTTATTTTCTGTCCTCTGTCCGGCTGAGGAGGGCAGTGATAGAGCAGCTTTGATGGGCACTTGGTGACACAGGGTCAACCCACCACACAGTTGCTAGCTGTCATTCAAGGTCTTGTTCCAAATTTTATTTTTTCAAGATTTTCAATTTGATATCACTCTCTTTTGTGTCACAGTGCAGCTAAAGAAACAGGGAACAGTATGTTATCACCAGTTGATTGCAGTGCGCTTTTCACCTAGGGAAGGATAAAACTCCATCCTTTTGGATTTTTTTTTTTTTTTTTTTTGCTAGCAAGCCCTAGAGCACTTCCATCTTTCCTTGTTGCTGAAAAAGAGACACTTTTTAATTTTAGTGGCTTTTTTTAATTCATGGAAGTGAAAATACTCATTGACCAAAGATATATTCGGTAACATTGCCAGTGTCAGTTTAAATCTGTCCTTGTAATTACTGTTCAGATGCCAAGGGAACTTAAACACAGCAGAAGAAATTACTTCAGAGAACTAGCACTTCTGCCACAGAAGTTCATGTATGAGCCAAAGACTTGGCAGGCACTGATGTCATTATATGAAGTGAACTTGCATTTTACCAGCTCTCATGTGCTTGAAATGTCTAAGGCAAGAAGGTCATTTAGAAGAAACACTTGTTTCATTTGATATCCCCTTTACAGAAGGATCACCATAATTTGATGAGCAGAGATTTCCAATTTCTGGTGGAGTAGGTGGCGTACTGCTGACCTTCAGGGCTTTCAGAAAAAAGACCATCAGTCTTCCATTTGCTCTCATCTACTCCTTTGGTTCTGTCTGGGGAGTTGTTTTCATTCCCTAGCATGTGACAAAGCATGATTTTCCAATGCCTAGATGTCAAACACCAGCAGCTATGGCCACTAAAGGAACCCTGCTGACAACCTAATAATGTATGACTGTGACCAAGTTGCATGCTTTCACTCAGATGATATTTCAAACAATATTTAGACATGCTTATTGCTAAACTTTTTCTGAAGATAAAAGTTCAGTTTCCAGAGCATCTTTTGGAATGTATATCCAAAATAAAGACCAAGAAACCCCCCACTATATTACCCAGCTTTCACTTATCTGAGAGGAATAGAAAACCAGTTATTTTAGTATGTTCAAAAGATCCAAGAATTTCTGTGACATAATACCATTTAGAACATTGTTGAATAAAATGAGGTAGGTTCTTCTTGGCCTGTTTTCCGGTGTGTTACAGCTAAAGTGTGTCAAGATGTCTTTGGGGATGACATGAATGCACTGGTTCATTGATTGCCACTTGCAACTTCAAACGTAAATTTTCGTCCTGAATGTGGGTTCATTACCCAGTACCAATTCACACACTGACTTGAGGTATCTCTAATTTTTTATCCTAGTGTGAGCAAAGAAGGGAGCTGGGTGGTAGCACACAGAAGGTTGGCTTCCTGATCATCTAAACTTTACAGGTTTATACATTTTAACAAACAAAGGCATCCACATTCATCAGTTACAGTTTCCATAGTTTTTTCATCAATTAGTACTCAACCCCCTATTTGCTCATTATATCTCTCACTTCTCATGCTAATTAGTCTGCAGGCACAGTTTTTCCCTCCATTTGAGTCTATGGTTCATTTTGAGTAGGTGGTCAATGAGTTGGTGGTCCACTCCCACTGCTGGAATTACCTTTCCCCCAGTTACTGCTCAGTCTTGATTTCACTCCTGGTGGGTCTCATTCATCTTGGAATTGCCTTCACTTTTTCTTGAAACAAAATGTTAGCCAAGAATACAAATTCGCAGTGCAATTGCTTAATTGTAACTGTCCAGCTACAGCTACCGATAAAAAACTAAGAAAAAATATATTTCAAGGTTTGATTCAAATCTTGAGGGTCTCAAATCTTGAAGGGCTTGATATCAAATGAGTTGTGTGCTGTAGTTCTGAAGATCACTCTGACAGACCTTGCTTCATAAGTTCTAACGACTGCGCAGTTTTCCAGGTATTTTCATGTAAAGCATGAATCCAATCTTGATAAGCGTATCTGAGAAAACTAACTTGTACAAAGAGGACACATGTAAAAGCCAGTTAAACTATTCTGCCGGTAGAATAAACGGTATAAAATTGTAAACAATGCTAAAGGTGCAGATCAAAAATGAGGGAGCCACACCATGCTGTTTTCTGCATTTGGTAGTTGTTAAGCCTTCTCAAAGACTGTGAAGGAGATCAGCCACATGAAGCATAATGTCACCCTGCAGTGATTAATTACAGTCATGTCTAGTTTCAGTCAAGAGCTGGTAATGAGACACTTTCATTTTCCCATTCAAATATTTCTGTTGAGCATTTTGTCAGTGTGCAAACTATTTTAAATATTTTGCTTAACAGGTGAAGACGCTTCACTCTACAAAACCCTCACCCTTAGTCACCCAGATGAGAGGAGGAAGTTGTACGTAACATAAGTTGCATAGGCAGATGGAGTTGGGGTCTTGAGATCCAATCATATAAAATTTCCATGCCCAAATAAACTAATAAAGCTCTTATGGGCAGAAAGCTCTTCTATCAGGACACTTTCTGTAATGCCTGCAGCCTGAAACATAAGGAATCTAAGAATGATTATGATGCAACTGTGTTCAGTACCTGCTCTAATAACCTCCTGCTCCAGCTCCAATTGCTTACTTTATTAAAAACATTTGTAATGATGTTACTAGAAGTTATGATGCTACATTGCCTTTCACTGAAAGCTGGCTTGTTTGAAGGATGTTTTTAAATGAGCTATATACAAAGAGAAGCATTTTGTATATGGGGTAGAGGTGTGGTCAATCTGTAAACTGAAAAAATGAGCCTTCTTAGCAATGTATATAAGCCCCAGAAACTGTAGTAGGTAATAGAGCAGGCATGGCATCCAAGAGCTGGTATCCCCGGGATCAGAAAAAGAAGTGCCTAGTTGCCTACCCTGACATGTGCTGAGAATGAAGAACATATGTGAATCCTCAGGGATTTAAATGATGAAGTGTTATTGCCTAGGCTTTCTCTCGTATGTTACATTACACAGGATTGTCCAAAAAAGCAGAGGAGGCTTTAACAAGACAGTGGGCAGGAATCCTTATCAGTCCCTAACTCCCACCGGGACCAAGGACCAGACAAAATGTCAAGTATCTCTCAAAGTCATAAGCTGTAGATCCACAAACATGTATCAAATCTCACAGAAATTATGATCAATGCATGATCAGTGATGCTAAGTGTATTCTTAATGGAACATATACTAATAAGTTATTTTAGGAATTGAAAATTCACTGTACTATCCGTGGAGTTTGAAATGGGACAACCGCAGCCCTTTAGTCTAAACAAGGAAGCAGCGTAATCAGTTTATAAACTCTAACAATCTCTCTTTTGCCTACTATTGTGTAACTGGTTCTAATTGCCACAGAAACCTTTTTTTGGGATCTTTTATAACGCCATTCTATTTTAGCCTACCAAGTCACAGGTGTACTTTTAACTGAACCTTGAGTGCATTAGTAAGTATTTTAAGATACTTTTTCCTAATACCTAGTGGAATATAATTTCAATTTTTTTATTTTTTAAGATGAAAATGACAAAAACCATCAACTGTATGTGGTGTTAGAGGCATGCTTGAGCAATTTTTCAGGTAAACACACAAAAATAGTAAGCCCAACACTCAGGCAGACAGGGCTTTCAGTTACAGCATCAGCCCACAAATGTAATAACAACGGCATCTGATGCAGACTAGCTGGATTATATCCTTCCGGTGTCATACTGAAGAAGATGGGGCATCTGATGAAAGAATATGCAAGTCAAATGCTTAGGGCTAGTGGGCAGCACTACAGATTAAACACAAGGCTCCTGTAATCAATCATTACTATTTCTGCTTGAAGTTTATGAACAAAAGTCAAAAGAAAAACAGAAGTCTTCAGAAAAATCACAGTGGAATGGGAAGAGGAGGTAAAATTCTAGTTATTGAAGGACAGTGAGATGTCCACATTTCTTAATGTGCCAAAGAATGTGATTTTGCAAAATGAGAGCTGATTAAAAATGGAGCATATATTGACAGCAGAAGGAGATTCCATACTGGAAATGTAAGAAGTAACACTTTAAAAATGGCAGACAGAAAATTAGTTGTTAGGGTTTTCAGTGAGTACATTTTGCTAGCAAGTATTTGAGAGGTGACCAAATAGCAAAACATTAACTTTCATGCATGGGATCAGTGCCTCAGCTGGATCTGATGGACCTCCATGGAGCTTGGCCAATTACACCAGAGAAGAACCTGTCCTGCAAACAACGTTTCAGCAGTCAGATTACACCGAAAATATATGCGTTTGGTTACTGCAGTGGTAATAGCATGAGCCTTGGTCAGCTTTCCACTTTCTGGTCATTAAAATGCTTGCACTGCTATATGAATTACTTCTGCTTAACAATTTTCACTGAGTAACAGGCACATGTCCTGGTAGGATTCAGGCACACTACCCTCACAGCAACAATGAGTTAAATTTAATTTGAGTATCCTAGCATGCAGAAAAGATAATTTTCATAGTCTTACTTTGTGATCATTAAAGCTAAAAAGAGCATAATCTTGCAACTAAACATGTGTTTACATGTAGGGAATTAGAGATCATTATGATTGGAGTTTTTAGCAGACTGATAAAACAGGCCAATTTTAAACTCGAAAGCCTTTATTAAATACATTCATTAACAACTCATTTTGTGCTAATGGTTAATACTTAAACAATATTAATCATCTTCACTATGTAGGCAAAACTATTTGTTCTTAGTATAGATATCTCCAATCGCTGCTGTGTATGCGGTGCGGTGACACTGATGCCAAGAAGTCTGATGGCTAATTCTTTGGTAGTCTTGGTTATGGAGGTGAAGGCAGTAAGAGGAGATAGCTCTTCCATAAGGGGAGTCTGGTCATGATATGGGCCTGTCCTCTTCCTTCGCAGTCCTTTCTCTTGCTGCCTGATGTTAATACGCTCTTTGCCTGCCTCCCGATCTCATCTACTTCTCTTACTGTTTACCTTATTTCTGGTCAGTCATTCTTCATTTGTGTGCATCAAGATGTCCTGCCTCCTGCAACCTTTTGTATCTATCTCTTTTGTATCTTTGTATTTATCAATTTTTTCTTGATTGGATATAGCTGTATGCATACTTGTTTCCCCTGTGTGTTGCTGTTGCCTACTTGTTTCCTCTGCTGGTGGTCACATTACTCAGACACATACATAAAATATATATTACATAAAATGTATATGTTTTGTGTATGTCTGGGCTATCACAATGGCACAAAATAATTATGAACTTCTATTGGTTACACTTTCAATTACATTTGTATTGGGTTAAAGTCAATTTAATATTAGTTATACCTGAAATAGTGCATACTCAGTTTCTAGTGATGCCTTAGGTTTTAACTTTTATATTTTTCAAATCCTGTACTGCTAGTGTAACTCTGAAGTTTCCTGCAGCTTGTTAAGTGCTGTTCTCTATGCTAAGATAGACATAACAAAGCCTCTCTAGCTTCCTCTCTAAGGACACCCAGACCAAGAACTGTAAACCATCATCTTGGAGAGAGGGGGGCACATTGAAGAAATTACATAATTAGCTGGGTTGTGGTTAGTAAATTTATAAAAGTGTGAAGAACTCGTGACCGGTTGTCCATTTCGGGATCCACTAAGGCAATACCCTCTGGAGCCCAAAAGTGTACATCTGAAGGTCTTTCAAATAAATACCTCCTTTATTTCTTTATTCTTCTAGTCTCTGTTTCTAGGTAGCCATTTAAGGCATCCTTAAGGCAGTTCCTCATCACTAGGTGTCACAAACCTCTGCTTTGACTACGAGCTTAATCTTTTTCTGCAACAGCAGTAATACAACATGCCCATTGATTTTGTCAGAAGGAAAGCTGCTTTGACTTCATCCTTGTCAGTCCATACATGAGAAAAGAAGCTTTTAAAGCAATGCTCTTGAAAAGGTACTCTTGAATTAAGGGGTGGTCCTTGACTGTCTTGAGGCCAGATCCTGGTTTTATTCATATTGACATTTATTGAAGCAAAGTGGGGAAGCGAGCTAAGAATATGGCATAGTTCTCATATGTTCAACCCTTTTGAGAGGGACCAATATATATATATGCCTCAACATTTTTCCCAATGGGGTAAAGAAAATTCCTATACTTTCATGCAGCTTCCCTCCCCCGCCCTGACTCACACACACACACACTTGCTGACAGGGGCAGGTGCCTAGATGCCCACGAAAATGCCCACCAAAAGCAGGCCCGCGAGACCGAGTTAGGGGGAGGAATTTGGGGGCAGATGAAAAGCAGCTAGTCGTAACACCACACAGTCTTTTTGCTTTGGGTGGCTTGGAGGGTCAGTTTGGCCCCTTCTCTTCTCAGCTTGATTGTGGTCCTGCCTTCCTGTGTTGCCTGCTTTGCTTTGCTTCATCACTCCTGTGAACTGGTTCATCACTGTGCAAATCTCTGCTGCTGCCCGCCGCTGTCCTGACCCCGCAATGATTCCAGGAGCACGCCTGTACCCACAGCAGCCTGTTCTCCACCCCCAGAAGGGACACGCAGCCTGCTGCTATCTGAAAATCGCGCCCAGCCTGCCACGGGAGCTACGCAGCACGTATGCTCCGTCTGCTGAGCTGGCACTGACAGAGCACTCAGAATTCTTCGTGGTGATATTATCCCTGTCTTCTCTTTCTTTCCCCCTCTGTCTCTTTTTCTATCCCCCTTTTATTTCAGTAAATGGTTTCCAGATATAATATTGCCGTGTTTTGTGCTTAATTTTTCATCAAAAAATCTATTAAAAGAATCCTTCCTGGCTCCTTCTTATAGTGGAATGGGACACCTTGGTATGACTGAAATATCTAAGGAAGACAGACATCTGAAAGAGGATGCAAAAGCTACATGCACATGCCAATCAGTGCCAGGAATGTCTCATCTAAGATCAGATCAATAACCCCCAAACAGTTAAGAGAATGAGAAGACAAAAAAACCCAAAATGTGGATGAAATTCTGTATTTTTCAAAAGTTATTAGATTTAATGCAATTCAGTCATCCTTGGATATTGTTTTAAAATACTATTTTATGTAGACAAAATGCCACCTGAGGTCACACTGTCATTAAGTAGTTGCACTGGCTGTGTGTCTAATTCAGGCAAGATCTGGATGCATGGCTTATTTATTTCTATGTATTTATACTAAAAGCATGGCACTGAATACCAGTGCTATTCATTGCCATTCCTATACTGCACTCTCTTTTTGAGGCAGACCCCTATATAGCTGGAAAATGCCCATCCTTTCCCTTCGGAAATCTCTGAAGGAGAACTCAGCGCCTGTACATCTGGAAACTTCCGATCATGGAGATTGTGATTCACAGTTCATATGACTTGCAATGACTTAGGTTTTAATTTTAGCTAGTTCTAAGAAATGAACATTGCTCTTCTGAAGACTGTTGAAAGAACTTTAAATGGTAAGACCTCCTGAGTATCTAATTGGGCATAAATGCTTTGGATTAGCAACATGTGAAAGTAAGCATCACCTTAAATGAAATATATAACTTTAATCTTCTTGTACTATAATATAATAGAGGAAAAACACATGGATGCTTTCCAGAATGATGTGACTGAAGGCAGTAGCACAGTATGGTGCAGAGAAATAACCAGTTTCTCAGGATGGCAGTAAAAAAAGAAATATTTTGCTTTCTCAAAGACTAAACAAAAGTCTTCTTAATAGATCTGACTAGAGGTATAGAAAGAATACAGGAGCTGCTAGTGTTATCCATCTCACAGGTGTTGTAAGAGAAGGTTATGAGTGTTATATATATTCTGTGGAAACTCCCTAGAGAAAACAAAAATGAACGGAAACAAAATCCTCTCTGCTATGTCAGCACAACTAAAATTAAAACAGATGCCAAAGCATGTCATTAAGGGAGACATTTTCCAAGACAGCAGTAGTTCAGTACCCGAGTTATACCAAAAGTCATCCTTTTAGAGGCTTTTGCAGCTGTTGCAGTAACTCTTGTCCCCTCACTCAGTGGGAAAAAAGGTCATTAGGAAAAGTACCCTAGCAGTTGCAGAGACAAGTAGGTGGAAATAAAACAGTGGTTCTAGGCCATAACTTTTAAAAAGCTGAGTTTTTGTGTCACAAACTAATACCTAATTTACTCAGGGGCAAAAATAATTTTACCCATTTAAGGAAAAGCTACAGAGACACTACTATCAAAAAATCACAGTATTGTCTGATCTATATAATATGCTCCATCAGTAGTGAAACCTTGTCATGATACAGTCAGCTGGAGGCATCAGGATGAAGCAGGCAATAATATCCTATGTAGAAAGCAGAGCATTTTAAGGAGTGACGGTGGTGGCTGAAGTTACGGGTCATTGCCCAGGGGATTACCTCACTCCATCTACAGACACCCAAGTCAGCCAGTCTGTCTGTCTCTAAGTGATCAGCATCAGAGTGCTTCCTTTATCCCTACTGAGCAGTAGTTCTAGTGAAATCACAGCTTCCTTATTTACAATCCTTATTCCTTAACTGTTTGCACCTACAGGCTATGAGTTAGTAGCTCCCTCAGTTATTTGCTTGCTGACCCAACTGACCTTTTTCTTAGTGTGTATGTGCCTAGCCATAAATGGCAGCAACTATTTCAAAATAAAGCTGGTGGCCTTTCTTTTGAAATCAAAGATATCAGACAACTGAGAAAAAAATCTCTGCAGCAAAAAATGGTTATTTCTACAGTGAAGGTTTTTCTTACTGCTCTCACAATGGCTCCACAGTGAATGGTGTTAAAAAATTATATCAAGTATGTGTGTCAAATTGAGCAGAATAAAGAAAGGATAACAGTGAAAGGGTTATATTTATTTTTTTAAAAGATATTCAGTGGAAAGATTTTAATGAAACCAGTAATTTTTTAATGAAAATAGTAATGAAACCAGACACAATTTGAGGATTCAATACTGTGTTGAAGAGGCAAGGCACAATTTTTTTATTATACCTTCCATTTTGCAATGACGGAAGAAAAATACGGTATAGCCAACTGTGCTCTATGGGCACCCTGTCTTCTGCATTAGATACTCGCCTTTTTCTCAGCAATGTTTTGTGGACTTTATGAATTGCTCCAAACCGAGCCTAGAGACACTTCTGAGACAGAGTCAGAGAAGTGGGCATTTGCTTTATTCAGTGCCAGGTGGGGGATTGCTCCTCCTAACACGCACCCAGCACTCTTACTCAGCACAGTATGTGGTTACAATTCATGATTATGCATCACATTCCTGGGGATAGGAGTGGTTATACAAATTACTTTTGTATAACGAATTACTTTGTCATTAATATCATTAGCATATGTGACACGCGGGCACTATGTACCCTGGTGGTTGCGCTGAGGAAGGCTCCGCGTCTTCCTCGGGGTCTTTCTGATGCAGGCCACTGGTCTTCCTCACAATACACTTTTCACCTTTCTTTCTGAAGCACGTGCAGTCCTTTGTTGGGTGATTCAGCAGTTCCTCTTACCTTGACAAGGTGCATTCTGTTTCTCTTGGCAAGGCTAAGGCGCAGCCTGCTTCTTAGGCTTGTGATTAACATTGGCTGACTCTTAATAGTCAACTTGTGCTTACAGGAGTTAACTATTGATCAACTGCTTTCACTTAACAACAAAAAAAATCTGCAATTTCTTAAAAAACTGAAGCTGTTTAATGTCCTTACTGTTCTCTTTGCTGTGATGCCTCTTGTTTTGTGGCAGCAAGCAGGGAAACAACTTTCATAGGCCTAGGTAGGCTGTGATGAGGCATAAAACAAGCCAGGAAAGGTTATTGCTGAGGTGTAGGGGAGAGAATATCAGTGAGAGCTGCTTCCCCTTCCTGTGTCTTCAGAGCTGGGAAGGGATGTGGCTGCATTCCTTACTCCTGTTTCCCCAGTCATCCTATTAGTACCAAGTGAGCTCTGCCATTCTGGAAGCACTGTAGAGGGTGGAGAACCCTTTACACAGTCATTTTATGATGCTGATATGCCTTTTATGTCCTCTATCTCCTTGTTTGATTTATCCCAATGTTTTCAAATGATGCTATTGGAGGCATGCTACTCCAGGTGAGTAGTTCAAGATTATAGGCTCAGTCAATGTCTTGGGGTTTAAGGATGCTCAAAACCAATGATTTTGCATACGCTAGAGGAGTGATTACATGACCCTTTTTAAAGACATTCCTGTCAAGGAACATGTACAAATCATTAAATCAAATCATCGTTTCTTCATGAAGTTTTAGGTTATATCTCCTCTTTAACACAATAATACCACTTTAGTTGACAGAATGTATTTTCTCATCCAATTTTTTCAACACCTATACCTGATCTAGCTGTGAAGGAGGTATCCCTTAATTTAAAAAATGAGTACTGGATTGTTGAACTGTGGGTGCTCAGCCGTGGCTATAGTTCTGTGCAACCAGGCATGCAAATGTCTTCAGCCTGAGTTCTTGTTCTTTGTGAGGGTAGAGTACCCTCCTTTCACTGGCTATTGCAGTCTAAACCAAAACTTACAGAGGAATGATAATGGCTAGCTAGAGGTCAACCAGAATGCACTTCTCCTGTGTACTAAAATTGAGCACAACCTTTTAATGTCACTAATATCAGTCAGCAAGTGATGAGGGTGCTGGTGCTTGGGAATGGCAGGGCTGGCCCTTGTCAGGTGAAAGTTGCTGCCACATGCCCCAGTCAGGGCCTCAAACTCACCTTCCTGTCAGAGCCAGGTATGACAGCACACTGACAACCTGAAATGCATTTACAAGGGCAGTTCATGCCCTGCTTGCAACATTCTCCAGAGCATCATCCTCTTCTAAGAAAAGACAGGAAAAAACATCAGTGAAGACATATCTTAGCTGATTACGAAGTTCCAATAATACATGGAGCATAAAGAAAATTAGTAGACTTAAGAACACTATATATTCCACTTTCATTGTCAGCAATTGTTCCCTTTATTATTCTTGTTAAGCTGAAAACAAACAGTCAGAGTTGATAAAAGAGATATAATTTTCTGTAAGAAGGAAGCTTAGTGCATGGCAGAAGATATGAAGATATCTATGAATCAATACATAAACGTTTAATAATTTCCTTAGGAAACTAAGGGAAAAGGGAAATGTTTTTAAATGTAATGTTGGGAGGCACAGCTGATGAAGAGAAGGAGGGAGGCAGGGTGGGCTGTTTTCATGCTGTCAGATCTGAGAGCACATTGGGCTTACAATGTCTGAGATTACGAGGGGGAGAGGAAAGATTCATAATATATGCTGAAGCTAATGAGGCATTAATTAAGAACAAATTGAGTTATTTTTGATAACCACAGCAAACCTCATAGTTTTTAAACTCTGAAGTAGTAACAACTGTTGTCTGGTATATGAAATAGTGCTTTGTACCTGAACAGATATGGAAACATCACTTTTCCAAGGTTCAGTTTGTGATACTGACCAAGCAAAACTGAACTCCCTAATGGTCTTAATGGAACCTACATATTGTTGCAGTACCCCAGCTTGGGGCAAGCTGGGAAATGTTCAAAGAATCCTAAAGTTTTATTGTTAAAAGGTTTTCTTGTTCTATTAAGTTCTAATTTTGGCTTTTGTTGTGTAACATCCTGGGTGATAAGCCCAGGAGCCACCCTCACCATGACCACAGGAAGAAGTAAATATGACATGGTGCCCTGCAGAGGTCTGGGAACTGCTCTGCCCTTGTCTCTGTTCCAGCATGGTCCAGGCCAAGCCACCCTGTTGCCCAAAGGAGGGCTTGGTGGCATCAGGTGTCAGCCAGAACTTGAGTTCCTGTGTATGGCACCATTTATGTGAGGGTGGCTGCTCAGTTCAGATGTAAGCGAAGCACTTTCTGTCTTCAGTCCTGCTGTGATTGAGTGATTTAAAAAGTACTCAGAAGTTTTTCATTATTTGACAATGATAGTGGTTAATGGGCAGTTAGATGAGTAACACAGTATTTTCTAAATACTGTAAAGGTTGGGGGAGGAATATGATCACCATCCTGGAATATCACATGATAAAGGAGACCTGAGCTGGTAGAATGCCAAATGAGGAACCTTCACCAGGGAAAGATGGACTGTCAGGGCCACTGGAGACAGCACCCAGATTGATTCAGTCTCTCTGCGAGCCAAGCTCCAGCCTGTAATGCAGGGGGACAATGAGAGCCATCATAAGCAGTTGTTGTCTTCTACTTCTGAGTTATTCTGGAGTTTATTTCCCTCAGGGCTTCCTGGCCCATAGCTCTCCATCATACTAAGATTGTGGTATGAAGCACAAGAGCAGTATGGCTTCCCAGGAGCACAACAGCAGTGGGATAATAAGCAGTGGTGATGTCAGTGTGTTACAAAATTTCATGGGTTAAAAAGATCTACACATCTGATTTGCAGAATGACTCGGATTAATCATTCTCTTAATTCTGCAGTTGTTCATTTGCTGCATTGGCCACCTGCTACAAAACTGCATAGAGTACTGAAATCCTCCATTTGTGAAAAAGAAAGAAAAAGAGGGGGGATAATTAGTTACACCATGCTGACAAAGAAATCCTTCCAAAAGAGAAGGAATTACGAGGATCTATTGGGATGATTTTCCATAAGTCTGCAAACAGACTGTCACAGTAATTTGCATTATCATCCATTAGTTAAATAGTCCTTATCCTTCCCTACTGTTTTCGGTGTTATATTCAGAGAGAATCGCATCATTTTTTTGAAGCCATTTTTTTGGCAGTTGAGACAAGCTGAGCTTATTAGTTCTGTGGCATAAAGTTAGTTCTCCATCACCAGGCTTAGAAGGCTAGTATAAGTTATAAAAGTGCAAGGGAGGGCTATGAAGATGAAAATGCATGGACAAAAAGTGCAAGAAAACGATGGCTTCTGAGAGAATGGATTTGATAACACTCAGACTCTTTGGAAGGAGCAGCCCTCCTTTGAAGGGCTCCATGCTACAGACAGTATTTGTCAAAGAGCAGCATGGTTTTTCTTTTCAAGTTCTGGCGTAGTTTTATCTAAGACTTCTTGGTTTTATACAGGGAGGCAGGTGGGCTCAGTCTTAACATACATGTCCAATTAAATCTGAAATCATCTCTATAGAAAGGCTACAATGCTATCAGTTTGTACTGGGACCCCTGCCAGGCTGCTCAAGGTGATGGTGAGTGGAGCTGATGAGGCTCTGTGGAGCAGTGTCAGGGTGCAGATGCAATGCCTCAGGGACCCATGGCTGTGTGCACTCTGGAGTGCTAATGCCACGCAGGTGTGGGGAGAGAAGGCTTCTCTGTCTTCAGAATGTTCAAAAGACTGACTGAGTACAGGTCGTAAGAAAGAAACCTGCAATTTTGCAACAGCACTGACAGCTACACTATAAAAGGAAAAAAAATATTAGTAATGTTGCCAGATACCTTTTGTTGAAGGAAAAAACTGACCCCAAATGCTTTAAACATGAGTAAAGAATATCTATATGGGAGTGTAGGGAACATGGCAGCTTGCAGACCAGGTCTTACGCACCAAATCAGCAAATGGCCCTTCAGGATATCAGTTGAGAATGTGACAAACTTTGAGAAGTTTTCCGTTCTCCCCAAACTTCAGTTGATGGACAATTTTCATTGTGTCTTGAGTGCACACTTAAAACCTCATTCAGCAAAGCACTTCAGTAACTTAGTGTTCAATGATTTTCCTCCTTGACCCAAGTTACTCTTCTCTCGTCAATTTAAGAATAATACAGCTGTGACAAGTCAGTCTCCCTCTCCTGCAAAGCTCTGTAAGTACCTTCTTCACCTCAGGTACCTTGATTAAACAGATTCATTTGTGAAATTGCTGGCTGCCATTGACTGGTCAGTCAACCAGAAAGATTCTTGACAGGTTCACTGTGTTCTGATGCAGACTGATGCAGAAAAAGGAATGAAAGAACAAGAACTGTAATACATCTGATAATTGAGCAAGAACTTGAAAAAGGGGAAAAAAGATCTTAACTTGTAATGTCTTAAACGTGAGCCTCCTTTGGACGGGTTCTTGTAAGTGGAAACACCTCTGCACCTATTCACTGCATAAGTGGTTATTTTGTACTGGGAAGAGTGTCAGGGTGCTGGTGAAATACATTTTTATCATGTTACCTGTGTTTCAGCCCTCATTTAGTTGAGTGTTAGTGGAACTGAGCACTAGAAGTTTTGTAGTCTGTACTTTTAAGAAGCTTTTTTTTACATTTGCAGATCACCTTGACCTGCTAGATGTTTTAGTCATTTGGGTACCTGTGTCATACTGCAGAATCAGGGGCATTGAAATGTAAGAGTGAAAAAAATCTGTACAGCATTAATGCTGTTTGCTTTTTAATTTTTGTGTATCTTCGATTAAAAATTATTCACTGCCAGAGAACCTGAAGGAAAAGATTTGGAAAGCTAACTCTGGATCCAAATTTTTATGTATGGGTTCACCCATTTTTATATTTTTTCTTGTGAGTATACTTCAGTACAAAAATGCTCTGGCAGTGATTGTTCTTTAGAGGTTTTCCATTAAAAATTTTTATGCTCCATAGTCTAATCCAGTGACTTTGATAAGCAAGGAGAACAAGGAGATCTTCATATAGCTAGCAGTAAAACCCAGGAAAAATACTACAAGTCATATTTTTATTTTGTATTTTTTGATTGTATTCAAACTGCTCTTCTGCCTTATTGATTTATTCATTTTTTAAAATAAATTTTTCTACTGCCCTTTTGAAAGAAAGCAATGAAAAATAATGAGATCTGAACCCTAGAAGCCAGTGGACCTTAAAACCAGGAAAGGACACTTTGAAATAGAGCTCTTGGTGCTCTGGAGGTACTATAAATGTCATCAATAATGCTACGAGGAGCATTGCCATCCTTTCCAAACCTCAGCATACTTCACCATTTGGGAGAATTGTGGCAGAGTTACATGGCCTATTGATATTAAAAAGAATACATATCAAAGGATTTACCAGTATTAAATATGGTAAAGACCATCCATCCCACATGTTTTTTGTCAGGAAATAAACTTCAGTGGATGGCAAAGAGGCTGTGAGGTCTGTCATGCATGAGTAAGCTATGTAACAGTCTTTGGAAGCAACTGAACATTTTTAACAGGATCCTCAGGGGATGCTTCTCTTCCTCTTTCCCAGAAGAGGACTTAGATCCTGAAAGAATCTGGGTAAAATTTAATCCTGCAGTAGCTGAGAAACAAAGAACAGGTAATCTCCATCTTCATACTTCCCTTTTCTGTAGTGAGTGTAATGAGCCATGAACAGACAGTTTACAAGAGTTTTTACGACAAACCAGTCTGATGGGGTTTCAGAGAGGAGTATCAACAGTTCTGCCTTTCCCTTCTGTCCCATCTAGTCCTATCACTTGTCTCAAGGAGCATCATTTCAGGTTTTTCTGGCCCAGTCAGCTCTCCAAGTTCTCCTGTCCTGTCTTAGTGTCGGCCATGGCAACACCTTCTGTTACAGGCCTTAGGCAGTAATTAACATCTTCCCAGCCTCAGTTAAAGGATCTGTCCCACCTGTCTTGTCCTCACTGCTCATTGCTTCCTGGCCCATCCTGGCCTCCCAAAAAGCTGCAATACCTTTCAGCCCCCGCTGAAATCACTTGTTTAGGCTTCTAACCTTTGCTCATAGTTGTCTGCAAAGAGCAACCTTGTAGACCTCAGAGATAGGGTCTGACATCCATAACAGGAAAGGGGGAAAAGAGGCAAGTGGGAAAACATACAACTTAGGAGAGACAGAGACCAAAATACAAAAGAAGCAGAGTTCAAGGAGGGTGACAAGCATTCATCCTTCATGTGAAATGAAGGATGACTCTTTCTAGGGAAAGACTATCACAGGTCTTTCTGTAGCAACCAACTCACCTCAGCTGACAGGAGGTAGCAGTTCCACCCATGCCTCTGCTGTGTCAGTCATGCATCCCCACATAGGCTTTTCTGGCTGGCTCTCCATCTCCCCACCAGGTGTGTTTGAACAGTGATTCCCAGAAGTCAAGCCTGGGATGCAGTGATGACTATTAGGCATCTGCAGTAATCTGAGACACATGAACCCGAGTCGCTTAAAAGGTAGTTGCCTCTTTTCTGCATCCAGGAAGGGCAAACTGACAGGGTAGCAGTGTTAAATAACAGTAAGGGAGAATCTGCTTGGAAATCAGGAGTAGTTAATGGTGTTACCCAAGCCCCAAAAAGAAACCATCGTGGGGGTGATGGGCTCTTCCTTTTAAGTCTGTGGGAGCAAGTTGGATGTCTACCTGGCTGTAGTGACTGTGGTGGTGCTGCTTCTGCTTCAGGGCAGGGGAATAACTAAATCGATTGCAGCTCCTGGTAGGTTTTATGATTTTACAAGTGTATTGCAGTGTGTAGAACTAAAAAGAAGCTCTAGAATATCACAAGCTATAAAGTGTTCTCAGTGGAACTACATCTAATTAGATCAGCCCCTCCACCCCTTGCCAAAAATCCCCAATCAAACTAGCAAAAAATGGAACAAAATTCTAGAAGAGCACTGAGGAAGAAAAGCTGTACTGATGAGGAAATATTGTCACTTCACAGAGGAATGTGGCAGAATTTCTTGTGCTAGTCCAGAAGAAACAACAATTTTTTCATATAGAAAGGCACAAATTTTAGAGGCTTATCAAGTGAAATGAAATGGTGGCGTGCCTAGTAGACAAGCTGGTAGTCTGCAAAAATGAAGACTGCAGCAAGTATGAATCTGCTCAATATTTTTATTTCTGACTATGGTGTATATTAGATGTATTTGAAACTTCATTGCAGTACTGGGATTATAACCCTTCTGCTTAAAAAGTACAGGCCCCTGCCTGATAAATTAATGAAGACTGTTTCAGAGCCAGAGTAGAGACTAAAAGCTCTACAGCACCAATCATTACAATCAAATGGTCTTGAAAGGCGAATCTGAAATGGCATTAGGGCTCTTCAGAAAGAAAGAAGCAAAAGAGAGGAAGGGAGGAATGGATTTGCAAGAATGAAAATTCCAGTATTTCACCCTCAGAAAGAAAATTAGTTGTTTGACAGGTATTATTGCCAGAGACACCTACTTACAGTCTTTTCTATGTTTAGCACCGGACTGAACATTGATTCCTGTTCTCTAAGTAATGCAGCTCTGCTAAGAGGCATTGATCTTGGTTAAATGACATTTCATGTTAAAAAAAAAGAAAATCAAGAGTGCTTGTAGATGTCTGAATAACACAAGGTCAGGAAGGAAGTGAGGTCTCTATGGCAGATTCCTTTTTTCCAGTTACGCTTCTCAAATGATGACTGAAAAGTAATAATTTTTATTAAAAAAAGCATTTTGTATTAGAAATGTCAGTGTCAGGGCGATCTGTGCCGCATGGAGACTGTCCCTGCGCACACCAGAAGGGGTCACTGTTGAAAGCTAAATCATCTTCCCCAAACCTGCATCAACGAAGTACAAATACCTGAGCCTGCAACTACAGAGCAGTAAAAATCCACGTAACTGCTTTTCTCCATTTTCCTGATGTATAATGCCCTGTCACGAAATAGCTCTAAAATGTCCAGGCTTAACTAAAACTTACACTACCAATATTAAGGGCAATAAACGTGTGTTTAAAGAATCTAGATGAACGAAACACCCCCTCTCTGCACTGATCCAGAGTGATTGCTTAGGGGTTAGAAAATTTATTTAAAGCTTGTAAATTACGAATGTGCAGATATGCTAAGCGCTAAGACATCAAACACATGCAGCGATCTTGCAGCCTTGCATAAGTGCATGCAAATGTACATATGTATACGTGCACATGTATGTGATTCTTGGCTGCAAAGTAGTTGGGCAATTTTGGGAGATTATTCATCAGTCCTAGATAAATGTGAAATGTTCACTCTGGGAAACACCTTTTGACAGCACACAACATATATTTCTGCAAGACTTTAGAACGGAGTGAAGAGAAACAGCCTTAATAAGAACCTTATTAAATGGAGTTTCTTTGGAAACACTGTGCTTTGCAGATTTTGGTTTCCTTTAAGTCACCATAGCTACTTGACAAAGAATCATAGAGTATTCTGAGTTGGAGGTAACCCACACAGATCACTGAGTCAAATTCCTGGCCCTGCACAGGATGTTCCCAGGAGTCACAGCATGTATCTGAGAGCACTGTCCAAATGCTTTTTAGACTTCCTCAGCCTTGGTGCTGTGACCACTTCTCTGGGGAGCCTGTTTCAGTGCCAGACCATCCTGTGGGTGGAGAACAGCCTTTTCCTGATATCCAGCCTAAACCTCTCCTGACACAGCTTCAGGCCACTCTCTCATGTCCTGTCACTGTCACCACAGAGAAGAGATCAGTGCCTACCCCTCCTCTTCCCCTCAAGAGGAAACTGCAACTGCAATGAGGTCTCTCAGTCTCCTCCAGGCTGAACAGACCAAGTGACCTCTTACTTGACTTTGGAAACAATCAGTTGAGGATAACCAGCTCTTTAAAAATGAATGGTCAAATAAAATGCTCTAAAAGCCTTCAAGAATCTCCCCAGAGATTTTATATTCAGAACCCTGAATTATCTCTCCTCTGAACATAGCATATTGGAAGGGGAAAAAATATCTCTAATACACGATTTAAATTACAGTGATTGAATGTCCAACACAGTGAAGTAGGTCATTTCTCTAGGAAGAGATAAGAAAATGTGGACAGTTTTGTGGAGTTTTTGATCTCCCGGAGTTAGCAGCAAGCAGTCCAAGGCCATCGGAAGCCTGGGACAATCTGTTTGCTTTGCTGTGGGCCTGTCCCGCTTGCGTGGTTCATGGCAGGGATGGTCTGTGTTTGGCTGTGGCTGGAGGAGGAACATATTCAGTAGCAACTTTCTTGTCTAGAGGTAGGTAAATGGGATGCTGGGACAGAAGAAATTTAGGTTTAAAATAATAGAGTTGCAAAAGCAGGGAAAATGAGATTTTAGAAGGAGAAGTGAATCTGGAGGGAAGAACTTCAGCATGAGTGTTTTAAGGGAGAAAGGGTGTTTTTTTTAATTCATTTTTTGAGGTGATGGTCTCAAATTTTATGCAAGCTGCCTATTCCTTTAACTCCACAGTTCGTTCAGTGGCATTGGTTGCTTGTTTAGCACCTTCACGAACCATTAGTGGAACAGGAAGATCACTATTCACATCTTCAGACATGGAGACATCACCTGGAGTTTATCTCAAATACAGAACAAGAAAGTTTTCTAAACATGCCTGTTTTCATTGCATTATTACTGTTATTGCTACAAATTTTTTAAATTCTGTCTGTGATAGGAATTGCCTTGTAAGTGTAGTCACTGTATAAAGAGCCTGCCCTTAGGAATTACTTCTATCATCAGCACTCACTGTAATTGTGATATATTTGTGTTCATAAAGTAATCCATGGCTACAATGAAGTAAACAGAAAACAGATTTTTTTTTTTTTAATAAAAAGGATTCATATTTAAGTTTCCAGTTAGCATTGTTTGGTAATCTTCCGCATGACTAGTTTTGTGCTTGTGTGTTGGTGCCAGTTCCTTCATCTTGGCACATTTTAAATTTCTACAGCACCATGTGCTGCTTGCCTCATTACGCAGGAGTGATCTATGACAAGCAGACGTGTTTATACACGCAACCATTTCTGGGGCCCAGGAACTGACAGCAAAAAATAGCATCTTGCACACAGTCTGTTTCTCCAAATCTTGTGTGCTAGCTTGATCAATCCAGTTGTTTCCCTTGGATTTTTCAGATACAGAAATAGATTGTTACAATATGTTCATCTGATCCGAAGATATGCCAAGTTCCCTGCATAAAAGAGCAGGGTTCATTTCACATTTTATATCATACTCATGATAGTGCTCAGCAAATAATTGCATATCATTTGACATTTTGAAATCAAGATTGTCTCTCCCAGAGAGATGCTGCAGCACAAAGGTTATGAGTCTGGTACAGAAATCTGTGATCTGTGTTAGGTAGAAAAGCACACTATGTAGATGCTTACTTGCCTTAAAATTTAAGTAAAAAATTGTGTCCAAGAGACCCTGAAAGTATTAAAGGAGAACCCGAATAGAGGTTCAGAGGAAGACTGATAGAGCATACCTCCATCTGTAGAGCTCTAGAAGATCTGTGGTCTGGTAGCACTTTAAGCTGTTGCAGTTTAGGGGTATGGTGCCTTAAATGGCTACCTAGAAACAGAGACTAGAGGAATAAAGGAAAAAAGGTAGTATTTATTTGAAAGGCCTTCAGATGTACTCTTTGGGCTCCAGAGGGCCCTGCCTCAGTGGATCCCAAAATGGATGACAGGTCATGAGTTCTTCACACTTTTATATCAACATAAATTCACCAACCAGAACCCAGCCAATGATGTGACTTCCCCCAAGCTTGTCCCCCTCTTCCCAAGATGATGGTTTACAGTTCTTGTTCTGGGTGTCCTTGGAGAGCAAGTTAGAGGTTTTGTTATGTCTATCTTAACATAAGAGAACAGCACTTAACAAGCTACAGGAAACTTTGGAGTTACACTAGCAGTACAGGATTTGAAAAATATAAAAGTTAAAACCTAAAGCATCAGGTACAAACATCTTCAGACCATCATGACCTGACTACAACCTGAGGCCAAGATGAGGCTTCTAAAATGAGCATAGAGAAGCACAAGTAGATTTTTTCAAATGTATTCAGGAAAGAAGCATTAAAGTTAGTATGTGTTATAATAATAAGTTATTCTAGGAGTCTTGCTAAGGGAAAAGATCCTACTCATTCCAAAATATGTACATAGGTGTTATACTATGGCTGTTGGATAATTACTGTATATACATTTTTTAAATTTATTTGTGTTTCCAATACTGCCTTTTGCAAAGCTGGCCAGTTTTGAAACTGAACCTGTCATTTTTATTTTTTCTTAACTCTCAGATTTTGTTTGTTGACATTAATGTTAAACACAACCAAATGTCCAGATTCCTGGAAGCATACTTTCATTATGATGCATTCTTAACTCTTTGTCAGTGTTCACTTGTAATTCAGTGTATATTTTTTGTACTTATCATACTTGTGTAGATACATGTGTTCATGTGCTGATCCATATAATACGTTTATAGAACAAATGCCTGATTATTTGAATAGTGATAGGAGATTTCTTTGCAGATTCTTTCAGTTCTTATTCAGAATTCTTTACCACTGGTTTTCCAAAAATTGAAATAATCCAATGTATTTCTGGGTATTAGCTTCTGGTCTCTTCCTGGAAGTGGTTAGGAGCACAAGAAGTGTTTTTTCGTGTCGATGCCTGTGTCAGCATGTTAAGCTGATCTGGCCTGAGGTCAGGCTTGGCAAGCAGCCTTTTGCTCATCTCTGTGATGGCATTGCAAGACATGCCATGAAACAGGCACCCACAGGAACATGCCATCTCCCCTTTCCTGGCACACAGAAATGGAGTGTGTGATGTGACAGCAGCATGATGCGTGCTTGGCTGACATCACAGAGGGACAGATACCAAAAATGGCAAAACTTTTCTCATGGGACACCGCCTGTGCCTTAGCATTCCTCTTTGCAGAACTACTCTGAAGCAAATAGATCTGTGGGAGAAATATTTTACTTTGCTGCAAAGCCTCAGGCATGACTATAGTGAGGGAAAAATTCTTTCTATGCATTTGTTCTGCATCAATATCAGATGTCTTAACAGAGCTAGAGGATGATGGTCCAACACGTCTTCCTACTCCGACCCAAATAAAGCTGCAGTTCTCTCCCAGTGCAGATGTAAGGCACTCAGTATTCTTGCTTCCTTGGGCAGGCATCCAGTGGGACAAGCTGTTTGCTGGAAAGCACTCCAGCCATTTCTCCAGGTCCAGCTCACTGCAATCAATGAAAGCAGATTGACCACTTTAACTTTAACAGGTTAAGAATACATCTGCATTGCATTGCATGTTAGGGACACTGTGCATTAGAACACTCTCTATATTCTTGCTGAGACAGACTTCACCTATATTTAAGATGAAGCTTTGATCTTTTCTCTTTTGTAGAAAAAATTAATCCCATCAGAAAGTACTCAATATCTCTGAAAGAAACATCCCCCGACTGGGTAACTATTCCTGCCTGTGGGCAGAAAAAGATTTACTTTTCATTTTCACAGCAGATTTTATGTCAGTAAAGACAAGCAAAAACTTTTTTTCTCCACCACCAAAAAGAGTATCTTTAAAGGAAACATATGGACTTGCTCTTTGAATTCTCTCTTCTGTCGTGCTTATGCTTTCGATCCATTCTCAAAAGTGAGTCACTGTTTTAACATACATATGTGCACATTACTGAATAAGAGAATACCAGGAGTTGCTGTTTTCAGTGGCAACAGTGTCATGGCTGCATTCCTCATCGCAAACAGGACACTCTCTGAGCTTTCTGGAAAAAGCTGCAGAGAGGAACTCTTTCGAAATGGATTAAAACTTGAGTACCAACAGTGCTTTTTCTCCCAGTTAATTAAGTGCTTCTAGCTGGATTTTCAGGCATGTTAGAAAGATGACAATGCAAGATGGTCCCCAAGAGAAAAAAGATGTCTTTTTGCTCATAGTCATGCCATTTCTGTAGTTTATGCTATGTTATGTATCTGAAATTCAGTTAGGATCAAGATCATTTAAGAGGTAATGAGACAGCTAAGTATCAGCCAACCCTATATGTAAAATTGTCAAGATCTCCTTGTCAAAAATAGCCAAACATCTGCTCACGTAAGTTACATAAAGAGCTCATTTTTGTTCTGGTAAATTCCTAGTTGAGGAATTAAGTGGTAAAGAATTAGAACTTGTTCTGCCAGAACACCTTGTAATTACCAATGTAAGACATCAGATGTACATGAGTAGTTTTAGGCGATGCCTGATACCTGTGGTCTTAATGGTTAAAAGAAGTCTTTTTGTAAACAGCTTTTTTTTTTGTAAGTTTGGCTTTTTTAAAATTTCTCTTCCTCAGAGCTCTGTCATTTAATGAAAGAAACACTTTAATAACATGGAGGATTTGTATATATGGGCCTCACTCATGCAAAACTCTTCTTAATACATCCCATATAAAACTCAAGATGAAAAGTTCTGGGCAGTTTTATGAGGCACTTAAGTGACCATCCAGTATCTTGACCTGGACCTATGCATACAAAGGGGATAGAGTTTGCAGCAGACAAAAGATTTTATCGTGCAAAGAGCTATCAAAACCTAGTTTATTCCTCCCAGCAAGCCTCCCTGCTTGTAAAGTGAGTCTCTTGGCTCTCTATACAAGTAAGTATAAATAAACCTGGTTTTCTGTGCTCTTCACCAGTGAGAAATGGAGCACAGCCCATAAAACCTGTGATGTGTTATGTTCAGTGACAACTCAGCTGACATCCGTATGGTGCACAGTGGTTTTGCACGAGTGGGCAGAAAGAACAGGGAAGAAACAGTGGGAGCACATAAGAATGGAAATAAATTCTGGTGTGTTCTCATTGCACCAATAGTAAAACAAGAGGTTAGGGCAGGTCACTGAAGGTACCAACCTCTCATCTGCAACAGTGGTTTTACATTTCTCACCTGCCAGTTGATAGAAGGCAGGAAACTAGTGGTTTTAGGATATGCCACATCAAATTGAGGATGCAATCCTTTCCTTTGTAGATAACATCTGTTTCTGAACAGACCTTTCTAAAAAGGATAAAAGAACACAATCTATTTGGGAGCACAAGCTAAGGACAGATCCTAACTGTTCATATGCCTGACAAGACATGTCTGGAAAAACAAGACATAAGAAATTTTCCAAGGAAAGGCCAGAGGAAGACAGGCAATAAAATTGTTACCTGTTAGGATTTTAGTGCTTATGCCAATTCTAGAAGGTTTTTAGAGAGCTGTCATGCTGGGAGTGAGTATTCCGTAGTAACTTCTTAGTATCGTAATATCACAGAACAGTCTGGCTTGGAAGGGACCTTAAAGATCATCTAGTTCCATGCCTGCAGCCCTAGGCAGGGACCCCTTCCACTCAACCTGGTTGCTCAAAGACCGATCCAACTTGGCCTTGGGTTCCCTATCAGGGATGAGGCATCCACAGCTTCTTTGGGCAACCTGTGCCAGTGTCTCACCATCTCAGCAAAGAAGTCCCTCCCAGCATCTAATTTAAATCTCTCCTCTTTTTCTTTTAAGTGGTTCTCCCTTGTCCCATCACTATCTGCCCATGTAAAAAGCTTTTCTCCATCTCTTTTGGAAGCCATCTTTAAGTACTAGAAGCCTGTAATAAGGCTTCCCCAGAGCCTTATTTTTTCCAAGCTGAACAATTCCTGCTCTCTCAACCTGTCTTCAAACCTCAGATAGTACACCAGCAGCACAAGATGAGATGGAAAGAACCGTATGACAGAAAATGAGCAAAAATACTACTTTAAAATTAAAGTTTGAAAAATACTATGCATGGAATAGAGCCCAAACACTTATCATTACCAACATGAGGTATTATGGTTTTGTTTCAGTGCTATGTGCTAACACATTTCACACCAACTGTCCTATCTCTCATTCTGGTTGGGAAACTGCATCTTGTCCAATGTTCAGGTCTAGCTCTCCACACAGTCATAACATGATGTTGCACTTGATCAAGAAAACACATTGCTGTGTGTTCAACTCCAGCAGACAAACATTTACCAGCAATCTTACTACATGAACCTTTTTGTTGCTCAGAGGTTTGCACTACCTTTTACTGGACTCTTCCTAATAAAGAGGTATTTTCACAGTTTTTTGTTCTTCATGGTATTTTGTTATCAGTTGTGCCTTTTATTTTATTACCCAGAGTCACAAATTCTGCTGTTGCTTCTAAAAATTATGTTCACATGTATATAGGCATTATTTTCTTAGCTACCTCCTTACTTTTAGCAGTAAGAGCAAATTTGGCACATCTGAGGATGTAGTATTGCAATTGCATATCACAATTGGTTTCAGGGGTTCCCAAGTTCCCAATACTCTATTTCATCTATCTCACAGTCACAGCACTGCTTCAAAACAAAAAAGAAGCATGACGACTGTTTCTTTATTTAGCATATGATCTATGGTTGTTATGCCGTAAATACCTCCATGCAACTTCGTACCTAAAATGCTTCCCCCTTTCCCCACCCAAAGGGACTCTGAAAGCAATGCATATACTTTAGACATATGATCTGTCCAGTTGGAGGCTGTTTTCTCTGACTACCTATAATATGACAAACATAAATTGGAAGGGACCCAATTTATGGAGATCTTTAGAGCACAGCGTCTTACTCAAAGCAAGGGTATCTTCTGAGTTGAATTAGGCTGCTCAGGAATATTGTGATACTGTGTTTTAGGATAGAGTGAACACAAGATGACACAGATAACAAGTTAGATATGAGGCAGATATTGTGCTCTGACATAGGGCTTGGATCACAATGTCTAGAATTGGCCTGGAGTTGACTAGGGGAAAGTTGTTAGGTAGAATTGAGAAAAGTGAGTATCTGACTTGTGAAAAACCCACAAAATTTCTGAATATGATCTAAAAAATAATGTAAATATGGAAATATATAAGTTATAGTTAAGTCATCTGAGAATTTTATGTGAAATAAGACTATATGAAATGAGTTCTAAAAAAAATAAGCAAACTATTATCAAGAAGCAACAGCTACAAAGGCCAAGGAAATTTTAGGGCCGTTCTTTAGAAAGAGATTAGGGGTCTCATGACAAGGGCAATGTAAAAAGCGTCTATGGAGAAACAATGACATACATTCTTGGTTACTCCTGTTCTTACCCTGCAGGTGTCGACAGCAGCACTATGAAGGAAAAACAATAGGGTGCTAAAGTAAGAAAGGTTTTTTCATAGTTACACTGAGAAAGCATCATTTGCTCTAAGAAAATTTGCTCTAAGACAGTAAGTTAGGCAAGGTCAGTTCTCTTTGATATCTTCCATGTGTTCAACTTAGTCATGCAAAAAAGAAAAAGATAAAAGCAGGAAAGGAGGTATAAATCACCGTCTTGGTTTGAGACAAATTAGGAGGAAACATCCTAATGAACATACTCTTAATAGAAGGCAGGTTTCAGCAGCCCCTCCCCCACAGGTTCGGAAAGAATTTTCTTGGAGGAGAGTTAAAAAATCTGTTTCATTAACAAGCAGTGTGCACGCAGGCACGAGAGAATGAATAATGTTAAATAGTAAAACCTCTCTCAGTGGAGAAGACCTGGTAGACAGGAGTCCTGTCTGTAGGTGTGGCTCTGCTCTCTCCGGAGCTGGGGTGCAATGTAGGCCCCTCCAGGCCGTGGTGTGAGGCCTCCCGGTGAGGGTGTTCCAGACCGGAGCTGAACAGTTCCAGGAGAAGAAGAAAAAGCCGCAGTCACAGGAAAAGTTCTTGTCTCAGCTAGCTGGATAGCTAAAAAGGAAAGAATTTTAACTCTCTGTCTCTCTCCTGAGAAACAGAGTCGAGAGCTGGCTGAAAGCACGAAGGTACTTCCTCGGCTCTGCAGCAGCAGTGAGAACACAGGAGAGTCTGTGAGTCCTTGAGCACAAACCACGCTGAAGAATTTGCTCTGTTTTCCCCCTCCCCCCCCTTTCTCTTGGTCCCAGTTTAAAGGCACAGAAAGGCACAGGATTCAGGCCTGGCATAGAGCAGGTGATAGAGGATAAAGCATCATAAAGTCACCCAAGACAATCCCAAACCCAAATTATTTCCAGCAGGGTGAGACCCTTACATATCCGTCAGGACCAATAAGTTTGTTTCTTTAGCATAATGTAACAGAGCTACTGCCTGCCCCTCAGGAATGTTTTGATTCTCATCCCTGAGTTAGAGTTGGTGCTCCTGCGCAGGTACATCACGTCTCACTATTACATACCTGCAAGTCTGAAATTGCACTTGGCTTTTCAGATGGTCTGAGAACCATTGGCATGTAAAAATAATGAAAATGTGAAAGTAGGGTGGAAGTATGTTTTTGTTGGAGTCTACTTGTTCTTGGCTTGGAGTCTACTTAAGCCTCCATTCTACTCAGAAACAATCATAAAAGTTTTCTAGAATGCACAGACATTTTTATTTAACCACTACAATGAACCAATTACGTGAATTTACCTGATGTCTTGCACCCAGTTCTGTTCCAAGTGCCTCTACACTATCTAAAAAGAGAACAAGCCTCCGGTGGCCACCTTTAGAAGTCAGAGGTATAATAAGGCTAATAATGTCAGAAAGAAGACTAAAGTGATAAGACAGGGAGTTAGGCAGGTGGTGCCTTACTGCGGCAGGTGTGGAAGCTGATGTTACTGAAGGTGCTGAAGCTGATGCTGGAAGACAGGGGAGACAGCCATTTATAGCAGATATAAGATTTGTGGAATCATAGTGCCTGACTCTTAAAAAATTTAGCAACAAGCACATGTAAATTGTGGTGTTGCACTGCTTGACCTCAGGCTGGTGTCACTCCACATCCCTTCTGCAAGTCTAAACTTCATGATCAAACACAGCAAAACCTGCAAAAACCCCAAAACAGACATGTTGTGTTTTTGGGGAATTTTAAGGTTTAGGAATCCACTCTCCCTGTTTTTATTCACATTAACATTCTTCTAAGTGCATATCTGAATTTATCTTTGCCAAAGATGAGAAAGAGCATGAGACAGACTTGAAAGCAGCGCAGCCACTTGAACATCTACTTCCTGAGCTATGAGTTGAGGGAGTGGTTGCAGAACTATTTCTCATAAACCTGACTGATACAGACTACTAGAAAAACAACTCTGTGCCTGTTCACTTGAGATTGCACAATATTATCCAAACAGTCCCAAGGTCAAACCTCCTTGGTTTCAGAAGGGTAAGAAGTTATTACATTTTCCCAGAAGTGTAATTCTGCTTATTGCCCAAATAACTGGAAATAAATGGCTGATGTTTGGGGAAGAATGAAGAACTTGCATGTGGCACAATAATTGTGAAAAAAATGTGTGTGAAATCTGTTGTGGAGATGGAAAAAAACAAACAAACAAACAAAAAAACCCCAGTAATGTTGAATATAGGAGTATCATGAACCAGTTAGAAAGAACATCTCTGATTATTCTTTAATTGTTCATATCAGTTTGCATAAACATACAAAGCCAAAACATCTTCTCCAAGCTGAGAGGACTCTCACTGTTAACTCTGAGTCACACAGCATCCAGCCAGAAATATCCAAATGTCTCTTCGTGTTCACACTCATCGTAACCAAACAATACACTGACTGATTAACAAAGCTTACTGCCCTGCAGTGTCTCAGCTTCAAAGTGAAGTTCCTGTGGTGGAAACACAGGGTGTGGTTTTAGATTAGCAAAATGAAAACCACGGTGCAGTGGTTCTTCATTTCCCTTCACACACTGCTGTGTGGCATGAGCTCCTTGCCATGAGGATATCTGCCTGAGAGTCTTCTTGGGGATGCCCCAGCCCCAAAACTCTGTCTGTGCTTCTTAGACGAGCGAATCTTGGGACAGAAAGTTCAGCAGAGCTGGGCATCATGGCACTTTCTCAACAAAAGGGACAGGTTGAAGACAGCTCGAGACTTCTCCTGCCCGCTTAGTTTCTGGCCTAATAAACTGTAATCCCTTCTCTGTACGTTTCCAGAAAGAGGAGGAAAAAAAGAGAAAAAAAGAAAAAGAAAAAAACAATAATAAGAAAAAAAAAGTAGTGACAGGGTAGGAGAGGTGAGCCAGCCCACCCTGCATGCACCTGAAACTCAGAGATCTGAAGTGATTCTAGTGAAATAGCAGTTTACAAAAGGGACACCACTGGATATTCACAGCAACAGATGAATGGCTTGATCTGATCTCTTGGGACCCCTGTGCATTTTTGAAACTGATTTGCTTTGAATGCCTGATTTGTAAAACTCTGTGGGACCACAGAGTCTTAACTATAGGCTGAAGAAGAAAGCAAAGTATGAGGAAACTGCCTGTGTGTTGAGAGTGCTCATATTCAAATACTCAGGGTAGCCAGGCATACATGGTATCTGTCTATACTGAGTGTACTTGGCCGTCAAAGACAGTCCTGCAGGCTGCAGGAGAGCTTTCCACTGTGCATGAAAAGCATGCCTGGCTGTCATCCTGCATCTAGGAGCATTCAGCTTTGTTTCCTTGAAGTACTTTTATGCTTAACACTTCAGCACTTGCCCAGAGCTTAAACATTTCAGGACATTTTTTCTGATGGGTATTTTGATAAAGGCATTCTTAACAGAAGAGCTCTTTGATTTTAATAACCGTATCAAAGACTCTTTTTCTGATTAGGAGGCAGAGTATTTTCTTACACAGGCCTTTTCAGATGAGGCTTTCTGTTTTAGTTACTTTCACAAATTCACCTTTTTGTCATACAGGTTTTTCAGGTCTCATTCATTTTATTCTATACTTGCTGACAGCATCTGGGCTTCTCATTTCAGCATCACTCTTCAGAAATGCAATTGACTTTAAGTACTACTCTATTCTTCAGGTCATTTAATTGCAGTGCATTGAGCCCTTTTGAAGGTGACAGCTCTGCAAATTCAAAGAGTTCTGATCAGTTCAGAAAAATTGCTTTCAAATGTAACTTTTCCTGACATTACAGAGCCTTCTGTTAAAACTTTTTCCATTTTCCAGGCTATCATTTTGTTTCTGAACAGAGATTTCTTTTCTTTGAGTTCCAGCAACAACTTCCAGCTTCCCTATTTTTCCACCCATCTTTCCTCATCTTTCAAACTGCTTCACTGAATTTCATATCATTATAAGCACACTTCTCTGCCTTCCTGGTTCAACCCTTTGCAGTGATATGGCCTTTTGTAATTCCTTTTCTGGAGTGCTTTGCACAGAGGAAGGCTCTACCTTTCACCCAAAGCTATAAAAAAAATCTGCTGTCAGAAATCAGAAGGAGTCCATCTACATGTGGTGCAAAGCCTGGTCAGAGCTCAGTGGAGAAGAAGGATCCAGCTCAGAGGCTGCTGCTGCGTGGCACTCAGCCCCGCTCCATGCTGGCCACTCATGGTCCCAGAAGAGCAGGGGTCTCTGAGCAGAGCTATGATCCCTGCCCGCTGCACCCTGAGGGGGCTTTGCCCTGCTCAGTGTCTGCCTGACTCTTGCTCTTCCTGCAGGGAGGGCAGCCAGCAGGCTGCTCCTGAAAGGGGCCATCTGCCCCTGCTGTTCTCTCCTCTACTGTCCTCTGTGTGTGAAAAAGACAGGAATGGGAGGCCAGCAGTGGCTTCAAGAATGAGAAGTGAAGTGGGTTAGTAGTGACTGCTTCTTGAACAGATGAAAAGATCTGGAGAACTGGATTTGCTTTACTAATGAAAAATTGTGTAATATTTTTCTTCTATTGTTTCTTCTCTGTTATCAATATTCACAGTTAGAGATTTCTTCCTCCTCTGAGCTCTTCTTGCTGACTCAAAAAAAAAAAAAAAAAGGGATGGAATGCAAGTGAGGACTCACAGCTCTGGCAGCAGCTGGAAGTTTGTGGTTCCCAGAAGTGCAGCATCTAGCATCTTGAAAAGGTAATGTAATCACAGCAAGAGCAGGGTTTTGAAATGGACAATTTCTATTGTTCTGTCCTGTTCTTCCCCATTCTTTTTCTGTACTCTTTCAGATTTTTTCTAGATTTTTAAGTTTGCTTTTGGATTTTTGTTCATTCCAATATTTACTAACACAATTATTGGTGTATTTTTTCCCCAGTGGTGTTTACAGTCAGATGGATAATAGGAAATGTCATGATTAGCAAACCAGTCTACATTAAACCTGACTTATCTCTTTACATGCAAGATATCAGCCATACTACAGGAGAGCCTTGAGAAACTGAGACCCAGAAAATTTTGTTTTCAAAACGCTACTGCCATCCAACTGCAGTTGGATTAGGAAACTTCCCATGACAGTCTACCTGTACATCTAGGGAGTCAAACTGCAAAATCTTTCTTAAAGGAAGGTCACCTTCAGTTCTGGTTTCTCAAGTCACACTGAACTGTTTTTTGGCCTCCACAGTCAATCTCTGCCATTTTGTGTGGCTTTGCACCTTCGACTTTGCCTTTTCAGAATGCAACCTCAGCTGGTATCTTACTACTCTTCAGAGCACAGTAAAAAAATTTACTTCACTTTATACGACAAACAAAGGCCACAAACTTCTTTTTCTTGCAACCAGAAAAATTATCAGTAATAGAAGCAGTGCATCTGAAAGGGTTACTGAAACTAATGTGTTTCAGAAACCCTGAAAAAAATATGAATCAAAGCACAGCACTACTGAGTAATTAACAAAGGTGCTAAGTCAACTTGCTAAGAAATTTTCACTATCAGACACACCTGACATGGGAAGAAATGGAAAGAACACTAATTAGTAATTAAGTAGGGCTGCTTGAATCCAAAATTGGGGGAACTGTCTGTAGCAGAGCAGGGAAGAACTAATCTTTCTTTAGAGAACCTGGTGTTTACTCAAGCGGCTGAATCCAAGTTACATAGGAAAAATACAAAAGAATTGAAGAGCAATAAAGGCAGTTCTTTGCTGCATTTCTGTATTTTTAAATCTGAAATGAATAGTAGATGATACCATTCTATAAAAATAGGTACCAAGCAGCAGCAAATACCAGAACACAGGGCAGCTCAGTAACTGCAGCTCCAGCTTCTTGGGATGATAATCAGAGGTGCTTCTCACATCCAGATCCTGTTGATGCTTCACAAATTTCCATGTGCTTGGCATAAGTTAAAGAGGAAAAAATCATATTTTCTTTTTAAATCACAACCCCTAATGATGCCTTAGGTTTTAACTTTTATATTTTTTCAAATCCTGTACTGGTAGTGTAACTCTGAAGTTTCCTGTAGCTTGTTAGCTGCTGGTCTCCTACGTTAAGACAGACACAACAAAGTCTCTCCAGACTCGCTCTGCATGGACACCCAGACCATCCTAGGCCCAAAATGTGTAAACCTTCATCTTGGGAAGGGGGAAAAGCTTGGGGAAATTACATCATTAGCTAAAGTTTAATTGGCGAATTTATGCTGATATGCAAATGGACCAAACCTATAAAAGTGTGAAGAACTCTTGACTCATCATCCGTCTTGGGATCCACTGAGGCAGGAGCCTCTGGATCCCCATGGTGTACCTTCAGAGGCCTTTCAAATAAATACCTATTTATTTATTTTAATAATACCTTTATTCCCTTATTCCTGTCTAATGTCTGTTTTTAGGTAGCCATTTAAGGCATCACTAAAACAATAACCTCTACAAACAGGATTTTGTAAAATAAAGTAAAAGCCAAATATAAACCAGTAATTTTTGTTACTCTTTTGCTACAGTCTCTGGGCTAGAGTAGTCAAGCGAGTTAGCAGATGTATGAGTGAAAATGCAGAAAGGTATACTAGAGTTCGGAGGGGGATCAGGAATCAGACTATCTCCTGCTGGCTCCTTTACACATACGAGTTTCAGATCTGCAGACGTGGCAGATGTGTGTGCTGAATGCAGTGAGCAGAGCATGAGGCTCCTCTGGAGTGGGATCTGCATGGCAACAGTATAATCACAGCTTCCTTAAGTACCTTGAGCACAATGTTATGCATTTCAGTGGGGACATGCCATATGTAGGTTGTGGTAACCAGACATAGGGTGCAACCTGACCATTTCAGTAATAATAAGAATTGAGAGGATTCTCTCTCTTTTTTTTTTTT
>VZRF01003307.1:152745-258908 GCA_013396875.1 Vireo altiloquus
TTTTTTGGCATGTTCTGCACAGTACATACGACCTGGTATGTGAACTATGTTAATGTCTAAAACAAAATCTGGGGGAAAACCGTGTGCACGGTTATTATTATTTTAAATAAATAATATGCACTGCAGAAGTGCCTGTTCCCTGAGTTGCATGCATTCATGAAATGAAATATGACTCACGGAAGAGGTCACTGTAAAGCAATATTATTTGAGCTTTTATTAGAACCTGGTGCTCTCACACTAGACAACAGCATAATTCACAAGGGAGTAAAAGCTTGTGGGCATATGAATAGGGAGTGTTGTACAATTACAGAAACACCTGTGCTAAATAACCTTGCACTCATCCCCTAGGAAAATCTGCACGCTCAACAGTCCCGAAAATTCTCTTGTGTATATTAAGTTACAGCATAAAAGCATAGTATGATAACACATGTTATTCAAGGGCATATATATAAAACCTGTGGGTTTACTTTCTTTTTTTTTTCCTCCTAAACCCTGTCTGCAGTGTTAAGCCACATTTTACTTCTGAGAGAGCAAAGAGACCTCCCTCTACATAAAGAAACATTTCTTTTTATCATGCCATGTTGGAAAGGATATCCTTTCTGATTTTTAGCAGCTTTAGGCTTTAGCCTTCTTGTTCTGAAAGCCTGTTCAAAGCTTGCCAGAACAATGGCAGTCCTGACACTGCTTTCTTTGGATAAAAAAAGGTGTTTCTTCATCTCCTAATTTTTCATGGCCTCCTGCATTTGTGAGCTTCTGGAATACTACCTGCCAGAATGAGTAATACTGCAGAGAGGTTACTGGCAGCCCCCAAGGCAAGAGACTTTTGATTAGGGATCTGACAATCTTTCAGGCACTCATGTATCATCATACAGACACAGATATTTCAGTCTTAAGTGATGCTTCGCATAAGTAATTAGCTCAGCTTGCGCTCACACACATTCAAGTGTGCACATAAAAACTGTATTTCAGCTTTCTCTGTAACAGACAAAGCTTGGTTGGATGCCAAATTAAAGCAAGACAGAGCATCCTTCACGGGTCACTATTTGGCCTAGAGGATGTTATAAATCTCATACTGGCTACAAGTTGTACTATTTAAGCACAGGCGATTACTATAGGGGTGATCATTTATAAAGAAAGGGCTTCTGTTTCTAAAAACTTCTAATCTGTGTCTGTCCTGTTTCGAACATAAAATGACTCTCCCGCAAATGTACAGAAAGTGCAGAAGGAGATTTGCTGTCACTCTGCCACAAATCAGTTTAATTGACCACAGTTACCTACCTTCCCCTCTTCTACCCCTTTGCCTTGAAACCAAAGAAAAATTAGTCCTTAGTACGGGGTTGGACAATTTAGAGAGCAGGAGGATCAGATCACTAAGATATTCAGCTGGCAGGGCAAAATACGAACTTTTGAAAAAGAGAATCATAGATTGATTTGAGTTGGACAAGACCTTAAGGTCACCCAGATCTAACTCCCTTGCAATAGGAAGGGACACCTACCCCTAGACCAGGTTGCTAAGACTCCCATCCAGCCTAGACCTGAACACTTCCAGTAATGGAGTTTTCACAAATTCTCTGGGCAATATGTTCCAGCATCTTATCACCCTCACCAAAGATGAAGAATTTCTTCCCAATATCAAATCTAAATCTACCTAATACAAGACTTTATACAGAGTAAAAAGGTAGGAAATTAGGATTTTCTAGCTGATCCACAAACACAGCTACAATAGTACTGAATTTGCAGTCATACCTGTAGCAAGAACCAGTGTTACAGGGGAATGGACAATCCTAGTGACATCTGCTATACCTAATGACAGGAGAGAGTCTCTTCTGTGTTCTGAAGTGTGAAAGAATGGGAAAGGATACCGTGGTTGCGAAGCTGTCCCTGTTAAGCTGCTCTGAGGCCAAGAAGCTTCCCCTAATTATGACTTGGAGCAGCTCACTTGGTCTTCATTTGCACGCCTTAATTTCTCATCTCTAAATGTCACTGCTGTCTGTGCCAGGAGGTTTTATGAATAGGTATGTCCTTTATCAAATGATGCCCTGACTTTGCAGTTCTGTGGCCATGCTGTGGATCACAGGCTTTGGCAATGCTAATAAGCTAACTGAAAATTTGTTGTTAGACTCTTGGGATGACTACTGGAGCAACACTTCCACTAATTTACCAAATGAGTTGTGACACAAGGAGCCTGGATTCTCCCTATACGTCTCTCAGTAGCCCATGCTAACCTTTACCCATTACTTTTCAGGACCCCAGGCTAAAATGCAATGGTAGTTAAAGGATGAATAAAGTTTAAATAGCCACCTGTATCAATATTAGATGCTCTTAGAAATTATTCAAAAAATAATTAGCATCCCTGAAGCAAAAACTCAAGCTGGAAAATGGGGCAAGTCTTGCCATCAAGTAAATTTAAACAGCAAGTCAGTGCTTTACTTAATATGAACTTTATGAACCCTTTTGATGTTCAAAGCCAAATCTTCCAGATGGATATCACCTTGCAAAGGAAATCAGGAGAGAGCTGCAGTTTAGAGTTTCACTTTGCAATGGGCAAACACCAAGTGAACACTTGGATAGCTCATCTACTCTTACAGCACTTTGGCCTGCCCATACAAAAATAAACCTTGTAAAGGCACCTTTTTTCCTTTTCTCTTCCACACTCTTAAATCCACCCAGCTTCTGCAAGGAACAGAAAGGCAACATAGTGCTGGGGTAACAAGAAAACTATAATGGCTTTGCATTTACAGTAAACTAAGGGGAGGACATCGTATCTGGCAGCTTTTCTACCTTCGCTTTTGTCTTAGGTTACAATGTAAGATGTTACCAAAAGTGTGTATTCCATCACCCACTGTTAAAACTGGGTGGGGCAATGTTCTTTATCCCTACCATGACACATCTCTGATAACTACCTCTGGAGAGATATTTTTCTGTTAATGGGCTATCCAGCCTCACTGCATGACTCATAAATTACATCATCTCAATGTGAGATGCTCTGCCCACGGAGAGGAACCAAGCATTCCTACCTGGATATAATCTGAGGTTTGGAACACCACAGTCAGCCCTTACCTACTGGGTTCTCAGAGGACAAGAGCTGCATAACCACTGCTGGACCTTCAGAGGAGGATCGGATCCTTCTACAGGATCACTGCTTCAACAGAACCACTTCATCTGGACTGCAGCCACCACTTAGTAGGACTGCTACCAGCATCCTGACCAACAGGGTGTCAGGTCATATCCTGACTCTGTCAGGTTAAGCCAGTGTTTCTGTATTATTGCCTTGTTATCTATACTAATAAAGAACTGTTATTCCTATTTCTCATATCTTAGCCTGAAAGTCCCTTAATTTCAAAATTACAGTAATTCAGAGGGAAGGGGGTTACATCTTCCGTTCAAGGGAGGCTTCTGTGTTCCTTAGCAGACATCTGTCTTTTGAACCACGACAACTTCCATTAAATGAAAAGATTATAGGGGGAAAAATTTGAAGTGTAGGCACAAATAATCGATCCAGATTCTAGCTGGAAAATAAGGGCAGGTACGTTTTTTTGTGTGGAATATTTAAGAGAGAAGAAGCTGCATGTCATATTATTCAAACAAACATATTCTTTACTCTGATACATTAGGAAGCAGAGTCAGAAGGAGCCTTGCAGAAAAAGTGAAGACAAGGCAATCTGTGATCACACATTTCCTCAGAAGGACTTTTAATCTGTCTTAAACTTCCATCAACTTTCTTCTCCCATAAGACAAAGTGAGTGCATTATATGAATGTTTGTAAAGCCACCCTCTGCTCCCTACCCCCACCAAATGATCAACCAAAGTGAGTCTGCTTTGAGTCCCTGCTGCACTTACAGCTTGAGGCTTCAGGTCCAGGGCAGCTTTCCAGCATTGCTGTCAGGCCACAAGCAGGGCCATTATGAGGAAGCATCCTGCTATTATGTCTGTAATTGTCATTCTTCTCTAAAGTGTTATCTCATGCAGAGCTTCAGAACGTATGAGAAGACAACCATTAACTTTATTAAATCAAGGACATAACCTAATAAAAACTTCTGAGGATTTTTCAGGGGGAGGGAACTGAAAATATTCCCTACTGAATCTTGAGGCTGTATGGCCAGGCTTACAAAACATTCTGATTAAGGAGAAAATGCTGATTCATTTCTTTTATCTGTCAGGTTTTTTATTTCCAGGGAGTGGTTTATAACACAGTTGGCACCAATATTCACAATCATATACAACACATCAACACAATGGCTGTATCATTTTGACTGGCCCTTGCTTGAGTTATAGTAATGCCTGCTGGCATTGTCTTGTTACAGGAGGCTTGTGTCAGCAGTTCTGCTTCTGTATAAACCCATTTGTTTAAGGGATTATAATAACTTAGCCATAAACATTTTTCTGGGCTTGAATTATTATTATTAGCAGAAGTAATGGTAATAATATCTTAAATTTATATTTTGCCTTTCATCCCAAGAATCCCCAGGCACTTCCAGGAATGCAGAGAGTACCACTACTTTAGTAAACCCTTAACATCGGTGCTTTTCAGGATAAAACAAAACATACTGAATTCGCATCAGAATTTTTTGATGGGATGTTTAACACTTTCTCATGAGCAAGATGTCAGGTGTATTTATCTGTACACCCATCCCCTCTACATAGGCAGTGAGACCAAGATTGCATATTACCGTTCTATGGATAGGTGAAATTAAACAAGAAATACTCATTTTCCTGCCCAAATGGATAGCCAGTTGAGAAAATGACTGAGGAAGACTTGTGAAGTGGGCTTAAACAAGTTTGTCTGAATGAGCAGAAGAATTGAGAATCAAAGAAGCATCTACACTTCTGCTATGAACTCTCTAAGAAGCCAAGTCAGAAAGCCCTGATACATAAACTACTTTCTCTATACATGATTTGACTTAAAGCTACTAAGATAAATGAAGCAATTCCTGCAAAACCCCAAAGGACTGAAAGTCTCACATTAAAGGCTGTCTGCCTAGAATAGCTGTGATTCGTTGAATGCAAAGGGGTTTGTTTGGCATTCATAAACACATATCACCAGTAAGATGAGAAGCTAAGACAGGACTGGGAATGAAGAAGATTTTAGCAGGGAAGATTGTTGCAGTGTGTTGTTGCAGGACTTTTCCTAGAACGAGACAGGTACAGGATTCTCCAGGCATGACAGTCTACCTGGGATATACAGTAGAGATCTTGCCCAGGAAGCAGAGCTCTAGCAATGAAGGGTCACATTATGTTTTAGTCTGCAGGAACCAACTATAATTCCAGCTTTTGCAAAAATGAGCATATTTAAACCTTTTAACAATCAGGAAAATTTCACTTCAGCCTATTACAGAATACAATCTGAGAAGTGTAGGTTGCTTTTTTCTAGCACGTGTTCAATAGTGTCCTGTTTTGGCAGTGTCTAAATAAAGCAGAATGAGTTTGGACATGTGGTGCCACTGGAGCTGCCGGACATTGAATCACAACCTGAGGTGAGGATATGACCTCATAAGACCACAAAATCATAAAATCAAAGTGGCTTGGGGTTGGAAGCGACCTTGAGGTCATCAAGTTCCAAACCGCCATGACCCATGAACATTTTCTCTGGGAATGCATGAGCTGCATGGACCTCTGCCTCATGGAGTAGCAGGCTCTGTCCAAACTGCCATAGGGAGCACTTTATCCACATAGTACTCCTCTGGAATCCCAGAGAATATCCTATTAACAGGATCACTGAGACAGATATCTTGTTCCTGAATACTGTCCCCCACAATGAGAAGTATACAGATCCAGATTTAAAATGTCCAGACTAATCTGAAATCATATCCATTATGGAAAACTGGATGATAGAAAAATTCTAAAAAACATTACTGCTGAAAGAAGATCACTAAGCTAATTTTCACTCTTTTACTCTTCACTCTTTCACTCTTAAAATAATGGGAGAAGATTTAGGAGGTAGAATTGTTAGCCACCTTGAATCTATAGTTAAGCTTGCCTTCTTGATGATAAAAATCTCTGGACCTAATTTCATGGCTGATGATAGTCAAGAAATTAAACTAGATAACCATAATGAATCTTTCTGGTATTGAGCTGTGTTAGTCAATTTTAAAAACATACTGAATTCAGTACTGAATTATTCAATGCCCGTGGACGAATTATTTGTTGCAATCCAGTCAGCACTTGAACACAGTGTTAACATAAGGTTCAAAAAACTTCCTTGCTGCAAAGGTTTGTGTAGTTTTTTAAATTTGAATAACTTTTAGCAGAATAATAAAATAAAAGAAAGAAAGTAAGGATATGATAGTGCAGCTGTCGCATTCCCATATTTTCAGTTTCACGTACTACTTTTAAATCCACTGATAGGAGGCTTAGCAGCCATGGTATATAAAAGATCAAACACAGACCCATGGGTAACCCCAGTCTAACAGCAGCCAATATTCTCCTTTAAGGTGTAAAATGTTTAAGACAGTCCACCACACAAATCTAGATCTTTATTTCATATCCATCATCCAGTTACTGTTAAGTCCAGGAGGTTCCCAAAAAAGGACAGAAGAAGTAAGTCTAATTCTTAGGAAGGCATGCTCAGAGCTCAGTCAGAGCAAATGCATTGTTCAGCTCAGCATTGCAGGGTTAAAGTTCAAACACTAGACCATTAGGACGTCACATTTCAGGGTCTTTAAACTCATAAGATATACAGAAATACACTCAATTTCTGCTGAGAGTCCATGGGCCTAATTTTATTATTCCTGAATGTGCAGGAATACTTTAATTCCTTTGTGTTTGGCCCAAAAAGGATTAGAAGAAGGTACGTCAAACGTTGACAACTATTAGCTGTATATTTTCTTTCTGTTGGACTACTAAGAAAGTTGTGTTAGCACTTTTTCATCTTTTTTACACCCTTTTGCACAGTAAACTTACCCAGCTACTCAGCAATTACCCTTGCAATTACGATGACTGTTTTCTTCAGAATCTCAAATACAAGAAATTTCTTTAAAACAGAAGGTTGTTTGAAATACGTTTCAGACAAGAATTTTTATAAATAAAAACTGGATTTTGTGTCTCTTTTCTGACAAATTTAATGAGATAATACAAAGTCATCAGACAGTCAACTGTTCCCTTTGTAGTTCCTGTTTTATGCAATAAACGTCTTCTGGGTTTCACAGCAGACTCATCTTAAACATCTTTTTCTGTGGAATTACCAGCTATTTCAAAGTGATGCTCCGGATCTCTTACCAACAGAGGGCAACAAAGCTTATCATAAGTTCCTTGCCAGACTAAGACGTGGGTGTTTTCTCAAGGCTCACATTGCCATCCCCACGTCACCACCGAACCTCACTTTCAGTACGTTGGTCCACTCACTCAGGCTACTGAACTTGTCTTGCCAAGCATTACAATGCATCAGTGCCATATGGCTGGTGGCAAATAAACTAGCTATTATTTGCACATCTGCTGAGTAATATTACGTTAAAACATTACATGAGCAATTATGTTCAATTATATCAAACGAATCTATTTCACGTAATGCTGAATCTCCAGGGCTTGCACATCTTTAGTTACAGGAATTTTAGTGCAGGGTAGCAGATGTTACCGATTTATTAATTGGATATAATATGTTTAAAATGTCAAGTGCACAACAGTAATTTCATAATGGATATTTGTTTTAGGCAAATAAATAAAAGTCAAAGTTTTTTAAAGACATTAGAGGAGTTGCACAAAATTTATCATGCCAGCATCTAGTCTTCAACATATGTGAAAAACAGGGCGTTTTTCATACTGCAGACAAGAAAGCAATGTTTACACTTCGGAATTATTCCCAAACTCATTTGCAATATGACTTGAATATGCTAGGTTCCCTTCTCGCCTTTACCCTCTAATGTTGTTTTATCTGTTCTTGCTTTTTACTTTGCTTGGAGCTTCCTTTGTCCTTAGTAAAACCCTAAGATTTTACTTACCCATTTTCTTTTGCCCAGTCTGTTTATGGAGAGATATTTGTCCAGACTACAAATTAACACCAATAGTGGGATTGGGTTAGTGCAAATTTTCTTCCTTTCTTTTCTTCTCCTAGTCCTCACTCCCAGCTTGCAAATGTTACCCTGGCTGGCCCCATAGTGTTAATAGTCTGGTCAACACAATACTCAGCATTAAACCAAAAACTTTTCAGAGAACCCAGAAAGAATGTGATATGCAGATAATGGCATGCTAGGGCTGAAGAAAGGATCTGTGGTTAGTGAATTGTGGTATTTCTTTAGGATTTAATCCTACCAGGTATTTTAAAGTCCTACTTCATCTGCTGCTATAGACACACAACATTCTATTTCACAATTCAGCTTTGTCATACCAGCTCCTAGAAAGTACTATCACTACCTGGTTCCATGCACTTAAAATCTTTGCCACGCCTCTGCAGTATTTTCTCATAGCTTTTCCTTCTGAACCACAGATAGGACTTCGTGGCAATGCTGAAACTTTTATTCCAGCCCAGTTACAAGAGAACCCAGGCTGGATCTGTTTATATCCATATTTCCGTCTGATGTTGTGCAATATATTTGTGAATAGTATGTATATATGGAAGTAAAAGTGCTTTTTCAGGAAAATACTGTCTTTCTTAGAATACACCCATTTCAGAGTACAATGGTCATCCGTGGCCTTCAGTACCTCAGGGGCTCAGAAAGCCTAGGTGGGAGGAAAGACATCCTCTGCAAGACTGTAGGCTCTCTGGAAGTAAAGGAAAAGATGTCCAAGAAAGACCTCTTTCAGTCCACAGAGGATCAAAGGCCAGATGCAGAAATTAAAGATTAAGGTCCTTATCCTTTATCCACCTCCATAAAGCATTAATCCAGTAAATAATAAACGCCTGACTCACAGTAGATGAAGGATGATGCACTCTTTCTCTACGAACATTTGTCGGTTAAAAAATTGCTGAAAGAGCAGATTCCAAGGGTTTACGTTTTTTATTCTGCAGGTGGCAGGGAAGAGATGATTTCTTTTGAGATTGCCAGTGCAAGGTAGGGCTTTGCAAACTGTAATATGCCCTTTCTCTGTTACATAATGTTTTGTCATACTTCTTGAAAAAACATAAGACAATAAAACATTCTAGGAAATTTTCTGCATTTGAATCTGGCCACTCAAGTAAACATCTGGTAATCAGAGCAGACAGAAGGATTCCCAACCCTCCCCATCCCCATCTTCCAATAGATTTATAAATTTAATTTCTAATTGATTTATTTCAGTTTGCTCCAACTCTGTGATTAACCATAAAAATGCTATGTTTATTGTTGAGGCTTTCTCTTTTGCTGAATTTGAAACCTGCCAAGGGGTGTACTGACTGGATACCAAAAGATAGCCTTAGCAGAAGGATGAATGAATGCATTGGTATGGAGGGTTAACTGTGCAAATCCCACTGTGACATGAAAAAATCCTCTGTTCCCATCCTGTTCATGATCCAGCAACCACCAGACACAAAAAGGTTCATGGGTAAATTCTGTTGAGTCTAAGCCTAAAGAATGTTAACCACTCCTAAGGCTAGGCCATGCAAAGCACATGCAAAGCATAACAAAACACTGACTTGATTTGCCCTCTGAAGTTGTACCTATTGCCTGCGAGTTGATTCAGAAGTGCCTGGTGATCAGTTATAAAAACAGGACAGCGTGCACACCTTTGCCATAAATCTCCTTATGTGTGTCCAGCTCCACTGCCTTTGATGCTCTGTTGTCTTCCCTGTGTCCCTGGCTGTTGCCCTGCTCCGGAGGAGACCAGCCGCTGCAGCAGCCACTCCCCATCTCACCTCTTGCTGCAGATGTGTGATTCCACATCAGTAGTGAAGGGATTTCCAGAAGAAATACGACTCAGTACAGTGACTCTCTGTAAAACTGTTTTTGTCCTTTTAATCACACTAGGTTTTCCTACTTAAAAACCCAAACTATTCCCTGCAACTGGTAAACAACATACATTCCTTTAGTTCTGCGTTTAATGAGAACAAGGCTGTGTCTTACAGGGTGTCTCCCCACCTCTGAATTGCAAAAGAAAAAGCCAACAGTTTGTAGCAGGGATGAAGCCTCTGAATTTCAGTACTGTGAATAAATTTCATTTATCTTTCTCACTTGGGAAGCCAGCAAGCAGAAATACACATTTGAGAAAGGAGACCAGCTTTCTCTGTACCTTAGGAACGGTAGCTAGGGAAAAGGAAGACAGACAGCTATTGGGGGAGACGATTGACCTAGATTATTTCTAGTGATAAATTGAAGTATCTTCCTTCCAAAACTTGCAAGTACCAACTGCATTTTGATGAGGAGGAATTCTACTCATCAACAATAAAATTTTTTAACTGTAAGTTGACACCTGGGTCTTAAAGAACAAGGTTTTTATGCAATATTTTCATGAACATAAACATTATTTGAAGTCTTGGACTGCTCTTTTTCAATGAGCAATTACCCCCAGGATTCATTAAGAGACTGAAAAGAATAATTTGTTTTTATAGTGTGGGAGCACACTTTATTCTGATATAGTTCTTTTAGTTTGCAGTAATTTAACTACTGACTAATATCACAGCATCCTTCATCTCAAAGCCCTGAAGCTACAGAAAAAAACATGGTAAGTGCCCAAGAGCACTGGAAAGATCAAGATGGAACACATAAATGAGTGTGGTATACCAATAGAAGTGTCCTGGAAGGAGTCATGTGGTTCAGAATCTTTTCACATGGAGCTTTGGTGTCAGGCACTTCATGTGGTACAGTTGTTATGAAAGCAGCATGGAGGATGCGTACTCAGTTTGACTGGATTGGCACTCATGTAAATGCTGCAGAATTTCAAGACAAATGCAAATCTTCCCCTTTGCCCACCTCCCCCTTAATCCAGCTGGGGCTGGGGGAGGGACAGAATTACTAACAGAGTGTGTGTGATTCTGCCACTTTGCATCAGATTATAATAGTGTACAGCTGGGAAGAACAAGTCTATTTGTATGTGAGCACAGCATAGAAAGGGATGATTCTTTTTAAAGTGGACCATTAGTGGGAGGAAAGCACATCACTGTGACTAGTTCCCTCACTTGAAGGCATTGTGGAGATATTTACCTTAGGGAAGTAGATACGAAAGCCTTGAGATTCTTCCTTATTAAATGAGTAACAGTACCAATCCTCACTGACCTCTTGCTCAAGAAAGCCTGCGGCTTTGTCATAACGAAGAAAGAAAGAAGCTGAATAGATTTATGCTTTGTGGAATAATGTAGGAAAAACTATCATGATAACCCCAAACTCTGAACTTTTCTGCTGAAGCAGAATGCCAATATTGTTTAAACTAAATTCTACCTGCTCCACATAAGCATTCTGCAGGGATTCTCTGTATGAATTTTAAACTGTTTTCTTCAGTGATCCCTCATTAATAAGGACTAGTTCATAGGCCAGCCAAAGCCCAAGTATACCTTTCAGATTTGTGACCTCTCTGTGGATGGTCATAGGTCCATGATACTGTTTTTCTATAATGCGTTGCAGAAAGGAATCACTCATCTGCATGCAGGACAAGTCTCCACATGTTGGATGAATTTTGCACGCCATACAGCATATACAAAAGCAAACCATAGCCGTATGCTTTTGTGCCCATGGATGATAACCAGAATGCAAATAGAGCCACTTCCCACCCACAAGTCACACTTCAGTCTATAAAGACAGATTAAGCCTAAAAAAACACTTTTAACTTTTCAAAGGGCAATCCTGTCTCCATACATCCTTGTCTCTGAGGTAGGACTTCAGAAGTGCTGAACAATGGATTTTCCTCCCCACTCTTCTGCCTTTGCACAGTGCAATGCACAGCTCAATGGCTCACTGTGAAGATCATGGAACCAAATCCAGACACCTGGAGTGAAGGTGTAGATCTGACCTTACAGTCTACCTTTGAAGTACTCAAGAGGAGAGCTCTAAAGAGTGGAAGAGGAAAAATGAAAACAGTATGGCAGGAGACAGTCGCCAGGGGAAGTATGAAATAAATGGGTCCATAGTATACAAAAGCTAATAACTATCCAAGACTGCAGAAGAAAAGACTGCAAAATGAAAAGCATGCAAAGAGAGGAAATAGTAAGAGAAAGCGACCTGGCTGTTCTAAAGAGATGCTGTGGGTAAGCAAGCACATGAAAAAGGAGTGGAGGCAAGCTTTCATCCCTTCTCCAAAAACTCTCTTAATCATTTTATGTGGGAAGCTGAGCCATGTCTACCCCTAAATGCTTAGCTTTTCCTTCAGTTGTCCCAATCTTAGCCTGCTGCACAATGGCCATGGTCCATATGCCCATGGGTGGGCAGGTCTCATTTTTTGCCTCGAAATATGAAGGGTGTAGAAGGGTCCAAGCCTAGGCAAAAACCACCTTTTTTTATGGGTCGAAGATGTGCTACTGCCAAGCTGAAGAACGGTAGCTGCAGGAGGCACTTCCCCAGGACATTTGGACAGCAATGGTGCTGCTTTGCTGGGAGGCACCAGCTCTTTGTGCAGCAGCACAGAGAGGAGAAACCTGCATTTCAAACACACTCTAAAGAGAATTATGGATGCATGTTGATAACTTGAGAGAAAGAACAAGGTACTATGTCAGTCAGAAATGCATACTACATGGCAAGAACTTAGCCTGGGTGACCTTGACATCTAAGACACTCATGACAAGAACAAAAATTAGGAGGGGGAGGGTGAAAGAGCTGGGTTTGCTGCTGTTTGCCTTGTGAAATAACTGGAAAAAATACAGGGATTAAAGGCACAGAGTAAGGCATACTACAGTCACATATTTTAGCACATGAATATTACTGGTTTAATATGCTCTAAAGAGCTTGTGAAATCACTCCAAACATTACTTCAGTTCACTGTGCTCTTTTTATACACATGAGAGAAAACATCTTTCCCTTTCTTTTCACTCCCTTTTCCCCATGAGATTTAAAATTTCCCAGGGCAACACAGGTTACTGTACCAGATTAAATAGCAGAGAAGATGATACCGTCATGTTACTACCATTAGGGTTAAGATGGTTTCAGCATTTCTTTTGTACATTTCTATTGATACAGGGTTTATGAGGTTGACACAGTCATGAAAATTCACTGTAACATGACCTACAGGACCATGCCGTAAGACCAAGAGGCCACTTTACTTCATTGCCTCCCCTCAGTTATCATTGAAAACTCTTTTGTTTCGTTTTTATGAAAGTCATAGAAAGACAGAAAGATAATTCATGTGTCCCCATTTTTCAGAAAATTGACTACAATACTAATGTTTTAAAAGATTCATGAGCTGAACTTATGTTCAGTAGCTCTTTCAAAATTAAAAGGTCATGAAACTTTGGAGGGCCTTGTTTTAATATTACATGGCTGTTGGACTAACGGAGCACACAGAGAGCTCTTATTGAGCCCAGGGTGTGTGTTTCATCCACTAAAAGAAAGATTTAAGATTAGAAAGCTCTTTACTCGAAGAGTTTTTAAGTTCTTTTTGATCAGTGCTTTTGCTTGGCTATGGGTCAGAGAAGCAGTTTACCTCTTCTTCATATCTCTCTGTTCATCTGGTTGTGCAGTGCTGGAGTGATCAATAGTACTGGACTTTCCAGAGTTTCCTGATGTGATCAGGTCCATATGATGCTTGCTTTGGCCCCTTCCTGATCCTTGAACCTGAACAGTCATATTAGAGGTGAAAGGAGAACCTTATTGTAGGGTCATGGATAGGGAGAGAAGCCTGGGTCTATGCTGTCAGTGCGTGTTTTGCTTGTGTAGTAGCAGCACAGTAACAGGGATTCCCAAGGATGAAGTATGACATCTGACAGGCCCAGTCCCAAGAAAATCCTCAGGCAAGGACCACAGGTTGGATTTGTATCTGCTGTCAGCTGCTACAGTTTTTCTTACTTGCGTGCCAGTAAAAGCTGAGTGAGGGAGCTTTTGCTGAAGTGCTGACCCATCTTGTAAAGTGATGATAGATGGGTTCTCTGCACATGTCCGATGTTTTAAAAACATACTTGAACTCACCTGCCTCTGCTTGCATAAAAGGTGGCTGGCACTTTTCTCCACTGATTTTAATCTACAGATTCAAATTCCTTCTGGGACTTTTTCTTTGTTGTAACAAAACAAAGTCATATCTCTAGGCCAGACAGCACCTCCATCAGCTGTTCAGGGGCTACTTCTAAAGAATGGCAGGAGCTGGTCTCCCATCCCTTGCTTTAGGTTTTGCTGCAAGAGTCTGTCTTCTCCAGAATTGTCTTCACAGCTTCTCTCAAAAGGCATGTCTGGAAATGCCCCACATGGGAATCTAGTTCCATACTTAGTGTTGCCCAACACTGAATCAGTGGGTAGTAAAGAAGTGGATGACTTTCTTTTCCAATCTATTTTCCATTGACAAATCTCTAAAAAAATATTACATTTCTTTATTTCTTGCTCTAATTTCAACAAACATATACATATAGATACTCTCCTGACTACTGCTTAAAATGAAGAAGATAGATATATCTGAAGGTTATTTGGGTTATACACCATCCAGCACATGACACTAGTGCCACATCCTTCACTTAAATTGCTATGTGACCAGACTTCCATCTAAGAATACCCATTTTCAAATTTATTTGCATAATTTATTTTAGTGTGATCAGGCACTTAGAGTTTGCTGGGTACACACCAAATACAACCAACCTGTATCCTAGTCCTGAGGAAGCATTCATGTGGTTTGCCTTATGGTAGACAGATTTCATAACTCAGCTTTGTGCACTGGTACCTAATTGTCAATGTGTTTCTTCTTAACTGGGACAATTAACAAAGACAGAAAAGGAGACTTTGTTTGCTGGCAGTGGTATCCTTTGAAATAACTGGGTTGTTTGTATTGTGGCTGATGTGGGAAAACGTTCCTGTTGAGGTCCAAGGCAATTAGTGCACAAGAAATTCAGTTTTGGAAGACAGGCATCTCTCTCTTTCACAAAGTTCAGATAAATATCAAAAGGTCTTGCTTAAGACAATATGTCAAAAAAAAAAAATTCCATAACTCTGTAGTATAACAAAACACAGCAATTCCACAACTGAAATCTTTGTGCAGATAAGAAGCCTGAAAAGGTGATGCAGGAGTAAAAGGCACATATTCGTGAGTTTCAGTTCTCCTCATATGGTTATTACACCAGATGATACCATGTCTCATGATAGCAAAGAGAGAGGAAAATGCCCTCCTCAGTGAAAAACTCCATTTGTTTGGAAAATGTTACAGTACATTGTGTTACTTAGAAAAATAGAATCATATCCCAATTCTTCTCACAGATCTGTCACATGTATGGTTCTACAGATTAATGGGAACAAAAGAAAAGGCACTGTGGTTCCCACAGCCCTCTCCAGATTAACTTCTCGGCTGCCAGCTTCTGTTCAACAGGTCAGGATGCTCCCTTTATATGCTACATGCTCTTACCTATGAATGGGGAACATTACTTCTTGAAGGAGTGTTACTGTACCAATTAATGAAGCTTACTCCCTCTCTGACACTTAAGTTAATGGTCTAAAATGTTATATTCAGATGGGACCCTAAAGAGGGTTTTTTTGCTCTGGAAATTAGCCCCATTTATTTAATTTCTTAAATTGCTTAAATTGCTAATGCAATGTATTCTACCATTTTACAATAGTTGAGCATCACCAGAAAATTAGTCTCTTTTTTTTCCTCAGCAAGCATGCCATTGACCAGAACTTCACACTCTGTAAACTCATTCAGTCTTAAAAAAAAACCCAGCATCAATGGGACACTTTTAGTTCATCAATTCTTCAGAATACAGTACTGCAATACAGTAGTATAGAAGTGTGGAAAAACTTTCTGCATTCACAGGGAACTGTGTAATAAGAGTGTCTGTATTTCTTAGTACATTTCTAGGTATCCATTGTGCGTGCATTCAGGCATTGACCACAGCTGTTAAACTGCCAAGAAATAAAGATCTTCTTTAAAAAAAGACACTTGGGGTTTGATTTGAAGTTTTTGAGCTCATGTTTTCCGTATACTGAAAGCAAGGAGATGAACAGGTTGCTTTGCTGAAGCGTTGTATTTTGAGCAGTGATGAGTTGCTGGATGCTGTAGCAATAGGCTAAATGCTCTAAATAGACAGACTGGACCTTGGAAATAAGTTACTGTAAGTAGGTGGGCATATTGGAACTAGAGTTAACCTGGCCATAAAGCTGACAGTAGTGGCAATAAGGCAGCAGGAAACACTGGTCTGAGATGTGCTGGCTAACAAACCCTCCAGTGACCCAGCATCAGTAGGCTGCAGTCCTGCATCACTGTGCCTTCATTGCTCTTACATGCTCTTGCCTTCATCCCAAAAATAAGGCCTCCAGAAATGCAAGTTATACAGACATACTGCACTTTAAACAACTTTAATTTCTCCAGTTGCATTTAATGGTATCATGTTTAATATGCTTTGTAGTCTGTTCAGCCTTGCAGCGACTCCTGCCTCTAATAAAGCTCTGAGTTGTGTTGGGTTTTTTCCTTTATTCATTTTTTTTTCTTTTATTTTTCATTTTTCCTTAAGGTTTCAGGTAGAAGTTCTATTTGGGTTTAATATCATGATTATTGCACATCAAAATGAACACTGTGTGTGTGTTACTTACGCATAACATTGCCTTTCTCCATTACGCAAGATTCACAATTCCAGTTCTTATTGCAAATGAATGGCTTTTGTTATTTAGAAGCTAATACATGCTTTAAACATGTGGTTTAATAAAACTTGGAAATAAGGAAAATGTAATTACAAAGGCTTTTCTCACCGTTAACTTTTTTGTACACTAGACTATGTCCAGTCTTAGCAGTAATGTCATCATAATTTTCCAATGAACTGAAGATGAAGAAATGAGCAGAGTGCCAATTTTAGCCTTAGCTACAGGAAAGGATTAGCCTTTAATCCACAAAGATATGTTCCCAGCCCTGCTGTTTGAAGTATTTGGTTTCTTGATGTTCAGACACTCTATCATGCAGCAGTACTTGCAGGTGCCTCCCTCAGTAGGGCAAATCTCAGCTCACGCATTACGGAAATGGGGGAAAGGAACAATGCTTAAACAGTTAGCTAAACTTTTAGTTAATATAACTAGCATGCATGCTAGTTCATATTTATTTATTGGTAGCATAGACTGACCACTCCTGGGAAACCGCCACCTTTCTCATGAGTTGGGGCAATTTTTCCACCTGAGTCTTCAACTCAGGATTGCTGGGGAATGCTGGATTTCTTTCCCTTCTGCTAAAGATGTCTGAGACAGGAGAGCAGAGTTGCCTTCTCACTGATCTCCTCTTGCCTTTCTGCTGTTAAGACAAGTAGGGTCATTACAGCAGAGGGACGCAGGGCTTCCAGCAACCCCACGAACACTCCTAAATATAGAAACAACCTTGGTGAGAGAAGCAGCAGAGCAGCTTGCACTGCTAATAGCTTCCCTCTCTGAGAAGTGAACGTTCACACATCCACTGTGAATCCCAGCAGGCCAGAGGTAGAAGAAGGGGTCATATAGATTTTTCTATACTTAATAAAGTCTTTAGGATTCTTAACACTTGGACTGTGGCAGAAATAGGCAGCTTTGGATACGCTTACAACTCTGAAGCAATCAAGATATCATCCAAGTAAATAAGCACCTTCCCTCCTAGAGACCTTAGGAAATTAATAACTTACTCCATAACCATAACTATTCTTGGAGCAATGCATAGGCGAAACACCCTTGTGTACTGCTGACGTGTAGTGCCTGTCTCCAAAGACCTTCAAAGTTGCTTAAGTAACTTCAATACAAAAGGGTCAGGATGTTAAATAAGGTTTTACCTGAAATCTGTTTATATTAGAAAAGGTCCATTTTTGAGATACGGATTTTTGTCTGAAAATTGACATGAACAACCTACCTGTAGTCACAGGACAGTCTGATGTGAAGAGTTTAGCATGATGAAACCATGTTAACGCAGTACCAACAAGCAATTCCCTTTGACATGTAACACTGAGTTAGATTTCTCTACATTAAATAGAGCATGGATTAAGTTCAGATGTGAATTGCAGATTTTCAGGCTGATCCAGATTTGAATTTTACTTTTGGTGAAAAAGGATGAAAATTTTTATCAGTATTAATATAGCATATATGGTAGAACTGTAAAATCAAGGTACACCCTTATCCTCTTTTCTGTTGTACTTGCCCCTCACATAGTCATGAAGCAACTGGTTTTGTAGAACTAGAGAATAATATACAGTTTGCAAACTAGCTACTTTCATTTGAACTAATGAAAGAGGAGCTGCATCTGACCAAAAGACATTTTACATTGAAAACAAGTACATAAAAAGCATAAAAGTGAAAATACCAGTTTTTCCTAAGGTTAGGATGTGTTTTGATGACCTGAATCTAACCTTAATTGTATATTTAACCATCTTTTTTAAGCACTGAAATTTAGCTTAGCCTCACATAAATGAGGATTTGCTAAGTAATATCGGCTCTGAATCCGCACTGAAAAATCTGAGCTGAAGAAAGCAAAAAATGACCTTTTAAAGCTGGAAGGTAAGGGTGAAAACGAAGCTGCTTTTGTGTAGGAGAATTGGCAGCTTAACCTTATGCAACTGGGCCTGTGAATTTTTGCCTTAGGCTAGAAGAGCACAAGATGAGCAGTTTGTTCTTAGAAGACTGAGAATACATGGTTACAATATCCAGTGGGTCTGTATTGACTTCACTACTGTCTCTGTTTCTTCAGTGTCTTGAATCAAGACCTCTCCTTGTTTTGGAAACAGATACATAAATTAGTAAATTGCAGTCATTAGCTAGAATAAATTTTGCAAGAAATTAATCTTATTCAAGAAAGCAATTTATATAATCAAGAAAAACACTAACCAGGTTTTTCTGCAGACTTCCAGACTACCCTAGGCACCTTTTCTAAGCACATACTCCCTTGTCACTGAGAAATTGAAATAAACACTATCTGCAGTAGATGATAAAAAATATTTTTAAGGAAAACCAACTATTTTTATATTATTTGCTTAGTTTGGAGTTCTTAATCTTTGTCTTCTAATAGAATAGTTAACATGTTTAGCTGGTTGAAACTTGAGTTATGCTATGAATTGGAAAACTTGCAGCTTCTCCATGATTCTTTCAGTTTACAACTTACAAAGGATTTCAGCATATGAATCTGAAAAGCCCCTTCTTAGTAACTAGATGCTGCATCAAATAATAATGTTTCATTATGAAAATAATAATATTTGATTATACTGTGTGAGTTGTGTCTCTTCTTATCTCATGGTTGCTCTGCATGGGCTTTTGCTCCTGCTTCACTTAAACCACTCTTTCTAAAAACTGATTTCTTAAGAATCTAATTTTCTACTTGCAGAAAACGAAGCTGAATTGTCTGTCTTAATACTAAGGACACTTAAGAGCTAAAGTAACTTCAAAGTTCTGTTCTGTAGTGTTTAAACTTTGGAGGACAAAAGTTTAAAACTCATGGGAGTACACTGGAATCTTATGAGCAGTGCTGCTGGAAAATGTTTTTTGTTTCCTGACCATAGTCCTTTCCATTGTGTTAAAATGATTTTCTCTCTCCAATTATGGCAAGAAAAAGCAGTTGTCTGTTTATGGGATACATTGAACTGTTATTGTCAAGAATGCTTATACTCAGAACTGGGTTAGATAGAGCTTACTTTTCATCTAAAACCCATGTACATCTGTCTTTTATTGCAAACCTCTTTGCATTACACAGAAAAGATATGATCAGGTCTGGTGGCAGAGGACATGTAAAAATTTTTTTTAAAAGTTGTTTTCATATCATATTTCTTTACTGAAGAAAATATATGAAGCTGCTGAAGAATTCTTGGATTTCTTACAGTTAGTCTTAATAAATGATGTATTCTACTTCTGTTGGGTTTTTATATTAATAATTAAGACAAATGCAATAGTAAGTCCCCTAGAAAGAACACTTGTCAAATAGTTTAATGTTATCTATTCCGAAGCTTTCAGTAGAATCCAATTAATACTGGAGTGTGACAGTGGAGAACCTTCAGCTGATGCTTTTCAAATTCATCAAAAATTGTAATGAGTACTTGTATCCATATTCTGTCTAAGCCAAGTCCATCTTCCAGAAGTGAAGGAGAATAGGAACTTTGCCAGTCATAAAAAGCCATAATTTACATTTAAGTTGTTAATCCTGTGCTATCATTCATTACATGTAATTGGTTTCTTAATTGCATCTCCTCAAAAATCCTATCTGTTAAAAGTTCAGGAAACTCTTGCTGTTGAGATCAGCGGAGTCCAATCTTCACTTAAATGTGTTCGCCTTTTCCAGGTGTTATCAGAATTTCAGTAATGAACTCACTGAGACACACCTAACACACTGTCACAGAATGAAGAATGTGATGGTTCATTTTGTGGAGCATTAAGCATGCTTAAAGAAAACCAGTGACACTTTATTCACAATAACAAAATTTTATTAACTTAGGTAAGTAGTTTCAAAGGTTTTTTTCAGCCTTCTGGAGATGGCGTGCATCCCTCTACAGTGAGTAGGCAACAGTGGAAACAGTGTATTTCTTTAGTTACTTTTTAAGAATCCCTGTGTCCATTTCCTTCTTAGATCAGAGATATGCTGGTTGAAATCCTTTGACTTAGTAAATAAATGAAGAAAACAGGACATTTGATCGGAAATGCTGTAAGGAAAAAAAAGGAACATAATGGCTAATGAATTTATTTTAGGCTCATTGTTCTGCTGCAGATCTGTACCCAAGTCAGCAAACCCCAAATGCAAGAGCATACGTAGAGATAAAGCTGCAAATAGGTGAAGACTTTTCAATGCCTTGAAAAACTGTCCATCTCTGCAGTTGCACTTTTTGGATAGAAAAGTGACTCATCACTTAAGGAAAAAAAAAAAAAAAAAAAAGAAGGAAAGAGATGAACATAGTGTGAATACCAATGCATTATTCTTGTGGATAATAGAACAATAGGTTTCAGTTAATGAATGTGGTGTAAATTCACTTAGATACCCTGCTCGCCATGAAGTAAGGTCTGCCATGGAAATTACTTTCTTGTGTCCAGCCGATACTAGCTCACCTAGTCACTTGAAAGTCATCTTAGTGAGCTTTGCCACTTCCCTCAGAAGTTGGTTATCATAGTTCATATGAAAATCAATGCAAATTCCATGAGGTTGATTAAAATGACTCTAAAACATATTGCATTTAGAACAGTAGCTTAGTCTTTGTATAATTTCATTTTTCTGTATGCTTCTGAAATAAACAGTTTTTCCAATACAAGTAACAATGAATGATATTTGGATGTTTTGTGCTTACATTACACATTGCATACAATTTGCAAATGTAGTTGTTCAGAAAGCAATGCTAAGTGATCATATTTTCCTACTGCTAAAGTGCAGTTGCATATAAATATACAGATATGTCTAAATGGGTAGTTGTGTTATAGATGGCTGTCACTTAAAAATTTTATCAAGATGGAGCCTCAGTTCATCTACTCAGTTACCTCAGATGGTTATCAAAGGAGTTACATGACAGTAAAACTTAGGTTATTGTGGAGGAAGGAGAGGAATAGAGAAAGGAGATTGTCTAGGAAAGAACCACGTAGAGTAAAATGATTTAAATAATGTCCTGGTTGCTAAGCAAACGTAAGCAAATGGCCTCATTTAATAGGCACTGTTTTCTTGATCAAAACATGTCTTCTCTATGTGTAATATTTGTCTGTATTCCGCAGTATGATTTACAGCAGAGTTTTCATTCCTCCTGCGCTCCAATATCAACAGACAATTGCTCACATGCTGATCTATCATTTTAACGCAGTGGAAAAGCACCATCTTGCAGAATTGGTGAGTGAAGATTTTGAGGAGAGTGCCTCAGCTGAGCTGAGAAGCAGGCACTTCAGTCAACAGGGACTTGCACTTCTATTTGAGGTACCTCAGTAGCTTTGAAAACATCCTCTTAATGACAGTGGCTTAATAAAAGCAAAAAGTTGAAGAGCCACTTAATAGGACCTGTTTGTGAATGACATAGTAAAGCCTTGTTAAAACTGGAGCTGGAGCCCTTTGCCCAGGTCAGGTCCAAGCTGGGATGGATATGCCTCTCCCAGAGAGGACGCACACTCACCTTTTGGAAATCAGAAATGGGACTGGAAGTATACACAGTGTTTGTTCAGTCAAGATGTGGAAAAAGATAAAAGGTCTGTAATTCCAGTTTTTGTGGACAGAAATAGGTGCTGCAAGTTTGGAGAAACTCTCCATTGAACAGCATTCTGAAGACTTTCTAAAGTACATTTTCTTCTGTGGCATGCAATGTGTTTTGTAAAAATATTAATTAATTTTTCTAATTCTGTCACATTTGTATCTCAAATTATTTTATTATTCTTACTTTGTATGTGAAAGCAACAATTTCATTTTTGACATGACTTAAAAAACATTATATGATTTTTCAAAGAGGTCTGTTGTTTTCTTATTTCTATAATGAAATGCGATTCCAACAATAGCATTTAGGTACATCTTTTACTGTTCTTTTTATATTTCTATTGGCTAATAGTAGGATAAATTGGACATAATTGGACAAATTACATTTCCTAAAGCATCATTCTATTCTTTCTGTCATCCCTTTCCCTAGTAAGCAGAACAGGTATTTTCTATTATCTCAAAGATATGAAGGAGAGTTGTGAGTTGTGGTGGTTGAATGCAAAATTTCACAAATTAATTTCAGTGTTTGCTGTTCTCACACATTTTAACAAGTCCTGGTTACTTATAAACAGTGCTCTATAGAAAATATGTTATCAAATAATTGTAAAAGTAATTCAAATATAGAAATTCCCTACTTTTTGATTTTATTTGCAAGAAAAGAGAAAAAGCAAGCAGATATGCAATACTAGTTTAAAAAAAAAAGCCAACAAAAATTTTTTCACAGAAACATAATGTGGCAGGGAGTAGAAGATATTTGTAGGAAAAAAAATCAAACTTGTACCAGGACTGATCTGCTTTTAGAAGCTCTTGTGCATGAATAGATGGACACAGATACTTTGTGTTGTGTTTTAGTGAACAGTGACAGATTTCAATACTAAGCAAAATAATGAATCAAGAAAATGGTCTCAGAGACACCCTGACTTAACAAAATGGTTGTCGTGCTTGAACAGCCCATACTGTTTTTCCAAGATGTTCTTGTACCCTTACCCTGTTTACCTACAGGCAAGTATTATTCCCTCCCTAGTCTAAAGGCCTTTAATTTATGGTGCAATTTCAGTCAAAATTTATGAGTACGGAGCATAAAACAATTTGGGGTAACATGGCAAGAATCGTACTTTATTATTTATCTTTCTTAATGGTTTGAGCTTTTCTGTCAAGGAAATTAGGAATTTGCTTTTCACTTCAGCCAGACTGGACAGCATTTTCTGTCACTCAGTTCATCTGATATCAGCATATCAGCTTACTGATGCAACATAGTAAGCCCTTCACTTGCTGAATTTAGCATTTTATGTAGATACATAACCCACATAAAATTATCAAACAGTTTGCTTTGCTTTGCATCTCTGTTATACAGGTGTAAATTGCTTTCCCGAATGCATGGGAGTACCAGACAAAATGAATGTATATCAAAGATGCACAGCATCATAGTGTAAAGAACATAACTCATGCAACAAACATCCATTTAAATCAAGAATGTGAAAATGTGTGCAAGACACTTCTGTTTCACTGAAGTCCTGCAGAAATTCTGGCTTTGAAGAATTAAGAGGCTGTTATTAAATATTCCCTGCATCATTTTAGTTCTGGTCCTCTGAAGCAATAGTTAAGATTTCTGCCAAGTACAAAGATGTTAACAGGGGATATTAGAATGCTGAAAACGCAAGTTAGAAAATCATGTCAGCATATGAAGGACTGCTGAGATGGCTAAAAATAAGGCCTAATTCTCTGTAAACCAAGAGGTTTCAGTGGACAGTGAATGACATCCCTCAGTTTCCTGTAGCAGAGCCTTTCATGGACTTCTAGCATTTTGCTGACACCGTCTAGATGGAAGTTTAACCATGAGTTATATAAAAATAATGTTATTTAACTCGGTGTTGGAAATGGTTAGCTTTATGATCTGTGTGAAAAGAGAATTGTAAAGAGTTCAAAATCAAGAATCAACATGTAAATTACTGAAAGAATCAGCATGTAAATTTACTGAAATTCTTCTGAAACTTCAACTTCCTTGTCTTTGATTTGAGAGAGGTTTGAGTCCAAGGGTAGAATTCTGTGCATTTTTTCAAATTTTACTTCTGAATGGGGTGTGAGAGACTGAAAAGTTAATCGTTAATGCTTCAAACGATTGGCCTTTTGCAAAGTCCGAGGCTGCCTAGCTGATGTGTAGGGTAAGAGCCCAGGGGCAGAGAGGGTGAGCACCAGAGGATGACCACCACAAATCAACCTTTGTTTAGCAACAAGATAGGATTTAAGCCAGATAAGGGAGGAGGCTGATAAGAAGCAGATAGTGGGATAGTGCTTTTTATCATGCCAGTGACCTCCCTTGCACAATCTGATCAGGTGTGAAACTCCCCCATCCCACCCAGGGGTGGACTGGCACAGTTACATGAAGGTATCCAGCCCTTCTGGTAGGCCATAACTGGCTCAACTACGCTGATGTGAGAGGCAGCTATCATGTCCTAGAAGGTGCCATAGGCCACCAAAGACCCCCAAAGTGCCCCAGACTCACTTCTGGTGCCTTCCACCCGAGGACTGCACCTGATCCGCAGTGTTCCATCAGATGGTGCAAAACTCCCACGCCCCCAGAGGAGGTGCCTGGGTGCTCCCATAAACCTGAACATGTATTAACCTATGAAACTCTGTGTTTCAAGGGGTTCCCCTGCCCCCGATGGATCCAGACTGTGACCATCACTTCCACCAGGGCACATTGAAATTGCAACAATCAGATCTCATCACTGCCCTGGGGTGGTGACATCTTTTTTACTCTTATTCTTTCTCCCTCTTTCTTTCTTTCTTTCTTTTTTTCATTCTTTCTTCTCTTAACTTCTTCTCAAAATATATTGTAAGCCAGACCAAAAAATACCTTAGGAAATGCCTCATGTCTGGATAAGTGGAAGCTGGCTAAGTTTAAGCCTAAAGTTAAAGTTTGTGAAGCACCTTACTTTGTCTGGATGTTTTAAATTTGCCAATTCTTACCTTATTCTACCTTAATGTTCTGAAGTTTGCAAATAAAATTTGCTATTGACCATCCTGAGAATTTTGTTGTTTCTCTGGTGCACTCTGTGTTTGATTCACACCCAAAGTGAATCAAACAACCTTCTCCAAAACCCTCTGAGCAGACCAGGGCACAACGCTGAAAAACTTGAAAATCATTGTCTAGGTTTGAGACAAGTTTACAGGGAAACACTCTGGAAGGAATGTCTCCTCCACCAAAGGCAGGTTTTGGCACTCCCTCCTCCCGCTGACGCAAAAGGAATTTCTTGGAGGAAAGTGAAAAAAACTATTTATTTAACAAACAAAATGCCACGGGAAAAAAATGAATAACTATTAAATATTTAACCTCCTTGCTGCAGAGAAAGCTGGCATATTCAGAATTCTTTTCTGTACCTGGCTCAGCAAGGTGCAAGGCTGGGATGCAACCTCCCCACAGCCTCCCTGCCGGTCCCCAGGATCCAATGATCTGGTTCTGGGATCACAGGAGGCCAAACGGTTCCAGAAGAGGAAGAAGTTACCAGAGGATTTTGGTATGCCCGTATGCAGTTCTGGGGAAATTTTTTGCCAGCTTACAAACTGGCTAGCAGCAGGAATCCACTCTCTCCCACTGCAAGCAGGACCAAGCAGCATGGAAGAGTGTGTGTGAGTCCTTGAACCTGAACTGCACTGAAAAATTTGCCTGGCTTCCCCAACCTCCCCCCACCCCTTTCCTCAGACCCAGCTTGAACCTGCAGGATCCATTTCTGGGCATAAAGCAGATGACAGGGGAATACAGTATTATCATAAAATCATCCCAAGACAATTATAAAAGAAGAACTCCTCTTGCTGTGTTGCATCTAGCGAAGAGGTATAAAAATAAACAAACAAAAGGAATTTTAAGTCTAAACGTCGCAAGTACTGTAGAGCTGACAAAACCAAAGAAGTCCTCCTGTGGCATTGCAAACTTTCACTACCCAAGTGGTTCTTAATGTTTTTAGTGTGACTTGATCTTCAATTGGCCATTGCTGGTAGGCCTCTCAGATGCGGTGTGTCCTTGTGTACCCACAAGTAGGACTTTGGGCCTTCCATCAAAGGGTCTGAGTGTGTGTTGTGGCAGCTTTTTCTCTGCAACGGAGTGCTGCTCTGGAGAGGTGATCTTTGAAACTTGGAAAACTTAGTGAAGGCAGCAATAGGAACTGTTTGGAACTTGATTTGCCCTATCCTTTTTTCCCCTCACTAAAATTTTATGAGTTGAATATAAAAAAATTTAGAAACTCCACAGGTAGGAATGTCAGAGTTTGTCCAAATACCAAGGCTTGGGGTTAGTATCTTGGTTTCGATGCAACTGAATAAAACTGCCAGGAGGAAATTCTTACATCATTGGGGGTGGGCTTGACCACTGTCTTGTTCAGAGGAGTCAGGCTTGTCCTGTTTTGTGGTAATTGTGGGGAGAGAAGGGAAAAAAAGAGGGAAATATGGAAGACTGTTAAATATAAAGAAAGGACAAAGTAGTGTCATTTCATCTGGATGATTAAACTCAAAATATGGATAAGATTAACAAAAGATATCACCTCCACCAGTCCTTTTTCTTTCCAGATTCAAGTTCAGCTTTTTGTCAATAAACTGTATAAATAATTTCTGATTACCACATGGCTGTGCAAGCCTAAGGTTGTTGTTATGAAAACCTTTTTATTTTCTTAACTCCAAATATATCCTCATCCACTCAAATAATTTGAGAGATTCTGGCTCTAGAAAGGGCATCAAATGGCAGGAGCAGATGAGGTTTTGGGCCAAATTGTTTTCATGAAAATGCATCCAGAAAGAAGGCAAGAGTAGTGCTCACACTGTATCTCACTGTCCCATGTGTATTCTTGAGGGATGAATGGCAAGGCAGCTTAGAGGAAACTTTTCAGTGACAACAGGTAAGTTAACCTGTATTTATGCAAGAAGTACTTTAGTAGGAGTTTTTATCACTTTTAAAATGCCAAAGGACCTCTGTTGTTCTTACTTTGTCTACACCACAGTTCTCAAATGCTTGTTCATGTAGGTTTGAACACATTGATCCCCATGGACAATTCTCATTGCCACTCTATATTGATCTTTCAGCAGTCAAAGGGTACCTAAATATGAAAGGGCTTTCTCACATGCATGTTATGGAATAGTCATTCATTTGTACTAATTCTTAGTAATCTGTCCCTTCAAAATCAGACTTTAAGTTTAAAAAATAGCTCAGCCCAGCCTGATGCCAGCAAAACTGCACCTGTTTTTGCTTTGGATTCTTGTGCTTTGATAAAGAAAGAAAGAACAGAATTATTATGTATTCCATCTCTGGTTAAGTAGATGATGAAGGCTTAAAATAGTCAGTTAGAGAAGTGGCTACTGTGCCAAAGCTGCAGGAGCAGTCTATGGATATGTAATGAACATAACATCAAAGTTGTTTCACAAACGTTAGGTAATTTGGCACAGTTTAGGCTGTATCTGAAACTTAGAGTCCTGCCAGGACAAAATTTCATCAAATATCTAGACATTTCATCCACTGCAAGTGATGTCTCAAGTTTTATCTCTAATTCTGTGGTTAAAATGCTGTTGCACTTTGCTTTTAAATTAATCTATGATATTCCAGGTGAAAGTGATTGTCTAAGACCATCTTCCAAGATTTTTTTCCATAATACATGTATCTGTATGCCTTTTATGGAGAAAGATGATGCAACATTGATAAGTATGGAGGCTTTACAAAGCTGGGGTTTAAGAGAAATTAAACACAACAAACCTACAAATTTCTCCAAATCTTCATAACAACTAAATGTGGTTACATGAATATGTTCCCAGAAAAAGCATATAAATCAATCATAATTAATTCACAAGTGTCAGTAAATTCTGCTACATTATTTTGGTAGTATTCACCTGGGATAATCCTCATAGAGCTCCAGTGGATCTTTGTTTTTCTGACTTACACTCTGGCAATCAAAACAGACTGTGTACTCTCACCTCAGAAAGGTAAACAGCAATATGCTGAAAATAAAGTGATAGGCACAGTTCACCCTTCAACACAAATCAGTATCTAGGCTTTTCTGGACATCAAGAGACATGACTGGACACCTCATGACTAATAAATATCATGCCACAGAAGTTTGCCTGAAATTCAGTTGTGGCAGATGTTGAAGATGTCCTTCCAGGTCAAAGTTTATTTTAAGTCCAGTCTATTTTCTTATTTGAGAAGATCAGGGAAATCTTCACAAAGCCTTTTTAATGCAATCATAGTTACAAGCTGTGCTTTTTGGCTCAAGTAACTCATTAATGACATGAAAAGGAGCGGCGAGTCAGCTCTTCTTTGAGGAAATTATGTGGTAATGATAAGCTGCCTAATCCTTCAGGAGAACAGTCCATTTTGCAGAACAGATAATTTACACGTAGTTGAAAGAACACCATGAAAGCCTCTTGAAGACTGGCAGCTGACTGCCTTACAGAGGGATGGGTTTTTGTTTGTGTTTGCCAGCCAGTCTAGGCTAGCAGCCTAATAACTCTATCTCAGTGCCTTATAACAGCTCTGTGTAGGCCCATTCAGAGCCCTCGATCACACCAGAAAGAGAATAAAGAGGCCTCCATACCCATGCAAGGAGGAGAGAAACCAAAGCATCTGCTTCTGTGAAAGCAAATCTGGGTAGCTGCTAACCACTCTTTACAGCAGCACCAATGATGACATGAATAACAAGTTTGAATACTATTTCTGATCTCGATGCCTTTTTTCATTACTCAGCAATGGAATAGCGTCATGTAAGCTGCAGCTGTTTTGGGTTGGGGAAAAGAGTAGATAGATGTTGATCTGCTGCAGTCCAGGGTGCGCCAAAAAGCTCAGAAAACTGTGACATTCATGTGAATCTGTTGAGAAACTAGGTTTGTTGCAATCCAGCCACACAATAGGTTTATAGTTCTGTTGTGAAAGGTGCATGCATCAAAATAGTGATAATGATAAGCTAGCTTCATCCAAAACTGGGATTTCCCTTCCAGGCAAGACAAGATTGAACAGTGAAAGAGAAAACCACCTCTGAACAGCACAGAGGAAAAAGAAAGCTGTGACATAACCTTCCACAACGTCTTAGGCACCCAGGTGGCTATACTGGCAAAGCTTTTGCATGGATACCACAAGCAAAGCTCCTCAAGGGTCTGTGGCCATTCTACCCCATGAAAATACATACAGTCGTCCATGAGTTCAGACCCAAGTTTTCAAAGGAATGCTGTATAATTTTGTGCATCATTTGCACCAACAAATCTGTCATATGTGGTGGCTGAAAAATCTCTTTGCAGCAAAGGCACTAATACAGACAGGTATACTCCTACAGAGAGAACTCAGGCTTGCTGATAAAACTCTAAAATTAAATGTAAATGAATTGGTAAGCACAGGATGGTTGCATTTCAGGTGACACACAGATGCATGTCCTTTACTGCTTAGTTTGGATGGATGGAAGCAAGGGATTGGGCTGAACTCTGATGAGCAGAAACCTGGGCTTGATCCATGCTGTGTATTGCAGCAGAACACACAGTTTCACACTGCGTTGAGAGTGAGGAAAGCTTAGCATAAGTTAAACTTCCTTAAGCTTTCCAGAATCTAATCTAAGAATGAATGTCAAAAGCAGTAGGAAAACAGTAGGCATTATTTTCCAGAGAGTGAACAGTTTTTTGGTGGGCTGTGTTTTTGCCATGAAGAAGATTCTATTTTTTTCCTTCTAGTCAATTTACCACTTTATGAAAGAACCTCTGAAAATCAGACGTGAATGACCCCTTAGCTGATTCTGTTGCACCCTCATTGAGCACATCTTATGTTGTGGATGGTGGAGGAGATAAAATTTTCTGTGCCTTGTGCAAGAGGTGTAAGAGTGTGTACAGCATCCCAGGGTTCAGTGTGAAAATGTACACAACTTCTTGTAGCACAGGAACGGAAAACCTGGTGAGGGCAGTTTTGGGTAAAGGTTTTAAAAGGGCTGTTTTGTGAAGGGAAGTTCCCGTGCAAGCTGATCAGGGACAAGTCAATCAGAGAAGTACCCTGGTGTTGCTACTGTGCTGGGGTTCGCTACTGATGCTGTAGCTTCTGCAAAACCATGGCATTATGTTTGGAGAACTTGCATCTTACACCTCACATCTCTTTCCAGTGCATGACTGTGATGTCAGATGGCCAGAAAAGGACTAGTGAAGGATAAGAAATAACCTATGAGATTAGCCTGATGGCTGTGACGCTTAGCCCAAGGGACTAGGACTAGGCAAGACTCCTCTTGAGTTTAAGGCCCCAGTTTGTGATTGTGAGACCTGTACTGACTTCTTTTTCCTTTTTTTTTCCTACTTAGGTTTTCCATCTTTACTGTCTCTAGGCATCAAAAATTATGTGTGCTGCGGTTCAGATTAGAAGGATTATATACAAATCCCATAGCCTTTCTTTTGAATTTGGAGAACATCCATAATGGAATTAGACAGAAAAAGAATATTTAAGCAGTGACAGAAATGCAAGAGAGAAGGCTATTAATGGATATTTTCCAAATGACTCTCTGGGAGATTCATTCTGATGTTGCAAATTCCCTGTGAATGTACTATTTTCTGCAGAACTCAATTTTTTCATGACACAGAAAAATAAGTGGCATTGCTGTAAAAATAAAAATGAGCCATTCTGTTGTGGGCATGATGTCTATAGTATTAGGGTTTAAATGTAACACAGTACATTTTAATGTACTATTTATACAATCCCATGGGATTTTGGCTTATAGTTTTCTCTCACTGCTTTACTTTAGACAGGAGACCAACTGTATTTTTTTTTCTGTATTCTGCCTGCTTTAACTCATAATTGAGTATAAAAGCAAGCTAACATGACTATATTGAAAGGTCTTAGTTGTGAGATCAAAGAGCAGTAATGGAAGCAATGCTTACCTAGTAAGCATTATCTCTAAGGTGCAATAGAGTGCAAGACTTGTGGTTCACTAAAGCACTCTCCATTATTTACCTTCATTCCTGGATAACTGGGGCAGTCTCAGATGATTGGGTTGGTTGGCCAGTGTGACACCAATCCACAAGAGGGGCCAGAAGGAGGATTCAGGGAACTACAAACTTCTTAGCCTAAACTTGGTGCCCAGCGAGGTTATGAAGCAGAACATCTTGAGTGTGATCACATGGCATATGACACCAGGGGATCAGGCTCAGCCAGCAGGATTTTAGGAAGAGCAGATCCTGCCTGACCAACTTCCTGATCTCCCTTTACTTTTTTTTAAAATTATTATCTCACAGAACATTCTAAGTTGGAAGGAACCCACAAATATCATTGAGTCCAAGTCTTTTTATGACCAGGTGACCCAACTAGTGAGTTGAGGGGAAGGCTATGGATTTTGTCTACCTGGGCTTCAGCAAAGCCTTTGACACTGTCTCCCACAGCATTCTCCTGGAAAAGCTGACAGCCCATGGCTTGGACAGGTGCATCTTTGCTGGGTTTAAGAACTGGCTGGATGGCCAGGCCCAGAGAGTGGAAGTGAATGATGCTGCATCCAGGTGGTGGCTGGTCACTAGTGGTGTTCCACAGGGATTAGTGCTGGGCTCAGTCATGTTTAACATCTTTATTCACAGTCTGGATGGGGGGATTGAGTCTACCACTAGCAAATTTGTGATGACACTAAACTGGGGGAGAGTGCTGCGCTGCTGGAGGGTAGGAAGGTTCAGCAGTGGGATCTGGACAGGCTGGATCAATGGGAAGGGGCCATCAGTCCCATCAGTGGGAAGGGGTTCAATAAGGCCAAGTGCTGGGTTCTGCCCTTGGGTCACAACAATCCCGTGCAGAGATACAGACTGGGGGAAGAGTGGCTGGAAAGTGGCCCAGCAGAAAGGACCTGAGGGTCAACCGCAGCTGACCATGAGCTGGTGTGTGCCCAGGTAGCCAATAACACCAACGGGATCCTTGCCTGTGTTGATGTGGCCAGCAGGATCAGGGAAGTGCTTCTTCCCTTGTACACTGCACTGCTGAGGCCACAGCTCGAGTCTATAACCAGTTCTGGGCCCCTGAAATAAGGAAGGACTTTTATACCAAATGATGGTTCTAAATGAAACAAACCTCAAGCATACCATAGCAACCCATGAAACCATCAGTTCCCACATCAGATATCTTGATGCAAGAAGGAATGCAGATCAAAATGAAGAACTATAGCTGTATGAAAAAATGGGTGAGAATTGAATGTGAGGAGTGGTGATTTCAATAGCCACTGACTGGTGAATTTCTCCAGGATACTGAAACATTTAAGTAATACCTATTTGACTATTCCAGAATCTGAAAATCAACTGATCTTGGGGCAAAAAGTCTACAGGATGGTGTAGCACTGAAGAGAAGTAAAATGACATCCAGGAGCTTAAATTAAGATTTCTGTAATACATTTTGAGTTCAAAGCACCCTACAAATCTGGCATGTCTGATTTGGAAATCAATAGTTCTTTGCCTTAATCGCTTCAGTAACATGGAGTAATTACAAACTATTACTTCTGAAGGAACATTAAAAATATCAAAGCAATTAAAGGAAGCGTGAAATAGGCAAACAGTACAGAAAAACAGCCATTCTTATTTACTTATTAGTTATGTAGGTGTTCAGGAAACACCTGCTGTTCTGAATTACATGCTGATTTTTAATTTTCAGTTACATTTTGCAATGTGTTTTGTTTTTAGGGGAAACCAAAGATTGAATTGAAAGGAAAGAAATATGCAACAATATGTTGTTGAACCAGAAATTAAGCCTTTTTAACAGGAATTTCTAGAAGAGGCACTTCTAGAAATTCTGAAGCCCTAGCTGAAGGCATGAATGTAGACACAAGTTAGTGGCAGAATGATCAGGCAGCAGAATTAAAGTTCCAGTCCTTCAATACTTTAGTTTCAGACCACTGAAAAAAAGATGGAGGCTTAAATGATTCAATACATGAGAAACAATGTTTTTCCTTAATACAGAATGTTTTACAAAATGTTCTATGTCTTGTATTTCATACACTTTTGACAAACTCAAGATTTTTACATTTTGCAATGAAATCATCGATGATTGATTGGGTCTGTCAGATGGAACAGTGAGACAACATGAGGTAATAATGCATGCACAGAAGAAAGAGTTCAGCAATTTTGGTCAGTGAACAGTTCAGTGTGAGCCTGGAGATGGTTTCATCCATAAACTGGTTTGCTTGTTTAATGCTTTTGCTCTAGTAGAACAGTGGACGGAGGGCAGTTGAGGAAAGCAGGTATAGAAAATAATAATAGGAAGCTGGTTTGAATAGGAAGATGGTTTAATTTCAAGTTGCTGCCCCCCTGTCCTTGTAACACAGAGAGAATCTTTCAAGCTATTTAACCGTAACTGCTAAATAATATCCAAAGAGCTCTTTTTCATTTACCATTTTGTCAGACTGTGCAAGTCTTGTCATTGTCCAAGAAGTTATTAAAGACCAGAGCATATCAAGATTAAAAAATTCCAAAACATTTTATGTTTGATATGTTTTGGCAGACCTTATGTATAAGATATGCCTTATAATGCTACCCTCTCCTCAGACATTCACTTGAGTTGCTCTAAAAAGACCAGACACCCAGTGGACTAAACTAAGCATATCTGCTCTGTCTCTATAAGCTGGAACAGAAGTCAGAATTAAAGGATCAGAATCTAATAATTGAATCAGAAGGTATTTTGGGGGATCCCAATTCTCAGTAGTCTCATGCTATTTATTACACAATCATTTGTTTAACTTCATGCAATTTTCCTCTCAGACCTCTGATTAGTCTAATCATCATTTTCTGCACCTTTTGGATTTTTTCAGGTCTTCTGTAAGTGCTAATAATTTGAATTGGATGCCACTTTCTAGGTGTGATTTGGTATAATATCTTTAATATTCCACTCCATCTGCCGGAATTATCCTCTCTTTTTTCATTAGTGCTTTAAAGCACATTCACCACTGCCTGTGAATGAGATTGTGGGAGAAGATTTGATAGAATTTATGCTCTATAATGTAGTGATCTTTGACTTGGCAAGAGAGCCATCACTGGTATAGTCCTGGGTACATTAAGGCCAATGTTGTTCTATGTACATAGAACAAAGCAACCTCATCTGTTTGCAGAGCCATTAGATCAGACTCATAACCAAGAAATGAACAGAGAGTAGAGTTTAAAATTTACTTGTTCTGCCCTGCTTACAGTTACCCAGAGAGAGTCTGAATTTCCTTGGGAGTTGCTGATGACTTCTTTAGTAAATTTCAACTTTAGTGTTTACTTCAGTGCTGAAGACTGGAAATATAATAAGAAAGATCCATCAAGCCTGAAAATGCTGAACTCCAAGCAACATTAATTTGTAAGCGTCGGCTTCCCAGTTCAGAACGACTGCCCACGTAGCAGTCATTATTTTTATTGGGACACAGAGATGGGTAAAACAAAGATTACAGAGTTGAATTTTAAGCTCTGTACTCCAAGGCAACTTCTTGTAATACAGAAGTTGTACATGTTAGTGTTGTTTCTGCATCTATTGACAATCAAAGAACTGCTTCTTAAGGTTCTTCCAGCCACCATTTTTTGCCTATAGATTCATCATCTCCCCTCAGCCCTATATGGTATGCTGTTTTGGAGCAGTCCAAAAAAAATAATCCAAGAGAAAGAGGCCAGTTTTCCAAAAGGATTTCCTCATGTAGTGGTTTTTAAAAGAACTTGGATACACGGTCAATCACCAAAGTGTGAACAAGAAGTTCTTTTTACACATGTGTGACTGAACTTGCAACCAAAAAGTTGTAGGAATAACCAAAGCCTTGTAAAGGATTCCAGTTTGACTTGATGAGAATATGGTTGAGTCCCCATGCCTGAAAGGCAGAATTTCCCACTTGTGTCCAGCAATACACCAACTGGCAGCTTCGCTGGTGGAGGTGGATCCAAAGCTACAAGGACTAAAAGGAGGATTTGCCCACCCGCACCTGAGGGTGACCTGGGCAGCAGCTGTTCACAATGAAGATCAGATGGACATGATTGTCAGTCTCAAATGCTTCTGTGCTAAATGGACCCTCCCATGACAACTCAGGGATCACAATGCTTTGATGACTGCAGAACGGCAATGTATGATCCTGCAATTTCCTTGCACACATGATAATTCCATCTCCTGCCGTGGACATCCCTCATTTTTGGATAACCCTGCTCTGGGTGGGATTTCCAAGCTAATGGGTCTTCAGAACCTCTTTTTGTATTCCCAGCAGAAGAAGCCTCCCACCCCTCTCCTGACAGGCCAGGACTAACAGCAACCCTTTAGTCTTTGCTGATATTATACCAAGTAGGGGTTCTGGGTTAAAAGCCTCTTTTTGTTAAAACATGTAAATCTTAAAAGGTTCTGCAAGAATCAGTGTAAGCTTTTAATGTAAGTATGGGGTCTGAAGCCAGCAACAGCAGAGAGAAGTAGAGGAAAAGAAGAAAGGAAGGAAAGCAAGTAGGTCCAAACCAAAGACCAGGGTTCTGCTCACCATTAAACTTAAGGACAGGCCCAATCCACCTCATTTCACTTGTGTGAGAAAGTGAAATGGTCTCTCACACATACTTGCATGCTCATTCACACTCCTCTTTTCCTAATGCTGTCAGAGACATCTATCCTTAGTCATCCTTCTTTAAATTCTTTGAATTTAAATTTGATAATTTTCCAGATTTAGAAATTAGTGTGTATGTGCACTTTGTCAGATTAATTCCTGGTTATACAGCCCCATTTGATGAAAAGTTGCTGAATTAGCAAATGACAAAGACACGGTTCTTTATTTATAATAAAAATCCCATTTTACCAACTGCTGGCTTTAAACAGCCCTGTAGCAAATAATTTATGCTTGTACGCTCATATTCCCATGATTTATTTCTTGTCAAGTTAGATTCTGAAATTATAAATATTATGGTACTCATGTTTTTCTCATTGGGAATTCGGCCATTAACTTATGCACGTGCTTCCCTCAGTCCTTGAGATCCCAAAGTATAGGCACATTTTGATCTAATTTCCCTAAATGTGTTTCAGTTTTGCCCTTTCCCTGAGTGTACATGAGGCCTTTAGTCACATGGAAAAGTCATATGTGTAACTCATGGGTTTATTAAGCTGCATTGGGTTGCTTGCCCTCAGAAGAGTAGAAGGAGAAAAACCTACCACTGTCACGAGTAGTAAAGATGAATTTCTCTTCATTTAAAAAGACTGCCAGAAGGAAAGGAAATGTCATCACTGTAAGAACCGCTGTTTAAGCAGTCAACAAAATTCATGTAGGTGAGACATGGGCTAGCAACAGTCCTAGCTGACCAGAGGAGAATCAGGGCAAATGTTGCATAAAATATGCTTTAGTAATGTGATGTGCTTTTCAGATAATTTTAAAAGATTACTCTGGGCTGGAAAAAATAACTCCTGTCTTTATATTTTTGATAAGTGACATAACATGACTCTTTTCTTCTTCAGAAATTTCATTAGGACTTTTTACTCCATTTAATTCTCAGAGTACTGTGTTTTATTAAATTAGTGAGTGTCTGGGGTTTTAATATAGTCTTTGTTCAGACTTCAGCCCAGTTAAGTATTCATTACTTTCACTACCTCTGGGAATATTTGCTGCTCCTCTTCTGTATGGTTGCAGAAAGAAGTGCTTAACGCATACTCCAGAAACTACAAAAACCATTGTATTCCTTACATTTGAGAATATAAAATTAATACTACTATTTGTAGTATCTTTCTCAAAAGATTTCAGATCACTTGAAAGGAAAAGGCCTCCCTCTTTCAATGCTCTTACTGCAGTATAAGCATTCTTCTTTTTCAACATTTCAGGGCCATTTCAGAGTGTCTGGCCTAGGGACACAGTTTATGCTCTATGGATTTCACTTAAACTCAGCCAACAAAGTTCTGTTTTGTAGCATGAACACTGATAAAGCCACCTCTATGTCAAAAATCCTCTGCCTAGATGAAAAGGATATGTTTTCACTGGTAACAGGTGCTGAATTAGAGCAGTGCAGCCTAGTGAAGTGCCCCAAACCAGGACCCATGCAAAGATGCACAGCATACTCTCTAATCCCCTGCATAATGCTTTGCATCATTATATCACATCCCCTGAGCCTAGATAAACTTGCACAAACACAAATCCACAGAATGTAAATAGTATTTGTTTCCTTGTTTGCTATCGTCACCATTACAGATCCAAAGAGCAAAAATTCAAGCTATGAGTCCCTTTTTGAACTTTCTGGTAAAGACATTCTGCAGACCTTAAAGGGCAAATGCAGAATCTGAATTTATATTGAGGGTTACAGGTTTTTCTATTTTATCGTATCAGAGAAGAAGGTATCTAGAGGAGAGATATGGATTCAGAACTACTGGTAGGTGTTTATTCTAAAGGATAATGTTAGATATAACTCACAGAAAAAGGGAAGCAACTAATTAAATTGTAAATTATATAAACAGGAGAGAGAATGCTATCCTCATTTAATCTCTGATAATCTATGACCGTGTACCTTCAGAATACTATTAATCAGCCCAACTGTGTAAAAGGAAGACCTTCAAATCTGTCAGGCAGCTGTCCCTGGACAGCTTATAAGTGCCTTGCAGATAACAGGCAATCATTCATAGCATATCCCTGATCATTATCTCAAATACTTGAGAAATTATAGAATGATTAAAACAGTGAAAAATCCCATTACTCATTTCACTGACTCCCACTTGTCTAATTCTTCCCTCTACCTCTGAACTTTAGGCCTGCATGTTAAATTTCCCTTGCTCTTGTTAGTATTTATACTGTTTTCATTTGGGTTTAAAAATTTTCCACAGGCTTGTAGTACTCTTTCTAAACTGAGAAATACAAGGTATGCCTTGGAGGCAGCCATCATGACTGCTCCTAACTGAAATTTTTTGGTAGCCAGCACTTCATTCTGTTTTTCAGGAATCAAGCAGGTGATGTTATATTCCCAACTGTGAAAGCTTTTTAATCTAAAAAAGAAAGAACAAAATATATGACACCAAGCTGCTGTATTTAAACTGGAATTGAGAAACACTTCATATAAACTCCCACTCATGCAGATGCTGTGCTTCCAAAGACAGAATAATATCATTACATCCCCTTGGTCTACCTTTGGACTGTTTGTTGAATTTTATACTTTTCTCATGTCTTGTTCCAGTTGTGTAAATAGCAGAATTTTCCTAAGCATAGATATAGTGGTTTTTACACAATGCATTTGTGTAGAGAATTCTCTTCCAGCTCAAAAGCGCCAGAAATTCCTCCAGAGGTTGCTGTTATTTCAGTCCTGGTCCAGGGCCCCCATTATATCTTCTAATAAATCTGGAACTAGAAGCCTAATACTAGGCTAAAATGCTTATGCACAGGGTGTGAAATGTTGAGTGTGAACAGCTTAATAATTTGAGTTCAAATATGTTACAAAAATGTGCCTTTTTTTGGAGGGTGTGGTGGAGTGTGGGTTTGGGGAGAGAGAAGGTAAATTTGCCTCAGCAGGCTATATGACAGATTCTCAGTTTACAATAATCTGTATTGAAAACTATCATTAATAGTGCATGCTGACTGGCCTGATCAGTGGAAGAGTGACACCACCAGTTGCAGCACTAGTAGCCCCAGCAACATCTTCAGGATTATTTGATTTGTACTCATTCTTAATCCTTAATTGCTGGTGTAAGAGTTTTCCGTATACACTTGACCAAAAAAACAAATCAACGCGGGTAAGAACACATCTGACAGCATATTAGTTACGTTTTTGCAATACAGAGCCAAATCATCACGTGCGAGTTTTTACAGCCGTTGTTTCTGCTGAGCACTGGCATTCTTAGGGAATTAACACATGCAAGCAGTACTGGGCGAAATCCTTCTGTGAGGTCAGCAGAGTCCTCACTGATAATTTCTCCTTCAAAATTAGCTAAGTTCCATGTAATATGGAGGAAAAAATGAGCAAACTGTTAAAAATAGTAATAGGAGTGAAGGGGAGTTGAAGGAAAAGAAGACATACCAGAAATTTAGTTTGTGCTTCTGACACAGAACTTTCTGGTTACTCACAAACAGATGTGTATTATAGAAAGATGCTACACATGGATTTTTCCAGGTGCTCTGAGTAGATGAGCCATCTGCTTTGCAGCATCTGCTAGCAAGCAAGTGAAATAAAGTCCCAAGTGTTTATTCAAGCAATGAAATTTACTGCTTTTAATAATGCAATTTGTTAATAGATATGATGTATTTAATATTACTGAGTTTTAAGTGTTATACAACCACCTTGTGTTTGGATGGATTGTTTTATCTCTGGAACAGTCATTGTTCTAATTGATGGAGTTATGGATATATAGTGTTTCATGTAATAAATGTTCCAGCATGGTGTGCAATGTGAACATGAATCTACCCTGTTCTTCACCAGGGATGTTTCTGTAGGCTTAGCTGGTGGCATTTAGATTTGACTAAAGGGCATCAGCCGTTAGAATGGGAATGTAGAATGCAGACTAGGAAAGAAAGAGATTGTATGATGAAATATGTCCGAACTTCCCAACTTGAAATACAAGAATTGTTGATGTTTGAGGGATGAGGTTTTAACTTTAAATTTCTGTATATATATTAGGGTAGTAAAACCAATGAAGATTCAATTTACCAGTTCTGTTCTGACAGTATATTCACTTGGTTTTGGAATTCTATTTACAGCTGACACTGATATGAACACTGCCAAATTAAAATCTTAAAGGACTAAAACATCTGAAAGTTTGCCCCTTTTTATCCCAGTGGTATCAGTTGCTCAAATAAAAGGCTTTATTTTCCATGGGGAAGCCCCTCACAGAGATTCACAAATTATTCATGTACTTAAAGTGAAACAGCAATGCACTCTAAACTACTTCTAAAGAAATACTTTAGGTCACGCCAAGTGAATCTGCAGGTTTGGAAGAGGGGGTTCCAGAAAAGCTTCTGCTGTTTTTAGAGTAGATATGCATACATTTTAGGAGATTTCCTAATCTCCTAAATCTACATAATATTTATGTAAAGTTCATTGATAGAATAAATGGGACACCAACTGCTATGCAACTTACACAATATTTTCAAACTTTGCTTCATGCAAAATGAAAAAATGAAAATTTCATGTTTGCTAGAACCAAAGACTACCTTATGGAAATTATTGGGATTATGGCAAAGAGGCAAACAATATTCTATTACTGAAGCTGAGGACAGCATCTTCAGTGCTGTAAACCAGAGAGGTCTGGAAAAGACAAGAGATAAGACAGTAATGGAGGACTCTCCAAGTAAATGCAGAATCTGCACAGAAAACTTGCAATCTAGTCAACGTCAAAATTGGTATATAAACCATATGTTACTGAACTACCTTAAGGCTTAAAAATAAGGACATTTACTTGGAGAGTCCTTTATTACTGTCTTCATTATTGATCCATTAGCCTGGGAAGAAAAACAAACCGGCATGAGGTCGTATGCAGAGATATTATCGCAGCATTACCACTCATCACTTTACAAAGTGGCATCTTGAATATCATTCTGTAGCAAATGTGGATGATTTGGAAATTCACTCATTTATAATCTTGAATGCTTGACTCTTTCCTCTGTAACTTTACCTCATCTTTAAGTGGTCCTAATTCTTTCCTGGAACTTTTTTTTTAGTCCTTTGAACTCAATATTTTCTGCTTTCTGCTTCTGTGTCTCTGGGATCAAGGGAAACATAGCTGAAGTATGCAGTTACTAGGTAAAGAGAAAAAGGCAAAGAAGTTGAGGATTTGGCAAGGATATATCTTCCTATTACAATTTTTCTCATCATACCCCTGAAAGAGGTTATTTTAAGAAAAGTACAGTTTTGCTTGCAAAAAGAAAATCAATAGATGTGCCTAAATTAAAACAAAACAATGCAAAATAAAAATACCCCCTTCCATCTGAAATGTGGAAATGACATCTGTATACCTGTCTTCCAGAAACAACATCTCAAAATGTTTATATCTCCTCTCTATCATTATCTGAGACACCTGCCAACATTCTTTATCCAGGCTGAATCTTGCTTTCTGGTATAATTCACACTGGTGCTCTGAACTAAAGCAGGAGTCTGAATAAATTTCTGTGGCCTCTTCCCACACACAGGTTTGACTAACTTGTGAATACATGTTGAGTCTTATGTTCTCTTCACAGTGATTCTGATCTTCAGTAGCAGCACACTACTTTGATTACTTGAAAATGAAATTTACTGAGATACTTAAACATGTTATTTATGTATAGCTTAAATGTCCAGTAAAAAAGAATAATTTAAGAGATATAATTTTGAAAAGTGTTAAACCCTGATTTTCAGGGTACATTTTGAGGAGTCTGATTAATATTTTATGTAACTATCTTCAAAATGGACTGCTTTTCAGAGCTCCTAAACCATTATTTTGCATTTTCCTGTTACAGATTACATATGATGAGTGCTGTGCACATATAAGTGTACACCAGGGTTGCCCTACATGTTTGACTGTTACTGTTGTTCTACCTGACTTGCTAATTTTTTACTCTCAACACACAGGCAAATTTTTATGCTCGGGGAGATGTGTAGCATCTAACAAACTTTTAACACGCAGAAGTAGTGCTGGGAAGAAGTGAAGGAGGCATGAAGAAGAAAATCAGTTTGGTTCCTTTGAACTGTGTTTATCAAGTTGTGTTTTGAGACAGAGGCTTTTGGATGTTGGCACTGTTTTACCATCTACATAATTTAAAGTCTAGTGAATAGCAGTCAACTCAGTACACCTGAAAACCTAGTTTTCTCAGCTGCATTATTTGCTGGGGAAAGTATGTCACAAGGGAACTGTTTTCAAATTTTATTTTGCCTCCTAAACATATCCAAGGTGCACATATCTAAGGAGAATGTCCCTAGAAAAAGAAATACTTAATATATGATCAATTTTGTTTCTCTATGACATATTACCATATGTAACCAAAAGTAATTTTTTTCCAGTCAGAAGGTGGAAATGGAAAATCTGGAGATGAAAGTGGCGAATGTTCTGTGGAAACACAGAGACACCATATTAAAGTGGCAAAATGGCATGCTTGTTTTGGACCATGACTGAAATAGTTTTGGCATGCAAATGCTTCTGTGTTTATAAGGGGCAAATTTATCATGAGCTTAGGCATATGTGATAATTTAGATGACATTTATTTTTCTTTGAAGGTGATGCACTGCACAAACTCTTAATTACCATGTTAATATCACCACTACATCTAGCAAGATCTTACCCATTCTCTTTTTTAACTAAAGTGGCTAGAAACTAAGCCAGCTACTTGGCATATTTCTTTCTGTTGTAATACAAGATCCTATGAAAATCTTACAGCCTTTGTAACTCGTAAGGTCAAAGAAACTGGTTAATGAATTTTCTCTGGCCTTCAAGCATCAGTTCATCAGATACTGTGGTATCTGTGGTCTTAACTTAGACTAGATGATATTTCCACCTTGTAAATATGTAAGTTAGGAGGATGATAGATTTCAATACATGAATAAGCCATTAGGGGAAAAGATCTGAGAAGAAGGGATTATTGACTGTCTTAAGAAGTGCACAATTGGGTGATGGCATGACTAGGCCACACTGTTCTACAAAAGTAGAATGCATAGTGTTTGGCAGGAAATTCCTGTAACTCAGAGGATTAAAACTGCTGTAAATAATGAGCAGTTTAATATATGTGGTGCTTTTCAGTACTCCAGATGTGCCTGCAAGTCCAATGATCATTGCAAATGCAGGGAAGAACTTAGCCTAGAAAGTTTTCTTTCCAAAAGCCTTGCAGAAATGGTTTCGATCTTTTAAACTTGAGTGTAATTTTTCAACTCAGAGATTCTACTAACTTTGAGAAACCAATGATGAACAAGTTTGGTTCTGCATGGGAGTGTGGAGTGGTGTTTATGACATAAAGAGGGTTGAGAGCTTTATTTGGTAATCAGGTTTTCAGACTCATTTCACAAAGAATTGCTACCCGTGTAAAGAAAATATCTGATGCCTTCTGAATTCTCCTTACAAGGTTGTAACAGAAATGTTTTAAAAGAAAGCTTTTAACTTTTCCACGGGGTGTGGCTCTCTTCATTTGGTAAGACACCACACTGCCACACTGTACAGCAGTGCCCATGAACATGGCAGTGTTAGTCCAGCTCAGCAGGGGTACCTGGGAGACCATGGCAAAGCAAGAGACTGAGTTATTATTTGTAGATCTCCTTTAGCAAGATAAAGCAGCAGTTACTGATTTTAGTTCTGATTACACAGAAAGGATGGAGATGGTGAAGGGCCTTGAGGTGAAGCTGTGTGAGGAGTGGCTGAGGGCACTTGGTCTGTTCAGCCTGGAGGAGGCTGAGGGGAGACCTCACTGCAGTTACAACTTCATGTGAGGGGAAGAGGAGGGGCAGGCAGTGAGCTCTGCTCTGTGGTGACAGTGACAGGACACGAGGGAATGGCCTGATGTTGTGTCAGAGAATGTTTAGGTTGGGTATCAAGAAAAGTTGCATCGCTTGGAGGGTGGCTGGGCACTGGAACAGGCTCCCCAGGGAAGTGGTCGCAGCACAAGCCTGACAGAGCTCAAGAAGCATTTGGAGAGTGCTCTCAGGCACATGGTGTGATTCTTTGGGGTCCTATGCAAGGCTAATTGTTGGACTTGGTGATCCTTGTCAGGTAATCCCTATGGAATTGTACTGTACTCCATTCTAGTGACTGCACACATGTACTGATGTCGGTGATTGTACTCCGCTGGGTGCATGCAAAGCCACTTTTATTGCACAAATTTCTCACATCTTATATACTGTTCCAAACTAGCAGTTCAGCAGCTACAAACTGCAGCTCCTAGGGTTACATCCTTTTCATCTTCAACATCCTCACTTAATCTCCTGTTAACTATCCTGCTTTTTGTCTCATCTCCTGCTCTTTGTTTTGTCTCCTGCCCTTTGTTTCGTCTACTGCCAGACTTGGTGTGCCTGTTTCCCCCAGAGCCCCTGCCAAGAAAAGCCATGCTCCCTGGCGACATTCTGAATCCCCACATGCTGGAATAATTCCAGCCCTTTCTTCTGCATCCACGGCCCATTTTCAACATGACATATGCCTTCACATAAATTAGACCCTTGCATTTACATTCAACCTTGTCTTGCCATGTATCTTTTTGTCACAGCTGTCCAAATCTGCTGTGACTCCCAGTCATCTATGCCCAAACTCCCTCCTGTATAGAGAAACTCGATGGACACCAGAAGGATTTTAAATGAAACTATTGTTGTTTAGAAGCAGCATTATTAGAATGTAAGCTAGGATTGTCAACTCAATAAGTGTATGAAAGTCTAGCTAATATGCTGTGACAGGCTAGAAATATAAGGGGTTCACATGCATTTTCTGGATTCACTGTGTCCCTTTAGAAGAAACGTCTTGCATTTAGGCATGGCTTCTGACAGCCCAATGGCTTTCTGGCTCGCAGCAAAGTGCTTTGCCAGTTCCAGAGGCTAGAAAGTGCCTTTCCCTTCTCCTCTGAGACATGCCTGCTTCATCCTGCTCTCAGCAGTTCCTCTGCAGGCACCAAAACCCTTCAACAGCAAGCAGCAGATCTGCTCCCTGTTTTATCCTGTTTCATGGTTCTTTCTCACAAGCGGATTTGCTTCCTCTCCAGAGTACTCCCACACTGTGTGGAAGCAATGAAGGAGAATGAAGCACTTAAAAAACCACAACCAAATCCCTCATTGTGTTGTACCCTTTTCCATTGTAGAAAGTCACATGTTACTCTATTTATTTAGCAGTTTTCCTTTTAAAAGCAGATACTCTTCCACTACTTCTCACGCCGTTCCTCTTCAGGTGGAGCAAAAGGAAATCCACTATCCTCACTCCATTTAATCTCTTGTCCTGAGAATGTTGCTGTAGGTGGCACATTAGTTTTAACAATGCACTTCCCTGGTTGAAGGATGAAGAGAAATTTGATCTAACTTCATTTGAAGAGTTAGAAATATACTTTTATGCAGGCATTCAAGAATGTTGTTCTCCTCACAGTGTCCTTTATCAAACAGAATTCACAGGTGGTAAATAAAAGTCTCTGCATTGTTCTGCAGTGGACATTTCAGCTGGCTTTTATGTCTGCCACATTATCATAGAAACATAAAATCATTGAATGGTTTGGTTTAGAATGGACCTTAAATATCACCTAGTCCCAACTGCCCTGCCATGAGCAGGGACGTCTCTCACTGGACCAGACTGCCCCACCCAGTCTGTCTTTGAACATTTCCAGGGATGGGCCACCTGCAGCTTCTCTGGGCAACCTGTTCCAGTGCCTCATCACTCACAGTAAAGAATTCTATCTGTATGTCTAACCTAAATATCCCCTCTTTCAGTTTGTACCCATTATTCCTTGTCCTACCACTACAGTTCCTGATGAAAAGTCCCTCTCCCTTTAGGACCCTTCAGATACTGGAAGGTTGCTATGAGGTCTCCACACAACTTTCTCTTCTCCAGGCTGAATAGTCCCAATTCTCTCACCCTTTCTCCATGCTGGAGGTGCCCTAGCCCCCTTGTCAATTTTGTGGTCTGCCTCTGGACTTGCTCCAGGAGTTTATTGTCTTTCTTTTCTTGGGGCCACCAGGACTGTACACAGTATTCTGGGTGGGGTTCCCCGGGAACAGAGTGGACTGTAAGAATTATGTTCTACAGTGTCTAACAATAGTGCTCACATTGTTGTTAAACTGAATGATCAGCTAGTGATATGGTTGCTACTTGAGATTTGGCAGGAGGCAGTCTTTGCTCTGAAAATCTACACCATAACTGCTGTGTGAAACATCCACAAAGCACCAGTTGTTTGGATCTAGAATATGTTTTCCTTGATGTAAGATTATAGTTCTTAATTCGACTAAAACACTTTAAAATTTAGAGTAAGTTGTTTATAACTGCCTCCAACAAGAACTGATTAATAGGCCCCACTGATAACCATTCCAAGAAATAAATTCAGGCTGAAATAAAAATGCTGAAAATTCAGGCATTTTGACAAAGAATAGGGCTGTTCTTGTTCAAAACAAATGAGGATAATTGAGTTAAGCTCAGTGAGAAGACAACTGTGAAGAGCCAGGAGTTTTCCTTTCACTAAGAAATGGAGACATCTGCCAGGTGCTATTGTGCAAAGTGAGGCAACAGCAGCTTCCAATGACTACACCAGACAATGACTGATAAAAAACTGCTTTGAGCAAGCTCTACAAGTCTCATGCCAAAAGCAATGTGTCTGCTGATAGAAAAACAAGTATATTAAAATTAGTAGTTTTGGCACACAGGAACCCAATGTTTATAAAACTAATAAAGCCCTAGAACATCTGGCTTCTTTTCTAGCCCCTGTATTGCTATCAGTTTCTATGCAAACTCTGAGTATCCTTTAAAAAAAAGGAGGGAGTGAGTAAGAGCTGAGAAAATGCAGTCAGCTGACAGACTTGGAAATGCAAGTCTTTCTTGATGCCTTTATGAGAAAAGAGAATACTGGTGACTGCTGGACTTGTAGTTGCCAACAAATTTCAGTTAATATGAAGTACAGTCTGAAAATGAGAGAGTCCAGCCAGTCCAGGACTCTTAATTTCTTCCCTGAATCAGATGGCAGGGCATAGGTAATACACCTGTGTTAGAACTTTCCTTTTCCTGTAGTGAAAAACTCAACAGAGTGGGAGTGTTATTGTGTGACTACTCTTGAGCTGGGAAGCCAGCTTTGTTGAATGACATCCTAGTTATGAGGCTTTTGTATTCATTTGTTGAATCCCAGGTGGTCTGGGTGTAGTTTAAAATAAACACACAAAAGTAATTAATTTTCAGCACTGGAAATGGGTCAGGCACATACTAATTAAGGTTTCTGAAAAGCAGCATTTCCTTGCTCTCTACCAGGTCAATGCAGTTGCTGGTACCTGTGAGGAAGACACAGCTCATATTTCACAGGCCTTACTACTTTCTTCATTTAAAATCTACAATTTTAGTATAGATAAATATTTGAAATTACATCTTCTTTGCTTAATTATGAAATAAAACCAACAGAACCACTGGTTGTTTTGCTTTTTTTGTATTGTTGCCCCTGCACAACATGTAAAGATAGCCTTTGCAAGTTATAACCAGATTTGTCATCATATCTGTTTACTTATGCTGCATTTGTCAAGGTTCAAGATTAATCTGCATCATATGCTGTACAAACATATATAGAGTGAACTCTAAGGTAATATGTCAGCTAAATTAAAGAGATCACAGAAACTCCTTTTTACCTCTCAAGTGCGAAGTGCCTCCCAGCAGATATGCACCTTTGATTTTTTTATCCTGTTTCAGGCTGAACCAAAAGTAATGTGCTCTTGAAAGTATGGATTTAATTTGTGTTAGGAATTGGTCATGCAGTTAAAGTTCTATAGCTTAGAATAGAAAACTGTATCTCTTATAGTTCTTCAACTATCTCTGTGCCATAAATCTTTACAACTGTGGACATCCCTGCTGGTGCTGGACACAACATGGACTTGACTACAGGCTGCGCACGGAGAAGAGATGCCTGCACATCTCCAACTCTGTGGTGGCTGTCCAGACAATTACAGTCCTATCAGAATCTGCTTCCTGTGAATTAAATGCTGCAGTTTCTATTAGGTACTGCTTGACACCTTCCTTTGACAGAAGTGCTGTGTCATTTCTGCTTGTGAAACCTTTGAAATAATTTCAACATCCTTCATTTTCAGCAGGAGATGCTCTTCCTCTCTGGAAGGCATTCGTGTGAAAGCTTCCATTTCCCATGTTTCCTTCCTCACCTTGCATTGTCTTCTGCAACACCCAGCTGAATGTTTAAGGAGTGCCTGTGATTAAATACTGAGAGCTTTTATTATTTGTTTTGGTGTCTCTAATCTGTATTTACCTTAAGTATAGGGGAATGTTAAAGATATCTTATGCTGACAGATTCTGAGATTTTATGCAAAAAGATGTTGATCTTTTTCAAGCTCTCTGAAGAAAGAATACTTTTCCCCAAAAAGTGTGTAAAAATACGGTTTAGATTTTTAGATGTTTATTCAATGAAGTCTCATGATTCAGCTGGGAACTTCAGCCTTCTTCTCTTTTCATGAAAATTTTCCATTATATTTCTCTGAAGGATATTTTGTGTAGTTCTGTTTTCATGTTCTATTCCTCTTTTAGTGTGATGAGCACCAGCACTTCCACTCAGAACTGTTTCTTCATGTGTCACATTGCTGTTATCTAATATACAGTGCAGCTGGAAAGGTATTCAGTGAGAGTTTTAAAACAAACGTTTTGGAATAAACATTGACATTATTGCTTCTACTTCTCCTCAGCCATATTCTGTGCTATTCTAATCTAATGGATTATACATTAAAATGTTCAGTGAGGCTGAAATGGGCGCCTGGAAGTGTTAGGACCTGGTAGTCTTGCACATAGTGTGTTGCCATTTGCAGAGAAGGCCTGGTGCCTGTGCTTCTCCAGAGCAGAGCTGTCTCCAGCTCTTGGAATGATGGGACTAGGGACCCTGTGACCAGAGTTAGACTAATTTGTCCACTCAGTTCTCCCATTGGGTTTACAGTGCTTTTGTACGTGTGAGGTTGTGGAGCGACGAAGCTCTGATAAAGCTATTACATATCAGTGCTTCATCAGATTGTGCCCAGCTGGCTGTTGGGCACTCGTGTTTCCAGCTTTCTCTGTTCAAAATCCCAGAACTCTGAGGGTGCTTCTCAGTCCTGGGACAGAGTGTAACTATGTAGGAAGATAAAATTAGCAAATGAATCAGACAGAAAATCTACAGAAGTCATAATTTTCCCATATTCCTCTTTTCTTCTTCTTTCTTTCTAGTTGATCCATTATTCCCATCTCTAGGAAAAAATCCCTTTTAATGAAATGCTGCCAGTTACAGTTAACCAGCAGTTAATATTTTAATCATTGCAACACTATTCCTTCTACTCAAAGCATCTCACTCAGTGTTAGCTCAGACTATTTTCATGTTGTAGCACCCAGCAGACACTTTTAAATTATGGAATGCTTTTCTCTGCCCTCAACCAAATTGCAATTTTACTTTCCTCTTATCTATGTTAGTTATTATAATGCATTTTGCATTGAAAGGTTTCTTTTTTGTATGTTTTTTTCTTAATTCAACTGAATATACAATCAAGCTATCACTAGTGAGTATCTTGAAAAAAACTTATACTAAACTGTAGTGTGGCAATTATGCAAATAAGGGGACTTGCAGATTTTAGCATTACAAAGTTAGCAGACTGTATTTAAAAATAAGTAAAAAGTTATAATGGATTTTAAATATTTATGATAAGTTGTTTATCACTGAAAATAATCACAGCATCAATTTTTTTTATGTTATTTTCTCTACCAATTTTCTCTTGGCTTACAACATGCTGTTATGACTAAGATTTGAGACACAATCCTCAGCTGGTTTAAATTAGAGGAACCCTACTGTTTTTGATGAAGTTCTGTGAATTTATATCAGCCACAATTCTGCACCTCTTCTATGACATGCTGTGAGAAAGCTGGTCAGCAGTCTGGAATTTATGAAATACGTTGTGCTTATCCTTTAACTGAATTTTTTTCATTGACTTACATTTTGTCCGTCTGCATTTGGGGACAAATTAACATTCTACATTTTTGTCACTCTGGAGCTGTATAGCATAGTGTCTGTTCAGATGTTCCACCAAGTCCTATAACTTCTTTGAGCAGACATGCACTTGATTCTTTCTTAGGCTTAGACTCTGTTACACCGGAAGAAGTCCCACCAAACAAATATTCCTACTTGCAACCAAAATGAGGCCTTCAAGTTGCTGCTTAAAGAAATTATGCCTGAGGTTTTAAAAAATCATTAATTTTCAGTGATTAGCCTCCAAAGTCTGCTCTTGGATTGGGCTCTTTCAGGGAAGCAACATCACTCAAATACTGTTCAGCTGCACCAGGTGAAAAAATTCATCATATCTCTGGAAGACATTTTCAGGAGATCTCATCCTCGAGATCAGCAGATGCTCCTTTCTGGTCATTGGAGTCACTTCAGGAGGAGAGAAACAGATGAGGTAACCAGCTGCTGTGGGGCACATGCTTGTTGGGACGTAGACAGGTGAACACAGTCTGCTCCATTCTGGATGAATGCAACTGATGTGTACCCCAATCATCACACCCATTCAAATTTAAATTACTAGCTAGAGTAGTGTTGCTGTGTATATACACGGAAATATACACATATTTCTGGATATTTTTGAATTCTCCATTTTAAAAGTGTAAGAGGGAAAATCAGTGGTACATGTAGAGCAAAAACTTATACCAAAGACAGGTGTCATCCAGACTTTGTTACACTTATGAGAGTCTAAACCATTTCTTCCAGAGAAAAACAGCTATGACTTTTCCTTTCCCCATATTTGGCAATCTTTTCTGCACTTCACCAACGTAGTAGCTCTTGGGGGCATTTTTCCCAGAAATCTTGTATTGGCTAGTCTCACGCCCTGCGACTGGGTTTTCTGCTTCTTCTTGTTGGAAAGGAAAAGCCTTCAGACTAGAAGCCAGAGGTTGCTTGGAAAGCAATGTTTTTTAGTTAAATTTTAAAAGTAGCTTCAAGATAAAATATAGAAAGCAAAAGCCTGGGTCTCAGGACCCTCGCTTGATGGGAACATGGACACCCATTTTTATACCTCATGGTCCTGTTATGTGATAGAGAACAGAATACTTGCCATTGAAAATGTGGTGAGTTGGCCCCAGCTGAAACTGTGGGAAGCTTCAAACAGAACTTAGTGTCAGGCCTTTCTTAGGCAATTTTCTGGAAGTCACTTGGTAATAAACACTGCCCTTGTCTCCCTCTCTGTCTCTTCGGACATTTTTATTCCTTTGCTCTGAATCTCATGTCCAGTAAGCTGATTTTATAGCTTTCAGATCAGGCTATTTATGAACTGTGTTTGCTTCTTCTTTAGACTCCAGATGATTTAAATTTGAGCAACAATCAGATGAAAGATCAGGTTGGATCCCTAGGGAGGGTGGCAATGTTCATGATGGAGCCTTAAGAAAGAACTGGTCATAGAAGGAACCATTGAATTATACAGATACTGGAAAGGTTTTTCCCAAGGTAATTCCCACCCCAGTGTATCCTGATAATCATGGGGAAAACTGATGACAAACAGTTTTTCACTGAGCAGTGGTCTAAAAGAGTGATAACTCTGTTGTAGCCAGTTTGTTACATGTCTGTGATATGAAGAGTAATGGAGTTACAGAACAAAGCTTTTATAAGGCAGCATCCATACAGCAACTCACAAAAACAGGAGCATAAGTGATACCATCATTGCTAGTGACACCAGGTGACCTGGAAGCAAATACTAAGGTAGCCAAGAGCCTTGTCATCTCCTGGCTGCACTGATGGTCCTGTGATTTGCGAGAATCGTGCCTTGCATGGAAGGTGGGCAGCATTCTGCCTGTACTGCCAATATCGGTCGTCATGGGGCAAGGTGTCAACACATATTTATTTTAAGAGAGAATCTTCAGGTTGGGGTCTTAAGAATTAAGATTTTGCCTTTATTTTTATCTCTAGATTATTGTAAAACCACAGATTTTAATGTTTCAGGGATGTGCAATTTTATTTTTTACTCTTTCATGATGGTGGAATTTGCTTGGAAGGGGGGCGGAAACATGCTTTACACAGAAATCCAGAAAACTGGACTATTTGTTAAGTAAACAGAAAATTTTCCTATCACCTCCTGGGAGCTGACCATGACCTACTTAACTAGGAATGTCTCATTTTTTTTGTATATATTCCTGAAAAATACAATAAAAGAGAGACAAGGTATCGTCAGACTGCAGGAGAGGAACCACTGCTACATACTATTCAAATCCAGGAAGATATCTTGGTAATATTCAAATGATTTAATGCACATGAGTAATGACTGTAGCTATGCCTAAATATTTATAGGCTTGAGATTGCAGATCACAGAATCACAGAATTACAGAATATCTTGTGTTGGAAGAAACCCACAGGAATCATTGAATCCAACTCCTGGCCCTGCATTGGACAGTCCCTAAAATCACACCTTGGGAACATTATTGAAGCACTTCTTAAACTCTGTCAGGCTTGGTGCTGTGGCCACTTCCCTGGGGAGCCTGTTCCAGTGCCCAACCACCCTCTGGGTGAGGAATATTTTTCTAAACCTCCCTTGACACAACTTCATATCACTGCCTCAGGTCCTCAGATTCCCCTCTAGACCCTTCTCCAGCTTTGTGACTTTGGGGGAGCTTTCTGTCTTCCTTGTGCTGTGGCACCCAAAGCTGCCCCCAGCACTGGAGGTGAGGCCGCCCCAAGCAGAGCAGAGCAGGACAATCCCTCCCTTGCCCGGCTGGCGATGCTGTGCCTGATGCCCCCCAGGACACAGGTGGCCCTCCTGGCTGCCAGGCACTGCTGGCTCATGTTCAACTTGGATCCCCATCTCCCTTTCCATGACATTGCTTTCCAATGTCTCATTCCCCAGACTGTGCATCCAGGGTTGCCTCACCCAAGCACTTGCTCTTGTTAAGATTCACATGGTTGGTGATTGGTCATCCCTGTAATTTGTCCAGGTGTCTCTGCATGGCCTCTTTGCCTTTCAGACAGTCAACAGCTCCTCCCAATTTGGTATTGTCTTCAAAGTTGCTTGGTATCCCTTCCAGTCCTGTGTCCAAGCCATTTATGAAGATGCTGAAGAGCACAGGGCTGAGGATGGAGCCCTCTGGAACCCCACTAGTGGCAGGTCACCAAGCTGATGTCACTCCATTCACTGTAACCCTTTGTGTCTGACCCCTGAACTGTTGCTCATCCATCACATGAAGTGTTTATCCAGCCATATCCACACGCTAAAATAGAGCTAAAATTTCTGTTACAAGTACAACCCTCTTTTGACATTTCTAATGATGATCTCAGATATAAATCTTTTGGCCTCATAATTCACCGCAGCCATAGGAGATTTAAGGGAATTACTCTTTTTTTGGAGTTTGTTTTTGAGGATTTGGGAAAAAGTGGTTTGCCTATTTTTGAGTTTTTTAAGTAAGAAAAAAATACACTTTACACCAAGATATTTAAAATGTTAATCTTTTAACAATAAAGAGGCAAAAGAAACTTGGCTTGTAAGAAAGTAAGTCAGGGTTGAAACTTAAGAAGATTGATGCAATTTTCCAGAGTTGGATTATCCAGAATGCAAGTAATCATGCATGCACTCTAGGATGTGTTTTATTTCAGTGGAAAAGTTGCTTGGCATACTGCAAAACATATTTCTGTCTGTTCTACTGGGGCTTTGGACCATGAAATAACTGTTGTGCTTTCAAAGAGCTTTTATTTTCAGAAAAATATTTGTCTTATTTTTCATTGACTGAAGGAGATATATTCTAAGAGTTATACGTAACATTAAGATTTCTCCTTTCATAGTCACTTACTTTAGGAAGCATTAGGAAAAATCCCAATATTTTTTCTTGATATTAAAAAGCTTTTTCAAATACTTTTTCCTCCATTTTTAGATGTAGTCTTCAGTACATTCCTATGATACTATTTTAAATGACTGCATTAAAAAATCTCTGTATAATTTTCTATCTACACTGCAGTTGATGAAAATCTTGAATGTGGGTTTAAGTGGGAAAATCAGTGGCTCAGACAGAGAATTATTCACCCCCAAAACTTCTACAGCACACTGGCAAAATCAAATATTTTTCTTCACAAGGTACCTCAGATTAATCATCATGGCAAATGTATTGGTGTGATTATGCATAGGAAATGTTATTATATTGGACCATGTTTAGACAAATAACAAATATGGCATTACTGTTTCACTGACTGACCAAAATATGGAGTAAATCTTGGCTGAGAGAAAAGTAGAAAATGGGGCTTAGAGGTACACAACACAGAATTATTCAGTTCTAGTTTATGACACTATAACTTAAAAAAATGAGTAAAAGTGAGGGGGAATCTCTGGATTATCTCACTACTACAGTTGTACGCTTCTCTCTAATATGTTACATAGGCTATGCATAAATGTAAAATCAAGTGGGAGAAAACAGCATGCATGTATGTATTACATGCTGTACTCATTCATGTGAGAGTACAAGAGTGAGCACTCACATGGGTGAGCAGCAAAATGTTTCTTGACAGGAGTTATACTCTTTTTCAGGCTGATCAGTCAGACAGGACTTGGATTTCCTACTGATGCTCTTTCAAGGTGAAAATTGCCATCAGCCAAAGAAACAAGAATAAGTGGAAAGTGTTCTGTGTGGTTTACACTCTATAAAATTTGTTTCGATCATCCTAATCCCATCCTGCAGTTTGATCTTGCCAAAATCAAACTGTGGGTATCAGAGAGACTGTAAATAGAAGATAGTGTGTCACAACATGCTAGAACAGAACTCTGTAGGCAGAGGCATCCTACCACTCTTCACTTCTATCAATGCCTTGCATTCCAATAATATCTAACACGTTCAGCTGATGATCTGTGCTAGCTATGCCTTCCTTCAATGAAGTTTCTACAGCAATTCCTTATGTTTCTCATCTCTTCGGGCCTACACAGCTATGATAAGATAAATGAGTAGCTATAAACACGTAGCAAGGAGAGGATTTTGATAATCTTGCAGCAATCCTCTAGCATCAGCCGAGCAGCCTGGTACCTTACTGCATGGCAGTGGGCCTTCTGCATCACCAGTAGTCATGGCAGTCATCACTCCTGCTTGTGGGTGCAGGTATTACCTGCCTGCAAGCTCATCTCTCCTGTCCTCTGATGAGTGCTGTGCTGGGAAAGCCAGGTGGCATGTTCACAATATTGTGTGCCAAGTAGATGGGCTGCTATCCAGAAACCTTAAATCACATCAAGCGCAAAACGGATTAAGGTAAAAATAAAAATGCAAGCATTGATTCATAATATCCAAAAGAAACAGTTACATTTCTTTAAAAAATTCACAGGCTGAGAAACAAAAGGGAGATGATTCAATCTATTTACAGTAAAGTTACATCACAGTAGAATTTCTTTAAACAAAATAATCTTCTTACCTGGGAAAGGACACAAGCAACTATGCCAGATAGTCATAATAGTGTAGCTATTATGAAAATAAGGCTTGGATGCCTTGGATCCATTTCTTGGATGCATGTGTAGATTTTTGGATCTCTTCTCTATGGGTATTGCAATTAAAAGCTAGCCAAGCAGCTGATTTTTTTTAAACAATATTCATCTAAAGAGAGGTAGATGATTAGATTTAAGCCTCCGAGATAAATTCGGAACTCTTCTCAAGTCCTTTTTTTTCTCTCTTGTCGGTAACCCACTTGCTCTGCTAAACTGGATACTGTAACAAACAGATAACACACTGCCCTATCTGTGTGTGTAATCTGCACAGGGTACAGGAGTATGGGAGAGAGTTTTCTTGCTATTGGTTTATTTTCCTCCTGGAATTTTAATTTTTAGGCTGCTCTGGAAAAATCTGATTATATATTTCATAGCTTACCATGCTTATACAGGACATATAGCTAGTATTTTTCTGTCTATCTTCCATTTACTTGTTTACAGTAAAATAAGGGTCTCAAAGGAAAGAAAAACAGCAAAAGTTCCCAAAGTCCTTGCAGAGAGAAGAAAAAACCAGCAGCTCAATTAGTTACCTCCATACTTCGTGCCAAGACCACCTCTCCCACATTCACTACATATGACGTGGGAAGAAAGATGGGACAACAGGCAAGCCAGAACTGTGTCCAGGTGGCCAAGAAGGCCAGTGGCAGCCTTGCCTGTATCAGCAATAATATGGCCAGCAGGACCAGGGAAGTGATTGACCTTCTGTGTTCAGCACTGGTGAAGCAACACCTTGAGTCCTGTGTCCAGTTCCTCAATTCAAAAAGCACAGAGGTGCTGGAGTGTTTCCAGAGAAAGGCAAAAAAAGCTGGTGAAGAGTTTGAACCACAAGTCTTATAATAAGCAGCTGAAAGAACTGGGACTGTTTGCTCTGGAGAAAAGGAGACTCATGGAAGGAACCTCATTGCCCCCCACAACTACCTGAAAGGAGATTCCAGTGAGGAGGAAGTTGGAATCTTCTGCCACTTCTCAAGTGGAAGGTTTAGAGAAAATGGCAGAAAGTTGCACCAGGGAAGGTTCAGACTGGATATTTTAAATTTTTTTTTTCACTGAAGGAGTAGTTAGATATTGGAATCAGTTGCCCTGGGAAGTGGTGGAGTCACCATCTCTGGAGGTGTCAGAATGTGGCACATGGTTTAGGCAGTATTTTGGTGGTGCTGTGTTGATGGTTGACTAGATAATCTTGAAGGTTTCTTCCAGCCTTGATGGTACTGTGATTCTGTGATTCCATGATTTATTCTTCCCAAACCCTGCTACAAATTTATTCTGAAGGAGACGCTGTTGAAAGCGTCATGTTCTTAATTCCTTCTGATTAAAACAACCTCCAGAAATCAAACCAACCAACCAAAAAACCAAAAAACCCAAACCTGCCATCAATACTTTAAAAAATCAGAGGCAGGCTGCATTTGCCATTTACATACATGTATGATCTGAGTGTTCACAAGGCCATGACAGACTTCTGCCAAAAGCGGTGATGCCAGGAAGTGTTTTGGAAGGACACTGTGCATTACAGGTTCAGAGGAACAGAGCCTGGGAGGCTGGTGAATGGTGCAGTTGTGCAGATTGTTGAAGACCTGCTGTCGTTGTGGCCTATGGCCTTGCTTTACAGTCCAGGGAATCTACAAGTGCCCTGCAACTTCTTCGTAAGAAGCCAGACTTGCTGGACAGGCAGACAGACGTGCCAGCCTGCCTGCAGCACAGTGACCATCATCTCATTGTTTTCAGGGGAAATAATCAAACAGCAGTAGATATTTCAGTAGCCGAAGCAGTGAAAATACTGTTTGTTTAAAACAATCCAAATATAAAAACATGTTTTAATGGTACATATCCAACCAAGCAGTGCTGTTTTTATGCATGAAATACAGGTAACTTCCTGGTGGAGAAAGCTGAGAAAGTGGTGTGCTTTCAGCCAGAAAAGTGTGAGCACTGAACCTTAAGGTATGCGCATTCACAACATTAAAGACCAAGGAATTACACTAAATTGATAGAGAAGTAAAATGCCACTTGTGGTTATAGTTCTGTGTAATGAAATAGGAGGGTGCTGAGCAATGGGAAGATAAACCAGTAATGAATGAATCTCCTAAGGGTTGTTCAGGTAAACAAAAGTGATCCTGCAATGATTCAATCATAATACATTACAAGATAATTTGATGGAGTCTTTCTCTGTGGTGCTTTGAACTTGGCTGGATACCAAGTGTCCACCAAAGGTGTTCTTGTCTCTCACCTCCTCTTCTGGACAGGGGGAAGAAAATATAATGAAAGGCTTGTGTGCTAAGAACAGACAGAGATCACTCACCAATTACGGTCATGGGCAAAACAGGCTCAGCTTCGGGACATTAATTGAATTTATTAACAATCAAACCAGAGTGGGATGATGAGAAGTAAACCTAGATCTTAAGAACACCATCGCCCCATCCCTCCCTTCTTCCCAGGCTTAACTTCTGATTTTCTCTACCTGCTCCCTCTCAGCAGTGCTGTGAGATAGGGAATGGGGGATGTGGTCAGTTCATCTCACATCTCTGATGGTCCTTCCTCCTCCCTGGGAGGACTCCCCACACCATTTCCCTCTGCCAGCACGGGAAACAGTCCTCCACAAAGTTCTCCTATGGGAGTCCTTTCCACGATCCAGCTGTAGCAGTCCATTGTGAAGTCACAAATCCTGCCAGCAAACCTGCTTCAGTGTGGATTCTTCTCTCCACAAGGCCACAGGTCCTACCAGGAGCCTGCTCCAGTGAGGGTTTGTCACAGGGTCACAGCTCCCTTCAGGCATCCACCTGCTCCAGTGTGGGGTACTCCATAGGCTGCAGGTGGATCCTGCTCCACTGTGGATCTCCATCGGCTGCACAGGCACAGCTGTCTCAATATGGGCTGCACCATGGGCTTCATGGGAATCTCAACTCTGGCACCTGGAGTTCTTCCCCCTGCACTGACCTTGGTGTCTGCAGGGCTGCTCCTCTCGGAGCTCCTTCTCTCTTCACTTCTGGCTGAAGGTGATAGGGTGATGGGTTTTTTTTACCCTTCTATTGTATCTTACCCATTGTAAGGTACCATTGTCACTGAGGCGGTACCATTGTCACTGATGGGCTCGACCTTGCCCAGTGGCAAGTGTCTCTTGGAGCTGGCTGACGCTGGCTCCGCTGGATACAGGGGAAGTAGCAGCTTCTCAAAGAAATCAACATCCCTGTAGCCCACAGTGCTATCAAACGCTTGCCACACAAACCCAATACACTATCCCTATCCAATCCTTTCTAAAATCTACCTGGAATTGGTTCCAAATGGCTGGAACCTAATAATTCTTCTGCTAAGGAAGGGATCAACAATTCTAGACTGGGTGTTATACACAGTCAAAACTTTAGCAAGGCACTGAGCTGAGAATTTTGTCTATCCTTTTTTATAAGCGGGACCCATACATGCATATGTTGTTCCCAGACTCAATTTATAGCAGACACAATTTTCATAAGCAGTTGAATTAAATTTAAAAATTTGGTATTGTCTGCTACAATTTAAATTGATGCAAACATTTGTTATAGGCAACAACTAAATATCACAGTTATGATTTTACTCAAGACTTGTATCCTGTAAGGGCTTATATTTGACATTCATTCAATTGAATTTCTTGCTGACTGGAGATAAGTGAGCTTCTTCTTATAGTCAAAGGCGTCATAAAGTCCCAAAGAGAGGCTTTTGGAATTCTGGTCTGTGTTGCCTATGCTAGTTATGCATTCATGGCACAACATGTACAGGCTTCAAAGGCATATGTGGTGAATATGTAATAAAAATTTTATTTAATTTACTAATACTTGCCACAACCAACTCTAACTAATGCAAGAGAGAGAGTGGGAGTTCTGCATGCTATGTGCTCATTATTTAATAAGCACATTATACAGTGCACAAACTCTGAATATTAATGAATTCCTAAATATAAGAATCACATTCTTTTGGAACACAACATACAGACACAATAATGCCAAGGATAAAAATGCAAAAAATTGTGGAAAGGGACCAGCATGATGGGAAATGAGGCTGGCATCAGCAAAGGATTATTTGCACTCAGTGATGGGAGTATACCAAAGTACCAGCAGGCAGCAGAAAGTTTTTGGCTTCGACAAATGAGTGTTATAGAAATTAGTATTTGGGATTGAGGAAGGATAGTGATGGGAGACTTGACTATGAAATAAGTAAATATTGGAGATGAAACTCACGTAGTGCTGACAAGTGGTATGTAACTGCTTCTCTCCTAAATCATATTGAGAAGGTGACTGGGTTACAGGCATTGCTAATTGCCTTGCCATGTGTCAGAGCATTCTGAGAAGGGCTAAAACTTCTTGTCTGTATGTCAGCGTTACCTTGCAAGCGAGACAGGGGCCCAGGCAGACGTTCCAGGAGCTTTTTTATTATTTCATTTGGGCATCAGCCTCATGTACACAAGAGGTGGTACACAGCTCACACCTGTGCCAGTGACCCGAAATCTCTTGGTTACAGAACACTCTTAGAAGTTTTTCAGCCAATAGCATGCTTCTAAAGTTTACAGACAGCTGTTTTAACCAGTCATTAAAAAGCACATGTACAACTGTTATAAAAAATACTCGCTTGTATGCTTGTAATAACAATGCACAATATTCCATTATTAAGCTTACAACTTCAGTATCTTTGCTAAGCACATTTTCTGCAGCTTCAAGACTTCTCTGAGCCAAACCTAGAAACACTAACCCTTTTTCTAATGTCCTTGCAGTCTAGATAATTGTATCTTCTTCTACCTTCAGACTTTTGCAGCTGCAGCTGAACCTAAAATCTTTGCTTTATTTCTGAAACCTGTTTTTCTCAATCTGAAAGCTTTCTCACTTTTTGCATTTCCCACATCTGTATGCATCAGCTAAGATGTTGTATTCAGGGTGCAATGTGATGCTCCTCTTGCACCAAGTGATCTTCCAAAAGAGAGGCTCATTTCCTGATTCTGGATGCTGAAAGCCAAAGAAGTACAAAAATTAAATTAAGGCATGTTATTCCTGCATAAAAGCAAGGACTACCTTGAGTGGTATTCATAGGCCCTTTCTAGAAGAGGATCTCTACATGACCTGTCATGAGGAAAGCCAGCCACACATCATCTACTGAAAAAAAATCTGTAAAGAGCTGAAGGGGACTATACAGATATAGACTGCTACTGCCTTTATTTGATCTAGAGTATGCTCATATCTAAAAATGTACAAACCAAATGAGTATTTCCTCATCATTTTCCTGTAAAGTTCGTTCAAATGGAAGACACAGATACAACAAAGCCTATCAAACACAGAAAAATATATGAATTAAAGAACAGAGCATTAACAAAGAAGAATCACTGCCACCATTGTGCTTCAGTCCTGGATAAGAAAGACCTGGCTGATTTCTGAGGTGTCCTTATAAGGATGAAAGCTGTCACTTAAAGAGATAGTTAAGAAATCCAATATACTGCCTTATTAACCTGGATTTAAGCTGTAGTGAAAAACTGTTGCAGTGTTGCAATAGCACTGAGTACCATTTCTGATATTAAAAATGTATCCATAAGGTCTTGATCTTCTAAAGAACACATATCTTTCCTGGAAGAAAATTGTGCATAATCTCAAGCAGAGGTGCAGGGTGAATATTTGTCGGTGATAAGGGTGTTAACTGTGTTAGTTGTGTGCTTGATGCAGGGGCTGTGATGTCTCTCTAGTTTTTGTGAAATCCAATAATTTCGTTCATCTAACTGGCATAAAACCCCACCAGCTTTGAAAATGTTGTGATAACATAGACCAAAAAAATATGCAGTTACTTGACAACCTCCAGCACTCTTATAGCAGCAACAGGATATATCTTTTACAATCCCTTATTCTGGGCTACAGAACACTTGTCTTTGATTGTTCTCACTCCAGTTGACCTTTGTGTTCCAACTTGCTCTGGGCCTCTGTGCTGTAAAATTATTTGTTTCACAGGCCCTGTTTGAGTACATCTTTGTCCTTTACCTTTATGGTACGGTAAAGCCACAATTCCTTTTTCTTGGTCCAAAGGTATCGCTTCTCAGCAGTGAATCTCTACAGGGATTATTGAGATAGTATTTATCTCTTCAATGGAGACAGACATTTTACAAGAGCTTTTTAAAGAGCACCAGCCTTAACTGTCTGGAAGATCCCAGGTACAAAGGGTGAACTTTTACTTGGCTTCAACAACCTCTTCGAGCTCCAGTTGAATCAGTAGATTGAAAATATCAGGATGGCTGTGGAAAAGGGCTGTCCAGGTGTCATGCTGGAGGTCACCCACTGCAACTCTGGGCCCTGTTCTTGCAGTCTGCTGCTCAGCTGGGAATGGTGTAAGCTGTGGAGACTATGTCAGGGAGGCTGTGGGGTGATGAGGAGCCTTCCTGCAGGAAGCAGGTACTGCAGGACACTTGCAGTGGGGTAATATGGTGGCCAGTAGAAGCCAGACTGCCCTCTGTGAGACCCTGCCTTGCCCATAAGTTCTCAGTGCAAGCAAATGCTGTCTTCAGAGCACAACACAATGTCTGCCGCAGAGCCAGTAAGGAGGAGCTCCCTGCACCAGGTAGGGCCGGGAAGACTCAGGGAACAGCTCTGGGGATGGGCACCAAGAGCAATGCCATGCGACCGGCAGCCCCTGAAACAGGAATTGGCACCAACCAAAGCCAGACTTGACTCTCCAGACCTTCTACAGACGCTTAGCAGAGTTCAGGCTGAACCAGGCTGGGCACACTCTGCCAGTGCCTAGAGATGAGTGCTGAGCATGGCTCAGTTCATCGTTTCAGTTGCAATGGGCCATGGTAGCAATGCTCACTCTGCGGGGACTCACTGCAAGGCACTTCTTGCCTAATTTTTTAGTCTTCTGCTCAGAACTGGTGTTTTGCACTTGTCACCAAGGACTTGGCTGTTGTTCCAGAGCTCTGTTAGGTGCCCTACTTCCTCTTGGTAAGGGATTTTGCTGTTAGAAACCACGCTGTAGCTCACAAAGACACTTGTCCCAAGGCTCGTCTCTGCCTCAGGTGATACTGTCTTCTATCCATTCCACTCCAGCAGCCCTGAGCAGTAGGCTGCTTGCCGTTGGACTGTTCCAGCTGTTGTCTGGAAGCCAAACATCGGCATGAAACCAGAGGCCGGAAATATAAGCACCTCAACAGAACAGGACTGGCTGATGGCTAAGGGCACGTCCATCTCCACAGCAAAGAAAAGTTGTTCCCACCTGTGGGGACAGATGTGTCTCTTCTTTGGCAATAATGATCAGAAAAAGTACAAGTGGACAGCAGAAAAAGGGTTTGAAGTGTGGAAGGGACCATTTAAAAGGTTCTGGATCAGCAGCTCCTTCGCATCCAGACCTATCTGCCCAAACCTGGGACAAATCCATGCATTTAATGGTCTCGGTACCCACTGAGAACATCATGTGTGGAACTTGCCAATCACACCCTGCTTGGAAAGTGTGAGGAAAGGGCAGGCTGAGAGATGATACTCCATGGCAAATACTATCCTAGCTGGGGGAAACTAGATTGTTTATGCAGAAAAGTAAGTTTATTAGAATATTTAAGAAAAAGCATTTTTCTTTATAATCAATATACTCACTAAAAATGCTATGCATGTTTCCAAAACTATTGCAGGGGACTGGAATAACCGCCTCAAACTTTTGTCTTAAAAAACACAAGTGAAACAGTAATGGATTTTTATGTTTATTTTTCCTCTTTCTTTTTTTTTTTTCAGGGAAAGTATTCTTTGTGCCTCAACAGATGAAATTCATAACTTTGTGATATGATAATTGAAACATAGAAATCAATTGCAACAATGCACTCTCAAGCCTTTATTTCTTCATTTAAGTAATTGACAATTCAGAAGGACACAGACAATAGGGCTGTAGCAGAACAGTGTTACAATTAAAATCGATTTCTTTGAAAAACAATTACAACAGCTGTTGAGAATCCAGGAAGGGTTGATGTTATGAATATAACAGAATGCATTTTAAGAAAATATTTCTACTGAAATGAGGTGGTTTGTTTATCTCCTTTTTGAACAAGGAGAGAGGAGAATCCTTGTGTTTGGAGGGAGTATATGCTGGAGGGAGTATATTTTAAGATCTGGAGGGAGCATTTTAGCACATTGAGAAAATAATTTTCTCATCATAAAGTTCACCTCTTACTCATGTTTCTGACTTTTCATTTTTTATGGCATAAAACCCACCAGAGCAATTTCTTTTTTTTTAATGCATACCTCCTTTTGTTTGCAGCACTTTAGGTTTCTGCTTCAGAAATTTAAACCTTAAAGGAGAAACTGATTCCTCACATGCCTTTTAGTATGGAGTTCTCTAAGATGGCACGCATATCCAGCAAATACTTCCTTCGGTTCTATATGACTTGAACCACACCTTCCAGTGTCTTGAAATTTGGTGGAGGTCTTGAAAGATAAAATGGAGGTACTGGTTAATCTTGTTCCCAAGGAGTAGCTGTTACTTTTAATCATGCCAGATAGACCTGTACCTCAGAAACAGTTCCCAGTGACTGCTGGATGCAAGGCAGTCACCATTCATTAACTATGAAATGTACTTCACTGACATTCACAGCAAAATCTTCTGGCTTCAGTTCTAAAGCAGAAGCTGGGAATGGGGAAGTTCCAAGTGTTTGGCTCATGTATAAGCAAAACAATCTTGGTTAAAAGATGAAGATGAGGTTGGCCACAACTCAATGTTGTGGCAAATGGAGTCGTGTCAGGACTAATTCCCTATGATAAACGTTGGCAGCAGTAATTTGAAACGTGTATACTTGTTACTTTATCTATTAAAGAGTTGAGACACCTGTGGAAATACTATCTTTCTTTCAAAAAACTTGAATTAGAGTGGAGAAATTATGGGACCTCGTTTGGGTAGTCTTGTATAAGGACCAAATAGAAATGTTTTTGTAGTAGTAATAGTCTGAATGCTTGGTGTGTGACACTTGACAGTTTTGTGTTTTGCGTTCATTTCAGCATTTGTCATCTACAATCAAAGGCAAAGACACAAATCTTCATAGATGCTTTAGGAGATAATCATGTTTTTCAAGCATTGCAAAGCCACTAATTAAGTGTGGCATTAAGAGGTCTTTCCATGCAATATACCACTGAACTGCATAAAAGACAGAGTCTAGTTGGTGTGCATCTCTCATGACAATTTTCTTTCATATACTGCCACTGCTCTGCAAGATCCTTTAATTTAGAACTGCAGGAAATGCTGAACACAGGGCAGACCACTGCTACAACCACACTGCCAAGAGGACTGCTCATCTGGAGCACTTTGAGCAGCAAGACTTGCCTTCCTTAATAAAGGTTTTCTTTGTTTGATACCAACCTCCATCAAAATTATCATTCCTCTCACAGGTGTGGGTGAGCTATAACTCCTTGGCTTTATAAACCTTAGGGAAATGGCAGAATATTTCTTTTGAAAGGTAAATGTTACTGTACTCTCCAGAGAATGAGAGGCCCAGGGGTTCTGATTACAGCTAAGAAATCCTGAGCTGCAGCCTTCTGTTTATGTTACTAACTGACAGCTATGCCTTCTCCAAGCCAGGCAAGGATGATCTGATATCCTTTAACAAAATGTGACAGCCTGCCAAACCCATAAAGGCCAAGAAAAAATTCAATAAGGCCCATTAAAATGCAAATGTTTCTGTAACTCGGAAGGCTGCATTGCCTCTAACCCCTTTGCATGGCACGCCTGCTCAATGTGAAAGCAAAATGTTATTTGCAGTGCATTAGAACTGGTGCACTGTGCAAATGCATAAAAGGGTCAATAGATGCTTAAGGTGAGATGTTTGGTTTTAGTGATAGCAATAATTTAGATAAAGATGTAATCTATTAATCTTTGTACAAACAGCAAGGAGCTCTCTTAGCAAAAATAATAGATTAAATTTATTATCATTGTCTTCCTATAATAAAATAAGTGTGCTCTCCATCACTTGTGCTTTTGAGTTATATAAATAGGAAAGTTATTGGAAAATAGCTCAGAAAAATATAACTTCCACTTAGGGACTGATGAGGTAAATAAGATTTTCCAGCTGGTGATTACAGCTTTAACTAGCTGAATGAATCCCCTAGCTATTAATTAATAAACCAGATCCTGCAAACCAAAATAATTTCAGAGTTACTTAGAAAATGTGCTAAGTACCAATGTTAACACAAGTTTTTAGGTAAGTTTTAGTTTCTGTTCATCTTTACTATCCAGTCCTGCATTCTATTAATTTCTTACTGTATTTCATTTCCCATTGATTATTCAGGTTGAAACTTAGCCTTCCAATAAGAGAGACAAAATAAGGCTTTCCATGAGGAATTTCCTGTATCTAGGAAAGAATGAATTTAGACCAAATCTCCCAGACTGCTACTGAACTTGTAGACAGAAAGGCCAGTTCCTTTGCAGTAACTCTTTCTTAATCCTGCACTTTCACACTTACGCACTTCACAATTACCAGCCTCTCCCCCAGTCCCAGATAGTAGAGAACAAAGACATTTCCAGAGATAAACAAAGCCCTTTTTTTTTATAGCATGTAATCTACATCTGTATGTGGGAAGGTTTCATGATGCAGAAAATTCAGTGAGCATTCCCCCATGTGAGAATAACTCAGTGTCTGTGAATTGAGTTTACTTTTACCAATGGCATTTTTAATTTCCCATCAACCTTTAAAAATACAAAAATATTAAACCCAGGCATTTCTTAAAATAAAGTTTGGATGCCAAGATTTGTTCATTTGAAGATGTCTGTAGTATCCAATATAGGGCTACTAACTAAGTGGCAAATCCTCTATAGTGGCTTTGCAAAAGTATAAATATTCTTAAAAATTTTTGAAAGTGACTGCGCTGTAGAAAATTTTGGATGTTCTTAAAAATCTTAAGTGTGTTTGTCTTTTAAGAGTTATTAATAAATTTTACAATTTTTATTTTTTAAAAAAATTAATGAATATGTCAGTGATTGCCTGATGTGATGCTGTTTTTCTCTACCTGGTTATCATGGAGAAAACTAGTAGCTTCTTCTACGGTTAGAACTGGAAATTGCTCAATAGATCTTGTGCTACAGGAACAGGTTCTACCTCTTGATATAGTGTAATCTTATGTGGAGGAATCTTTTGAGGAACAAACCTCTGTTCTCCATGCAGTGGTCGGTGCAATGGCTCTTTTTTCATGTCATACTGAAGGCAGTATTGCAGTACATTAGACTGTCAATCATCTTAAAAATATTATTAATAAAGTAGATTATTATAATAAAATCAATAGTAAAGTTTAGCTGACAATTTGCACTTGCATTTGACATTCTTCTCCAGAGGAGGGTACAGTGGTGCAAGTCACTCAAAATATTTTGGTCGTGTCAAATGCCAATGCAGGAGAATAAGACAGATTTCAGGAGGCATAGGAGAGCTCAGATTCAGCTCCTGTCTGTCTCTGCTCCTACCAATCTATTAGGATTTCAAGCTGCTTCTTTTCCTGAGGTAGCAACTGTTTTCCCTTCTACAGAACAGGACCTTAGTTTAGAGTATAATGGGCACATGGCTGATAAATCTTAATTCAGATTATCCCAGAAACCAAAACCAAAATTTGCTGTTGGTAAAAGTACCTAGCTGTGGAAAAATGTGAGTATCAATAGTTTAGATTACAATCCGTGTCCTTCTTCAAAGCTGATCTCTGATGTAGATTTGGTAGATTATGGCAAGTCTCAGGGGATTGAAATAGGTTTCAAGCTCAGCAGAATATGCTTTCCACCACTTCATTTTTTGTAGTTACAGAGGTGTTTGAATACTGGTGGTTTCCTCAGTAACCACATTTCAGATGCAGATTTTCAGTATTGGGTGCCTTCCAGGTGACACAGCTGGTGAAATCTATCTTTCTGCTGTTCCCTCCGTGGTGCTGTTAAGTGGCATGCTTTTCTCCTTCCAGCATTTGCCTCACCGGTGTCCCCATCAGTTACCTGAACACTGCATGAGTGAAACACGAGGGAACTGATAGTTTGTATGGATAATAAATCCCCACACATATCTGAAAGAAACCTAGGTTTTTCTCTGTGTTTGAGGGCTTCGTGTGATGAAGGAGGAGAGTGAGTAGGTGAAAAATACCTGCTAGAGTCTTCTCTTTCTCACTGTATTGGTTCAGATTCTCGGTTCAAGAGGGGTGGGCCTGAAAAGTTAACCTGTTGTGAAGACCTGTCACTATCCAGGACCTCGGATCTGGTGTTAAGGAAACTGTATTGTTCTTATTTTAGTTCCCTACACTACACCTTGGGAAAAAAAGTGATGAGCTACAGAAGGGGAAACAATGTAAATTTTCTTCACTTTTTCAAGTAAATTTTGCCACTCCATGGAATTATTTATTTGGGTTTCATTGTGGATAAGTACGACACACATCATGACATAAGCCCTAAAGTAACTTTTAAAATGACATTCAGGACAACTGTCTTGACAACAAAGCTTTTTTTTTTTTTTTNCAAACTTATGGACAAACCTGAATTGTCACGTGCTTCATGGATCATGACAGCAAGGCTGTTTCATTTCCCATCCATACTCATGATCATATATAGCAAAATAAATTACAGCACAATTTTTTCATGTTAACCTTGTCACTCTTTAAAAACAATATACATTTAATACTTGAAGTAAGAAAGGAACAAAACAAATATAACTATTTTTTTTTCACACACAAACATGTACATATGAACTACATGTGCTTGCAAACAGATTTCAGTAAGTGTGATGATATTTTAATATATCTGCACTATGGCATTCCCTCCACAAACAATGAGAGACTTGTTATCATGTGTACTTGCTCAAAAGCCAACTTCCTACTATATGGCTGTAAGCGCAACAGATCAGTGTTATAATTTACTTCCTACTTATACAGTGCCCAGTGTAATGAAGCCAAAGTGTTGTTTGCTTTTAGTATCAAAATGGCATAAATGAATTCCTTAAGAAGCAATAATATTTTGTTTCTGAAAGATCAAAATTACTAATGCGTGTACAAGTTGACAACCCTCTTCATAGGTACCTGTGCAGCTGCTTATGCACAATGCTTTAAAGCCATTGTTTTTCGCTTAAGTGTGAGGAGGTGATGTTTTTGACTTGCAAATTCCATGAGTGGAAATAGGCAGGCTTCTTTAAAGTTACAGATTTCCATTTGCCTTTTTTTCTTTTTCTTCCCAGAATGTATATTTTCATGTTTTGCAGCTCAGTTAGAAGTGTAAATATTAAAGAAATCCAGAATAAAAGGTACAAGATGCCACAAGATGAGAAATAGTTAAAACATAAATTCTGCTTATTTTCCACTATAACCTGCTTAGTAGAAAGCAAAAAACCTAGATTCATTTGTCAAATTTCTAGTGTAACCAGGAGCAACAGAATGGTGTCAGGAGGGTTTCTCCTGATTTATATTGCCTGACTACAGTAGAAAATCTCTTTTCAGTCTCTTACTTCAACACTTCTGCTTCATAACAATTTTGGTACAGCTGAATAAATACAGATAATCAAATTATGAGGCAAAAGTCTGTTCTTTTGTGTGTTTCCATAACCTATTTTAATATGAAAGATAAAAGATCCTTAAAGTTTAAATAACATAGAACATTTTCTTGACTATGCCAGCTCTTTCCTCATTTTGCTGCTGCCATAAATACAGATTTTTATTTCCAGCTGGCCTTATACCCAACCACCTGCTTCTAGTGAAAAAGAAAACCAAAACAAGGCATAAAAAACCAAGAACCCCCCAAACTCCCCAAAAATCCTGCAGATTGTTTTTCACATGTAGCTATCTAAGTAGCAAGATTTTCACAGAAGTTGGTTTATTTCATTTGCAGGAGGGCCTTTACTCAAGCTTCTTCTTCCTTTTGTATTTTTATTTTTGTCTTGAAGAAGGTTTAAGATCTTGCTTTGAGATCTAGATTCCAAAAGCCACGTGAACATTCAGTGAAACTTAAATCCAGAGATCTTCCTTCAGCATCACAGTCATTTGAAACTGAGAATGGAATTGAGAACTAGGAGACAGACAAAAGAAACTTGTATCACTGAACTAACTGTGATTCAGCTAAGGAAAATTGAGTTTTTAATTCTTATTACAGATAATAAGAACAGGGCATCCAAATTTCTTGGCTAACTTGAAAAATCTCATTCATTTTTCTGAGTTATTCTCCAGCAACCAGGCCCTTTGACTTTTCTGAAGATGTTCCTTTAACTCCTTCAGACACAATTAAATTTTAAATTACTGGATCAGACATTTTTAGTTGTTCTCTTCTGGTTCTTCTTAATACAAAGAGCAATCAATCACACAGGATACTGAAAGAACTCCAGAAAGCATGTACCCATTGTTTTCCCACATGTTGTCTTAGGGCAAAACCATGGATAAACTGCAGCAGACTGAGATTTCTAAGACACTACTGCTGTGCTGTTTATCAGAGTTACAGTTCAGTGAGGAGGGACAACTTCACCATATGTTTTTTTTCCACTTCATGTCAAGCCACATGGTGAGTTGATAGGATGGGAATGGACAAAGCAGTCATCATGCTATCCCCAGGTAGACTAGGATCGTATTAGAAACTGGTCAGAATAGGCTTCCTCTTCCTCAATTCTTGCTGGATGTTTCACTGCTGGGAATGAAGGTGGAACAGACTGTAGCTTATTATGCAAATGTTGCCCCCTTTGAAGAAAAATAGGTAAGGATTGGGCATTTTACTACTGGCTAACGGACTGTATTTTCACAGGATGCAGTAATGGATGAAGCAAAATAACTGCATGACTAATTTCTTGTCTTTCCTTGCTGGAAGCTGCTGTTGTCCTTGGGCAGCCAGAAACTGCTTGATCGACTGGATTTCCAGCCAACACCTTGTCTTTTCATGGGTTAAATGCAGATTTCTGGCATTCAGACATCCTGAGAGTCTTTCTGGGAAAGTCTAATGTCAAAACCAGATATCCAGGCATGGTGTAGTAAAGTCTGTTTCACATCTTTGATGTGATTCAGTTGCAACATGGCCTACATACCTCAGTTATCTCCTTGCCAGTTTTTACTTCTGTCACAAGGTTTAGATAAGACTTTCTGTTAACACTGACTTTTTACTGTGTCTCATCCTCCTAAATTACAGTTTGTCATGCTGAGGATGCAATGTGTAATACTTCTTAATATTCCTCATGGTGTTATAATTGTTGTCATAGGTGATCCAATATCAAGATTAAAGAAATAAGAAAAAAAAGATAGTTACCATTCACCTAAATAAAGGAAAACCTGAATGGCAGTGAAACAATGAAGTCAACTTAAAAAAAGCTTAGTTAAAAATGTCTGATGACATCAGCAGTTCTCCAGGGGCTTTGGAGTGTCCTGTTCAGTTGTATCTGGAGGTAGTGCCTCTGCTGGCACTAGAAACCTGTGTGAATGGATAATGAGATGGGTACAGAGGGTAGAAGCAGCCTCACAGTCTGAATCTAACTGAAGTTACATTTTTGTGGAGAAAGCCTTTCTGAAAAGAAAGTTGTAACATTAAGAAGAAAGAAGAAGGGACAAAAAAAAGAGAACCAGCTCAAAACTTAAAAATAAGGCTGAGGTGGGGTGCATCTTAGTCCTTATCCACTGTTAAATCTTTGCAAAAACCCTCTTCTGTATACATTGCTTCAGTGTTCTCTTTAATTCAGTTATGGAAAATTTAACTGGATTGGAAAAACAGCTGGGCTAAAACTCTCTGAATGGCCAGGCCCAGAGAGTGGTGAATAGTACCATAACCAGTTGGTGTCTAATCACTAGCGGTGTCCCCAGGGCTCAGGATTTGGCCCAACCCCATTGAATATCTTTATCAATGACCTGGAGTGCTCCCTCAGTAAGTTTGCGGGTGACACCAAGCTGTGTGGGAGTGTTGATCTGCTGCTGGAGGGCAGGAAGGCTCTGCAGAGGGATCTGGACAGGGTGGATCGATGGGCTGAGGCCAGTTGTATGAGGTTCAGAAACACAAGTGCTGGGGCCTGCCCTTGGGTCACAACAACCCCGTGCAGACCTACAGACTGGGGCAGAGTGGCTGGAAAGTGGCCCAGCATAAAAGGACCAGAGAGTGATGCTCGACAGCTGCTGACCACGAGCCAGCAGTGCCCAGGTAGCCAAGAGAGCCAATGGCATCCTGGCCTGTGTCAGCAATAGTGTGTCCAGCACCCAGGCAGTGATTGACCCTCTGCACTTGGCCCTGGTGAGGCCACACCTTGAGTATTGTGTCCAGTTCTGGGCCCCTCACTGCCAGAATAACATTGAGGAGCTGGAGAGAGTCCAGAAAAGGGCAAAGGAGTATAGTGAAGGTGTAGTGAAGGAGTATGGTGAAGGGTATACAGTGTAAGTCCTATGAGGAGCAGCTGAGGAAACTGGGGATGTTTAGTCTGGAGAAAAGGAGGCTCAGGGTTACCGTATCCCACTTTGCAGCTCCCTTGGAGGAGGGTGTAGCCAGGTGAGGGTCGGCCTCGTCTCCCAGGCAACCAGTGACAGGAGGAGAGGACATAGCCCCAGGCTGCACCAGGGGAGGTTCAGGTTGGATATCAAGAAGAATTTCTTTACTGAAAGGGTGGTTAAGCATTGGAATGGACTGGCCAGGGAGGTGGTGGAGTCATTATCTATCCATGGGGGTGTTCAGTAAATGACTGGGTGTGGCACTTAGTGTTATGGTCTAGTTGTCAAGGTGGTGATCAACCAAAGATTGGACTCGATGATCTTGAAGATCCTTTCCAACCTAAGGGATTCTGTGATTCACTGTGATTCTGTAAACACTTGTACATTCATCTATTCTGATCTTCGTACTGATCTGTGTAAGTGGACTTCAAAACATATTTGCAGGAGGCTCAGGCATTGCTCTTACAGGAGTTATTGACAAGGATATTTTGGTACCTGTTTTCTCAAGCTGCTTTGCTGGTTCTGACGTTTTCAGTTTTCTCCTTTTCTGCAGAACTATTGCTGCTCCTCAGAGTTTTGTTGCACTGACTGCCAGGTAAATTCAGGCCAGCGTCGGCATGGGGACCAGCCAGTATAAAAGTCAGAGGTAGGTTAAAACCTTTGATTCCTCTTTTAGTTCCAGGTATGCACTATCCACCTGTTTATGAATATGATAGGGGAGCCATGTAGGTCAGATGCCTTCTCACAGCCCAGTCCTTTTTCTCCCCTGCAGTAAAATAAATTGTGGTGTGTCTCCTGGATCTCTAGCAGAGAAGTAGAAGTGACTCCTTCTAGAGGCAGGGTAGGCATTCAGCCACTGTTCTCAAAAGAATTGCCTAAAACATACTTGTCTAGGTCTGACCTTGACACTGTATTCCTTATTCACCCAAAAGAGCCACAGTTAGTATGTGTCCCACAAATACATAAGAAGACTATGTGGAGCAAGACAAAAAGTGTCTCTGAGTCTTGCTGTTCTCACTTCTGTTAAGAGGTGCCATATGCCTTGTTAAGTCCATGCTGAAATAAGTAGGCTGCAAAAAGTAGAACATTGCTAGGAGGCAGGGAACAAACACTGATTCTGGAAAACCAAATACTGACTGAACTCAAGGCGATACACAGAACGCTGACAGCTCTGCAAGGTGGTGCTCAGCAATAGCAAGCGGTGATTTCCATCACCAGCACACATTTCACATAGATAACTAAGCACATTTCTGCTTACAAATCCTTGCAGTGCGCTAAAAATCACTTCTCAGAGTCATTCTAAGGGAATAGGGGAATACAGCAACTCATAATTAATACTGAAAGTACATGTTTTCTAGGGTGGTGTTTTTTGAGATTTTTTCTTTTTGTGTCATTTAATATGAAGAAATCAGCTGAAAATATCTAGAGCTTAGGTGAATTTTTTCTTCTAACATTGATTTTAACATGTAACATGAAATGGTCGCAGGGGCAATAGATTACTAGTTGAAAAAAATGACAATTACAAGGGAAAGGCACATGCAAATGTCTTCAAGGGACAGTTCAGAAACATTTTGTTTTATCCCCATTTGTTTCTTTAACTGCCCACATTAAGGTACAGTAGAGTTTTGGACTTCAGTGCAGTGGTTATTACATCAACAAAAATAATTTCCCTGGTGTTAGAATTTAGTCAGGGGTTATTCCATTATATTAATGTTCTACAAATGTCTTAGAACAAAGAGTATTCTTATCAAATATGTCCATAAATCTCCAACTATCTAGTTCAGTGCATAAAAAAAAAGGCAGCAAGAAAATCCGAAGCCAATTTAAACTTAAAGCCAAATTAAGAGAAGAAAATTCGAAGAACCCTTGCAAGCTCCTCAGTTTGACAACCTAAAATGAAGCAACAATGCGGACAATGATCAACCACTAAAAAAAGAGATTCTCAAAACTGCCTAGCCTTGGGTCCTGCAGTTCAGTTATGTGTACATCTGGGGAGCGCAGCTGGATTTTACAACTTTTGGCACATTTCCCTTGATAGAAGTGGGAGATTTTTATCCTGCTTCGAAAATCTCTGCCAAAGAATGTGGATACCAATTTTAGAAACACCTGCATCCCAGTATAGGTTAGTCTGACTTTGGTTTTAAAATACCAAAATCTAATACTAAGATTGAACACAGGCTCTTAAATCACATTAATCTGAATGTTCTGTCTTATAATATTTTCATATTCATCTTGCTTAAACACATATATAGTCATTGCCATCCTTCCTCCAGGTTATGCCAATCATTTAAAATGGTATTTGCTCTCAACCACATACAACAAACCTATGGCTCATAATTGGTGGAAAATTTGAGAGGTGGATGAACAACTTTGTATTTTACAATTGCTGAGAATTTAAAAATAAAAACTGTGGTATTAATGATAAAGAATAAAATTTCACTTCTCAGCCTTTTGAGGATTTCTTTGGAGGCATAAAAGAAACAAACAAAGGTTACTTGTACTGAACTAATGTTCCACTTCTGTCTTCTCTCCATTAAAAAAGATTCCTAAAATCTGGAAAAACTCACCCCTCTTGCTCTAAGATACTGCCCCTGAAAGAAACATAACCACATTGTTATTAAAATGGCATCAAGAATAGTTAAGTAATCTGTTCTTGGAAATTAGCTGTGTTATCTACAAATATACAAGATGAGAATGACAGTGGCTAGAGGTTTATTATATCTGGCAGTATGCTAGCCTTTTTGAGGCTATCATGTTTCAAACATCATTTTAGTATTATAAATCCCCATATAATGCATGAACAACTGTAGTTTACTTGGCATTGGAGAAGAGTTCATTCCTAGTAGCAGAGTGTTTGTATGTTTTAATTCACTTGTATAAAGAGTAAGATGACCATATTTCCCAAGGAGTCTGCAGAATGTATTATGCTCTTTATTTGGCCCAGTACACATTAACATTTCAACAGTAGCTTTGAAATTAAAATCAGGGCTAACAAAACTGGTTCTCTCTCTTCAAGGTAGAACTCAACTCCTCCATGCCAGCATTGACTAGTGGGTTGCCTTCCCTGTGTGAGAACCAGGGCTGTATTACAGTAAACTGGTCCAGTGTGATATCACAGATATAAAAAATACTCCATTCTGTATCAAAACTAGGCACATGCCTTATATTTATATGAAGAGTAGATCGACAGAGTTGAGCGGTTTTGCTCTCAACTATTCAGCTCTGGCCTTCTACATGAGGAGAAAAATATGTTATTTCTAATTAGTAACTACAAGACTCTAATTTGGGTTTGATGGTAGTTAAAAGATGGGTGACATCACACTTGGGTCAGTAGTGGTGGATATCTAAAAGCACAACCTCTCATTTGTATTGCTTCAAAATGTACACAGTATAGATGTAGATAAAAAAAAAAAGCTACCAATTTTTTTGTTGTATTGAACCAACTAGAAGGGAGGATGCAAAGTTTTACCAAATGGGATATATGGATACAAATTTCACTGTAGAGTGTGGTTTAGACAAATGTGTCTTTTTCTTTAAATATGTAAATCCTACACTGTAGGTTTTTTTTCACTTTTTCCTTTTGTAGCAGTAGAAAATGTTGAACAATTGTCCATGAGCATGAGCCAGTGGTTCATTGCTGATATCCCCAGAATGCCAATATTTGCAATGCAAACAGTTAGTACAATTTCCCAGTTCTATGAAAGGCCCTGACACATCTGCCTCAAGGTCTGGAGGCTCTGTTGTATAACCACAAATAGTCTTTCCATTTTCATATAACCTTTTGATACACTGACAGCTGCATTAAGCTGCTTCTGTCTAGCAATTCCACATGCCAGACTGTTTTAATTGGTTTTAATGCCACAGAAAAAGCACTGCTAGCAGAATACCATCAAATCATTTTCATATTGAACCTTCGTGGTCCAGAAACCTCCCCTTCAACCACAGCACCATTGTTTTTGCGAGGGACATATTCAAGGTCAATGCTGGTTTTGTGTTTGCCTTTCCCTCGGCTCCACACAAAAAGAAGAAGGAAACAAAATAAAACCACTCCAAGGAATGTGAAGCAGCCCATAGCTGTGGACACCAATATTGTCTTAAGGTCCAGAGAGTAGCTGTTCGCATTAGTTCCATTAGAACTTGTGTCGTTGGAGTCTGTCATATACATAGGGGTCCTGTTGGCATAAAGGAAACGGTCCGAAGTAAACCCCTTCACCGTCAGGGAGGCCGAGTAGGTGTCATTCCCAGCTGCGTTACTTGCAATGCAGACATAGATCCCAGTGTCCTGGTCTTGGGCAAATCGGATCTCCAGGGTGCCATCTCCCAGCACAGTGGCTCTACCATTTGATTTAGTTGTGATCAGCCTCCGGCGCGGGGTAACCCAGGAGATGGTAGGCTGCGGGTCCCCATCAGCATTGCACACCAACTGCACGGTCTGTCCTTCCTCCACTACCAGGTACTGCAACTTCTTGTCTTGTATCTTGGGCTTCTTACAGGTGAAGTAAAAGGAGAGAGCTGTGCTGTGAAAATCTCTGAATGACCTCTCTCTGACACTGTCTGGGCCAGCACACATTGGTGGCTCGCCGCCAAACTGCAAGGTGGGCTGCCGCTGCAAAATCCAAAGAAGACGGCAGTCACAGGCCAGAGGGTTGTTGTTAATGCAGAGGACCTCAAGGCTTTTGGAGGAATGGAATACATTCTCTTCTAGGGTTTCTAGCAGGTTTTGGGACACGTTAAGCACGCGCAAGAATCGGAGCCCTTGGAAAGCATGTGGTTCAATGGTGCGCAGCTGTGCCCCCACCATGTGGAGCTCCTGCAGACGCACTAAATCCGACAGCATACCTGCTTCAATGGTGCTGATGGGGTTGTAAGAGAGGTTGAGATGTGTCAGGTAAACCAGGTGTTTAAAAGCCGAGTAAGGTACCGCAGACAGGTTGGTGTTTGTGATGGAGAGAGAAGTGAGGTTGAGACCGTACAGACTGTTGGCAGGCAGCATGTCCAGGAGCGGCCAGGCCTCTATCTGTAGGTCTTTCAGGCGAAACAGTCTTTTAAAGGCATACGCCGGCAAAGCGTTAATGTTGAGCTGTTTCAAATGCAGACTGATGAGGTTGTGGAGGTGAGAAAGAGCTTCTGTTGGTACAGCTGTGAGGTTACACCTCTCCAGGGTGAGCTGCTCCAGGCTAAGCAGCCCACTGAAGGCCCTGTGTGATATATACACCAAATCATTGTCCCCAACCTCCAGGGATTTTAGGTTATGCAGATCTTGAAACATGTAGTCCAGCAAAATGACAATCTTGTTTTCACTTATATCCAGCTTTGTTAAGTTTGACAACCCAGTGAACACCCCAAGGGGGACCAGCTTCAGACGGTTTCCTTTCAGCCGCAAGGAGCGCAAGTTGAAGAGATTGTTAAAGGCTCCAGGCTCAACATTGGAGACAATATTGTCACTGAGGTCAATCTCCTCCAGCAATGGGTACGACGTGAATTCCTCAGGGTTAACACTTTTCAGTCGGTTCTTGCTGAGGTCCAAGATTTTGGTCTCAATGGGAATGCCTTCTGGGATGGACATCAGTCGTCTTCGGTGACAGCTGACAGACTTGTTCTGTGCTGAGCATTCACAGCGGGCTGGGCAGCCCACGGTGGGGCTTGTGAAGACAAGCAGCACAGCCAGACCCAGGAATGGCTGCCAGCATGATAGAGCTGTGTGACGCATGACTCCACTGATCTGGGCTAACCCTCCGTCACGGGCCTGTGGGGTGAGGATGGGAAAGGGGAGAAGTTAAGTTTGCAGAAAAAGAACAGTACCATTGCAAAGCAAAAGCATATGTTTAATACCAAACAAAACAATAAAACCTACTGTGAATGGCAAAATCAACACAAAACCAGATTATAGTTCAAAGTCATAGGAGTAGTCAAAGGATTTGTTTAGCCAGAATTTTCCTCCAGATGTCAGAGAAGGCAAAATAGCCCTTCCTGCTGCAAACAGTAAAGGAGGTTTCAGTCTTTTCTCAGTCTCTGTAGGTTTCCTCAAGACAGTGCTGTTATTAACCCAGAGATAAACTATGCAAAAAGGGCTAATACCATTTGTGATAAGTTTACAACATTGGATTTCTGTGAGGTGATAAGAGCTTTTGCCTCCCATTAATGTTTTAATGCAAACCTTAACGATGTATTATAATCAAGAAAAGAAGCTGCTTGACAATGGAAAGATTCCTTTTAACATTTATTGCATATATTACAGCTATAAATAGATGAAGTTTGTTCACACATACACATACACAATGGCTCAGATGAGGAAGGGAGAACTGGTGCATCTCTGATTAGAATTTGTAATAGGACAAATTGATTCTTTGCTTTTACTGCACAAAGATATTTTGTGTGACTCTTTAGAACCCAAGACCTGAGAAGGATTTAGAGAATACATCTTTGTATTTCCAAGACATGTAAACTAGTTTTAGGAGGACAAAAAACAAGATAAGATGAGCTGTTCGTGTTTAAGCAGCGCAATGTCCAAAGAAGCACAACAGATTTAATGGAAATCGCAGTAAGTGATTTATTCATTCCTGCTTTCAGGTTAAAAATGAGCATAGCAGAAGACAAGATAACCCCTACCAAATTAGCTACCCTTCTCCAAAGGATGTACTTTTCAGGTTTAGTCACCAAAGGCAAGAGACTTTTTCATCAGTAGCTACTAAGTAACAACCCACAATAACCTATTTCAAAAGAAGAAGAAAACGACATAGGTGTTCATCGAAGGAAGGAGTGTTTGAGAGGCTCAGAGCAAAGCAAACTGCAAGAAAGGACTATAGAAGTGCCTTAACTCCTGTGGTACAGCCAGCTCAATGAGGCTAAGTGATAGTGCTGGGATTCAGGCTTCATAATACTAATAAGACTTATAATGGGCCCCAGGCCTTGTGAGGCCTTTTCTGGCTTGTTTAATTTGGGATTCATTTTAGTTATACTTGTAAAAATATGTACATAACTTCCTCCTGTAACTACCTCTCAGGTCTGCACAGATGACCATTGCCCATCTGGTCCTACCCACAATGACAAAATTAGCCAACAGCCAAGCATCCATCACCTTATCTGTGTCTTTGGGCTTTGAGGATCACCTGGCTACTGCGTAAGTTTACAACTTACACTTGAGTCAAGTTTTTTTTGTCTATATGCTGTCACATGGATTGTAACATAAAAGAAATCCTCCTGTACACAGAGGATAAATACATTTTAACAAATATGGTATAACTAAATTGATGAGGCAATCAGACAGCTATTTGAGCAAATAAACTATTTGAAGCACATCAATAATACTGAATAAATCGCAGACTGACGAAAAAGGAAGTCCCACCAGTAACTCTGCTACAGCAACACCACACTCCGCTGCTACACAACTTGGAATATGGTAACTCACCAAATCATCCTGCCTGACAGAGAAGGGTTGCACTCTCAGACTGTCAGTGATCAGAACAGTGGAGATTCAAGATGCAAGAAGAAGAGCAGGTATTTGGATCTATTGACTGTATTATATCATAAAAAATTCTCAACAAGAACTGGGTGGTTTGGATTGTAAGCATTCATACTATTGTAACTGGACTGAGAAATAAACAGCTGTTGTGCTCTGACTGTTAAAAACTAAACTGAGTGAAAAAGCATTTTTCTTGGAACTCCATATAAATTGTGTTCTTTGACTGACCAGACATGAGTGATGCACATATTTCTCCTCTCACCACTCTGTGGAAGAATGTCAGTCTTGACTGATGCGAGTTTGTATTTCTGTTTTTACACTTCTAAGCAGAGACTATTAATATGAGGCACATTTCATGCTGGTTTTGACATACAGACTGGCGACTTGGATGAAAATTATTCTGTAGGATATTACCTATAAAAGCACATTTCCACTTTGTTCTAGAAGGACAACCCACTGAGATTTAGTTTCCCCTTTAAATCGTAGTCTTACAAGTAACTATTGCTAGTTATGTCCAGCTGTGACAAAGGTTTTCAGATATAAACTTCACTTCATTAGTCACTAAGTTGAAACTGGAAACCTATTGGGATCTGTGAGTTAGGTGTTTGCAATGAATTGAGATCAGAGAGTCTTTGGGGTGCTCTGATCATTACTTTCAGAGCTCAGTCTGTGAGGTTAGTACTTTCATACTGATACTTCTACTACACAGGGATTTCATTTCCTACCTTAGCCATCTAATAATGTATGAAGCACAAAGTAAACAGGTTCAGTGGAAGATGAGCACTCCTGGAGTGTTTGGTTTAGACAGTAAAAATATGAAACACTTTTTGCAGCTATCCAATCCACTTGGTATCTAAAACTTCTGAGGACTACAAAGTAGAAGGTGGACGGTATAAAAGACTATAAAAGGATTTTTTGACTGTGGCTGGAATATAGAAAAGTAGTGTTAATAAAGCACTTCAAGCATTAACAGTAGTCTTCTGCCAAGGCACGCACACAGATAATGGGACAGATATGTATGGGTGCCTGCATCTGTGTGTATGCACTTGCAAGGAAGCAAGATTTAGGACTGAGATATGAGCTGGAGTGAATACATTGCAATAAGGAAAAATAATGAATTATATTAAATATCAAGTCAGAAAGACAAAGATTACTTGGATCAATAAGTACAGATTTGAAGAAAACATAAATTAAATATGTTATTAAAACATATATTGAGCCAGATGATACTACCATTCTTTCTGCTAATGAAATCTGTGACTATATCTTAGGCTTTGAAGACATTTATGGAAAAATGGTTTCATCTTCATTATGCAAAAAAGGTAACCTTATCTCAGGCTAGGGTTAAAAGGTCTAGCAAGTGAAATGTGTGGGACAAGGTGAATTTTTGGAGAAGCCTACGGTGAACTTTGACTCTCTATTGCATATGTTTCCATTCGAATTTAATGATTGTAAAGTTGTATTTTCAAGACATGCCCAGTAACGTCACTAGCTGGGCCTACCTTGTGCCTTCAATCTAAGAATAATAAAGGCTACTGTAAAGGATGCAGTTTCATCTGTAAAGTACATTTCATGTCAGGGTGATCACCGTTATTTATGACTACACATCTGCTAATCAATAATGCTACTGCTTAAAAAATCAGAGTGGAATGATGCCATTAAAAGAGATTCTTCACTGCAAGATGATTTCTTGGAGTGAAAAATTATTTTCCATATTTCTTTAGACTTGTGAGATGTTAATTAATTGGCAACTTCATGGGCACAGTGCTGAACTGGCTAGCAACCAGCACTACATATTTTATCCTTGCCAGTATAGGAACTACCCCTAAATGTCTGCAACATTGTGGTTTTTTGCATCCCTCTCTTCATTGTGATACATACAAGAAAATAAAGTGTATGCATGCAAGTGTGTATACACACACACACACACACACACATATAAATGGAAGCTAAAACTGCAGTCTTACTGTTCTGTGATTGTACCATGCCTTGCACTACAGAGTACTTCTCTAAAATTATAGCTTGTAGGATGAAAATTCAAAACCACAAAAGATTACAAACTGACAGCTTTTCTATGTTTGAATATGAATGACAACCTGTAAAATTGTTTTCCTGGCCTTTCTGGGGTATTTGTTGTCCTTTGATAGACTCTGGAAAATGAAATATATGAAGGAGTTTTTTATTAAAAAAAATAAACCAATTACCTTCTTTTTGTCTTTCTTTGGCTCTGTTCTTTAAGTTCAAAGTCAAGTTACTGTTGGCTGATACTCTTTTTCAAAAGAGAACCGTATTCAAAGTTCAGCTGTGCAATTATGGAAGCTCATTAAAGTTATTAGTTAATAGCTCTGTGTGATCTCACCCAANGCAGTGCAATTCTAAATATCATATATACAAATGTGCCAAATCATTGTATTTTATATTATATTTTAATTATTATAATATATTATATTATGTATTTTTTCACTTCTCCCTTGCCCTCAGATGAATTTTGAAGCCTTTAGAGCTGAGAGCTAGAGTGCACTTGACCATGGTCCTTTCCATGCCCCTTCTGATGCTTCAGTATTGCATGGGACATAGCTTTAGCCAGAAAAGGTGAGAGTCAGAAGATCTGTTTCTGTCATTAGTTGCATTAGCATCACAGGATGCTCTGATTTCAAAGTTTTGGTCTTACCTTTCCCTCCCCTTTACCCAGTCTTTCAGACAAAAAAACCCCAGTGGATCATATTGCAGATGACAACATTGCCTGATGCTGATCACTTAATAATATAGGTTCCAAAAATCCCTTTACAAAAACATACTGTAATCAGTAAACGTTCTCGGATTAAATAATGCATGACAAGACAGATTTGTACTGATTGTTCACTTAAATGCTACCAGCTAATCCTGAGAACCAGATGAAGTACCTGTTGTAAAAATGTGTGCTGGGTTGACCCTGGCTGCACACTGGGTGCCCACCAAATCTATCATCGCCCTCCTCAGCTGGACAGGGTAGAAAACATATAACAAAAGGTACACACATCAGAAAAAAGCAGCGGGAGATCATTTACCAGTTACCATCACAGATAAAACAGACTTAGCCAAGGGAAATTAATTTAGTGTATTACCATTCAAATCAGAGTAAGGCAGTGAGAAACGAACTCAAATTGTAAAACACTTGCCCTGACCTCTCCCTTTTTCCCAGGCTTGACTTTACTCCACATCTTCTCTCCCCTGTGTGGCAGTGCAAGCTTTTGGGAAATGGGAGCTGCAGTCTGTTCATCACATTGCCTCTGTCACTCCTCATACTCTTCCCTTGCTCCTGTGTGGGGTCCCTCCTACAGGAGACAGTCATCAATGAGTTTCTCCAATGTGGGTCCCCCCCATGGGCTGCAGCTCTTCATGAACTGCTCCAATGTGTATCCCTTTCATGGTGTGCAGTCCTTCAAGATGGATATTTTTATGAGACTGCGCTTAAGGACAGCAAATTTTTCTGCCTGTATAAGGTTGTTTCTCCTCTGAATGCTAAATTTTAGCATTGCTGTATTTTAAAGCAAGGAGCAGATACTGACGAGTATAAATGCTTCTGTCTTTGCATGCCTGTCATAATCTGTCACACTTCAGCAAGCAGTAAGCCAAAACCATTGTTCAAATATTTGCAACAAAACATCTTTGCTCATGTGATGAGCAGAAAGATACTGAATATGCGCAGTTAAAACTACTGAATTAATTACTGTGGTACAAAATTTCCCCCAGCTCAGTGTGGTTTGGGAAGTCTTTTCTCACAGCTTTATCTCTCAAGTACCTATTACAGTTTTATTGGAAGAGCAGCTGATCAGGCTTTCTTGAACTCTCCTTTGGTGCTGGACCAGACCAGGTAAGGGCAGGAAGGATGAGTAACCTTTGCTGCTGGACTGTGCCCAAGGTGGCAATGGTATGAAGTGTTACCCAGGAGAGAAAGGGAAGATGAGAGACAAACTGAGATGGTTCTAGGGACAGCCAAACAACACATGAAAATATTAGGTATTTAGAAATGTTCTTACAGTGAGACACAATGACACTAGGAAAATGTATGAAATCCTGACTGGAATTTTCTGACTCAACCAAACAATCTGGACATTCCCATCATATGTTCTTTCAATGTAAGACCCAGTTCGTAGCAAAGGCTTTGCCTCACTTTGTCTCATGCCTGGAACTTATCTAAGTTTAGTGTATCATTCCCACAGACTAAGTCAAGACTGCCAATACACTCTCAAAAGGATGATTTTTCTTTAAGTCAGAGCATCTCAGAAATTATTCAAATGAATCTAAGTGTTCTACCTTCCCATAAACCTTTATGCTTATGCAGAGATTTTTTTTCCCCCTCCCTTTATTGATCTCTTAAACATCTCAGCATTTAAATAAACTGCAAAACATTAAGTAGCTATCCGCATTCTAACAATAAATAGATTTACAAATCCTTGAATAACAAGTGGTTGTTGCTACAACAACCACTAGTCTGACAATTCATTGAATTGGAAGCAAAGTTTTGATTCAATTATTCTGCAGTCCTAGGACCATTCTCATCTACCAAGTCATCAGTAAAAACTCCATGGGCTAACATCAACTCAGAAAGTAGTCAAGTTGCATTTGTTTTCAGAAAAAAAGATTGAGACCCTGGTCATTAAAAAAGACATAATACAGAAATAGGAAACAAAAGCAAAAAGAGCAACTAGAGCAACATTCTTTATTTGCTTATCCAGTATAATTATTTTAAGATTAGTTAAAATCTTTTCATCAGATGTTTTAAAACTAAACAAGTGGGTATAGTTTTTACCCTAAATAGATATATTTTTGTCTGAATCTAAGTGAAAGAAACATGTGTGCCAAAACACAGAAGGTAAGAAAATCAGAGTCACAAATTCATGTAATTATATGAACTATCTGTGCAAGGCTTTGAGGTCCAGATTCTCCAAATTAAGCAAAGGAATTAAGCCATCACTACGTCTTCTGTTTTTAAACCAATGTTTCTAAGATTAATTTACCAATTTCTTTCAGTTTTCACACAGAAAGTGAACCTCAGGAAGAAATCTGAAGGAAAAAGTAGTAAATCTTAAGGATTGTCTCACAGGAGACATTTCATGCATAAATAACAGGAAAAGAAAGTGGAAATGTTTGCAAGAACTGTAAACACTTCCACTGATATTTCCACTGACCTTGCTGGTAAGTTGGAGAGGAAGAGGTTTATGAAAAGCTTATATGAATAATTATGTGAAGGGCTGTAAATGATGCATGGATGTAAAAAAATATTCAGACATTTTTGGTGAAGGTTAATGATATAAATTAACCATTCAGGGATGATAGCACTACTATCGTACCCACACAATCAACTACTCTATAAAAATTGCAAATATTTGCACAGAAACAGTTTTTTTGACAAAGAATTCTTAGTTGAATAAATTAACAAACTACTGTGAATAACAGATCTATCATTTATTCCTTCCAAATGCAGAAGCAGATTTTTGAAAGGTAGAATTATACAAAATTTCTTTTGCAAGCTTCAATTACTCCGTTCAATAGTATTCCTATTTTACTGGTAAAAAGTGATGTCACTAAAAGATAATTATTCAATGGCAAAGACCAGAACAACATAATTACAATGACAATAGATGTGTTGATGTACCTAAATATGATAATGCAATAATAGAGAAAGAGCTGGACTGATATCTCTGAAAACAGTACAGCTCCTAAGTAGTGTGTACTGCATTTTGTTAGGGCTGCTTTGTATCTAGCTACAACCCACCTGTTGTGGCTAAACTCCATTCCTAGACCTGGTATTAAGTATCTATGCATGGTAGCCCCCTGAGTGATATGTGACTTCAAAAACAATGAGTCCGCATTTTTATGAAGTTGATTTATCCTAGGGTTACAAAGCAAAATTCCATTGCACTCTGTTTCACTGATGATCCTTGCAAGATTTTAATGTTCTGAATACTGAGAATAACTTACCATGGGGGAAGAATGGTAAAGTTATTTTAGTACAGGAGGGAAAATCATATGAAAACAAAGAGCTAAAGTTGTACTCTTGGGGAATGCAGCAGATCAAAAATTTAAAGACTTTGGAAAAGACAAAGAATTTCTTTCAAGTTAGGATTAATTACTTCAAAGTGGAACTTATGTTTCACAGTGTGTCTAGGCAAGTGAACCTTAAAATGTTTTGCTACCATGAACAGGACACTGGCTAGAGAATGTGAGAGTATTAAATACTATACTTGCTTTTCATATCTGCTGTAACTAATGAAGTCTGAATAAATTAACAGTAAACTAAATGGGTATGAAGCCTAACTGCATTGATTAAAGTATGGGAAGCTTTTTCCAACAACAACTCTACATTAAAAGTTTTATCTTCCTCTTGAAGGAAACAGTCTTTCTTCTAAAACTGTCTGGGCATAACAGAACAGATGACATCATTGTGGCCTGGACAGTATCTCTTATGTAGAAAAACAGGGATGGAATTTCCTCTGAAGTTTTAATTCTAATATCCAGCTACTTTTCATCTTCAATGAGGGAAGATCTCTGTGATGGAAGGCTACATAAAAAAGAGGAAGCTGCTTTAAATCTGGATTGGTAGCAGACTTTCAAGGGCTAATGCATTCAAGCATACTTGAATTTCACTTCAGTAATCTGTTTAGGAAACCACAAGCAATCTGCACTGTATCGAGATCATCATAAAAATCATTCTTAGTATAACCTATTATAGATGGGTGCTTCCTTCAAACACGTGAACATTAATGTCCAGAAAGCTCTGGTGTCCCAGTAATGTGCTGACTTCCACATTTTGTAAACTCGCTGGTAACTTTAACAATATGTTTTGCAAGCTTCTTCCCATTGGCATAATTTCATTTTTGTTAGCTCTAAAACCAAAAATTCTTTTTTTGTTATCTTGCCCACACATGAAAACTAGGTGACAATGCCCTTGTTTCCTATTAAGAGAGGCATGGGCAGTTGAGAACTTTCCCCCTAGCAGCTTTGTGTTTGAACAGGACAAAAGTGAAACCAAAAGTAATTCAGAGATATGGGTCTGGTAACACTAATTCTACTGTTGACCACAGTCCTGTGATTGCTGGCACCAAAAAGGGTTTCAAACTATTTAAATCTACTGACTTGGGTCCCCACAGCTTTTTTTATGGCGACAACACAGAGCCTGGTGACAAATCATGGTATGCAGAGAATAAAGTGTACAGAGAATGTGCTCAGGAAAGATAAGAGATCATTTAATTAGTACTACAAGGGCTGTTGCTACTTCATAACACAATTCATAGGATCTTTAGCCAAAAGGCTCTGAATACTTAAACCTGTATTTTTAAGAAATATTTTTCATTAAGTACATCTGAAAAAGCAAATTCATTTTACAAGGGTAACATTAATCTTTCTTACCTAGAGGTAGATAGAGTTTAAAGTTGTTTGAAAATAGCTGAAAATTGAATTAAATGGGAAAGCTGAACAAAATGAAATCAATATATTTTCTTTTGTACTAAGACAAGAATCTTAAAAGTATGAGGATATGGCACATATGGTAATGGGGAGAGAAGACACACTTAATAAAGCTGCAAGAAATAATTCCAGTACAATTTATCTGGCTAACACAAGAAAAAAATTAAATCAATCCTGTGTGATTTTCTCACACCTCAATGTCTGCAGCAGTTATATTTGTATCTTTTGCTGAAACCATATCAGACAAAACAGAGAGTATATTCTCTGGGGCCCATCTTCATACCATCACATACAAGGTCTTCGCAGTGCAACCCTGCTGCAAGCCACTGACCTATCTGCTACAGCTCTTTTTGGCTGCAGGAGTAGTCAAAGTCCAGAAAGACAGTACAGGAGCTAAACATTAAAAATAAACAAAAGGAAATAAGTACATTTCTTAATCCTTGTTAGAAGGCCCTCAGTTGACACTATGGCTTTGAATTCAGAGTTTAAAGACACAGAAAAGCATAAAATTCATTTTCTGAATGAATGGCAATGGGCAGATGATATAGGATACACCATAAAGTCACTTCAAGACACTATCCTAGCAGAAAATTGTGGCCAGCATTTAACAGTGGTGCAAAGGAAAGAAGGTTATTGGTCAGCCAAGAAACAAGAAGAAATTGGTCATGTGTGAAGAAATCTATGATGTGGTCATGATAGACCTAACTGTAGTTGCTTAATAGCTCAGATAAGACAGATACCTTAGGGACGGCTGCACAAATCTACTGCACTTTGAATTAAAATAGAGTTGATTATAATGTATGCATTTGAGAGAAGAAGAGAATAGCACACTACTTTGGAGATTTCCTGTTTGCTAGAGACATTGTTAAAATATACTTAGACTCAATATCAGCCTGAAGATGGATCAAGGTAGGGCATTCGGAAATAAGATGTGACATGTTTGCAGGTGAGCAAGACACAACCATTAATCTCTGCTTTATTCATACCCATACTCCATGAGTGTTACTCCAGATGTCTACTGGTGTCAGCATGAGCTGAACTAAGCCTCTGTGTTGAGAGAAAAAGGAACAGAAATAGTTAGAATGTGGGAGACACCACAGAAGCAGATGAAGTTTGGTAGTCAGGTTTTTTTCAGCTGGATCAGTCATAATTAAGCCCTTGATTTGAGCCTGGCCCATTGCAGGACTCTTAGTGTCACAGCTGCAGGTAGTTTCCAAGTGATGCAAACAGAAATTTGCTACCTTTTCTATGCTTCACAGACAAATGACTCATCATAAATGAAACCTATTCTTCTGAGAATTTACAGTCACCCATTTGCTTGAAATCTGTACCCACATTTACTATGGTATCACTAGCAAATTTCCAAACCCTGGCAATGGAGACCTGTTACCTCAATGCTTTTATATATTTATATATTTATATATTTATATATTTATGTATGTATTTAGAAAGAAGAGATGCTTCCTAAGAAACTGGACCTCATTCAGTTAGTATCAGATCTAATGAAAACAGTTTTTGTACAAGATATAGCCCCTGCTACTTGAATTAGTATGTATTTGGTAAATATTTTCTTTGATTACTAGCAGAAGACAACTAATACTTAAACAATATGCGAAATACATTTATTTTTTCTGGTTAATCAAGATAAAGGGATTAGAAAGCACAGCTTTCCATATTGGATTTTCTCAGCTGCCCTAATATGCTAGCACTAGTTACAAAGGTAATTGTGTATAGCTTTTAAGCGAGAAAACATTTTTTTGTTCTTTCTTACTTTTTCACAGGAAGACAGCCTGTGTCTGTGTAACCCTGCTGCTTCCTCATGAAACTGACATATCACATTAACAATGGATGGTGCTGTGTCCTACAACTGTCCTGCTCTATGTGTGATGTCCAGAGGCTGATGCCAATCAGCAGACACTTGAGCTGCAATGAGCTGGTGCAAAGCTGCAAGCACTGTGACTGCTACATCGTCCAATACCTATTACAGGCTCATCTATGGGCTTACAGTCTCTTGGAAGACCTGCAACAGTTCTTCATAGCACTGCTGTACTTCCCTCCTCAAGGTGAGTAGTAAACCTCAACTACACCCATATCATATTTGCAGGAGTTTTCTTCTTCGTTTAGATCTACAGACTTCAGCTCAAAGACGGAGATCTAAGTTATATTTTCTACCTGACTCTACAGATGCACTGTACAATCTACAAAAAACAAAAGTCTTTTTCTCTTGAAATTATTCTAACTATGTTGAAGACTTTTTTACAGTGAATTATTTTTTTCTTCAAGACATTTTCTACATTCTTATATTCTGTTAAAACCATAAGATTCTATCTAGAAACAGTTTCAATGAATAATTTTCAACCAATTCATGCATACTAAGACTCACAAAAATGCATATATGCTTAGATGTCTTTAAAGGAGAACACTGTTTATACCATCTGTACTAATATTCTCCAAGACTAATGTACTTGTCCTTGTCCTAAATAAGATTGATGCTAGAACAGCTTTCTATTGCCAGAGCACTTTCAGATGGCCTAGATAATAAATAAATAAATAAATAAAGAATGCTTGAGTCTGCATGAATACATCTATCCATAATGATGTCTCCATTTTATTCCCAATTAAAAACTCATTAATATCAGAGACAATAGTAAGAAACCCAGAGGAGACCAGATCATTTGGGATTTTAAAACTGAAGGCACTCAAGCTGTCAACACAAATTCACTTATTCAAAAGCTACTGTAGGTGTTGTGTGAAATAAACTTTTATACTACAGCAAGCATTGATATACCTGTTTATGAAGGCTGTATCCTCAGTTAGTTTCATCATTTAGTTAGTTATTCTTTATTTAGTCATCCTTTCAGTTAGTTTCTAGCTCTGAAAAGTAACTTAGGGTACAGAGTAACCGGAAAAATCAAAGAACAGGAGAACCAAAAGAGAGTAATTGGTTAATTCTTAAAAGCACTGCATATTTTCAGCATTATTAATCATGGAAGCAAGAAGGCATATGCAAAAAAGAAGGATGCATGAACAGAAAGGATAGTATCAGAGCTGTGCACGGGAGATCTTCCAGCATCTCCTCATCAAGAGATCTTGCACATCTGTATAATTTTTGAACAGACACTATATAAATGCAAAATCTCTGTAGTGGCTAGGGAAAAACAAAAGAGACTTTATTTACCTTGTATGAATATTATGCCCTCTGAATCTGGAGGTGAAATGATATCCACAAAGCAAAGGATGCTGATGATGTCCCTTTGCTCTGAAATATATAATATGATTTTCTCTAAACTCCTTGGTAGTAATTTACAATTCACCTCATTTGAAAAAGTCACAACAGTCCTAAGCAGTATTACTCATTACAATGAAAAACATTGCTGAAATGATTTAGAATTCAAAAATAATCATAAAAGCAGTGTTTATTTCCATGTATTGGTACAAGGATGATATCAGTTAGATGGAAAATGAGGTTTTCTTTTCAGGCTGTTCCTGAACATGGGCTAGGATCATTACTATGATAATTTTTTCAATCACAGAATCATAGAATCTCTCAAATTGAAAGAAACCCATAAGGATCATCAAGTCCAACTCCTTGCTCCTCACAGGACCACCTAAAAGTAAATCACTAGAGTAGGAGCATCATCCTGATACTTCTTGAACTCCGACAGGCCTGGTGCCATGGGTACTTCCCTGGGGACCCTCATCCAGTGATTGACCACTTTCTCAGTGTGGAATCCTTTCCTAATCTCCAATCTGAATTTCCCCTAATCCAGTTTCATTCCATTTTCTTGTGTCCTGTCACTAGTCATCAAAGAGAGGAGATGAGCACCTTTGTCTCTACTGCCTCTCAAGTGTAGACTAAGATGTGGTCACTTCTCAGTCTTCTCCTCCCCAGGCTGAACAAGCCCAGTAACCTTAGCCACTCCTCCTAAATTTTAACTCTTGAGACCTTTCACCATCTTGATCACCCTCCTCTGGACGCACTCTAATAGTTTTTTGTCTTTCTTATACTGTGGCACCCAAAGCTGCCCCCAGCACTGGAGGTGAGGCTGCCCCAGAGCAGAGCAGAGCAGGACAATCCCTCCCTTGCCCGGCTGGCGATGCTGTGCCTGATGCCCCCCAGGACACAGGTGGCCCTCCTGGCTGCCAGGGCACTGCTGGCTCATGCTCAGCTTGGCACCGACCCAGACACCCACATCTCTTTCTGCGGAGCCGCTCTCCATCCTCTCTGCCTCCAGTTTAAATGTATAATCAGGATTACCCTGCCCCAGGTGAAGATTCTTCCACTTGCTCTTAAATTTCACATGGTTGGTGATGGCCCAGATCTCTAGTCTATCCAGATTTCTCTATAAGAAAAAAAGGCCTCTGTAAGAGGCCTTCTCTGTAAGGCCTCTCAACCCTTGAGGGACTCCACAGCTCTTCCTAACTTAGTACTATTGGCAAACTCATTTAAGGTACCCTTGATTCCTGCATCCAGAGCCTTTATGAAAACACTAACGAGCACTGGCCCTGAAGTTGAGCACAGGGGAACCCCACAGTGGTACTAGCCACTGTAACTATTTAAACCCAACCCATCACCCAGTTTCTTATCCAAAATGTTATGGACTTTTCCCGTAGGTACTACTTCTTCATCCATGGGCACTAAGACCCAGCTCAGTAAACCTAACAAGAAGATTAAAAATTAAAACCTTTTTTTTCCTATGGGATATTTATTTAAGTTACTTTGTCTTCAGAAATAATTAACTGGAAAATCAGCTACAGGCCAAAGTCACACATGTAGTATCCAATGATTGTTTTCAACTGGGAGGTCCGGGTAGCAAAAATACATTTAGTTATCTAAAAATGTCTTTGTGAGCCTCGACTTAATGGATCAAAATTTAACTCTACACAGTTGCAAAAGAAGATTTTATCCTTGAAATAACACACTGAGATGGAGATTTCCACTCCTCAACAGACTGAAATCCATTGATCAGTAGTGTAGAGAAATTTTGCTGCACACTGCCATAAATCTCACCAGAATTAACACTACCTAACATCCATATGGTATGAAATGCCAGATGTGCTACTATTCATGGTTCAGGAACTGGTAAGTGGGATGACTAACACAGAAAGACAATAAAACCTGCAAAAAACAACACTCTTCACTCACGTAAGTCTACTGAAAAATGGTTATCTGTGCTAGTAGTTTTTTGGATACTCCACATTATTATTCATGATCTCTAACTGTACCCTTGTTCTACGTAAGGAGAAGCCATAAACCTCAGAGGAATGTTTTGACAGGCCAAACTGAGTCCTCAAAAAACTCTTAAGATCCATGGCTTTCTACTGCTGTTCAAGGCCTCACACAAGGTCATTCAAGATACACTCAGGCTGCTTCTCAGTATTGCATCCCAGTTTGGCTTTTGTGTTTCAGAATACAGAAGAATGATACTCAAAAATGAACAACTGGGATGCACTGATTCCTCCTGTACATCTTGGTATTTTTGGGCACCCATATTTCAATTCAACATCTTTTCTATAACTCACAGCCCAGAAAATCCTCTGTAAAGCAATAACCTCTGTTCTTGTCCATGACAGAAATAAAAAGCCAGCTCCCTTTCTTCCCCAAGTTAATTTTTTTCCAAAGCTTTCTGTGCTTTTCCATTTGATTTCCTGGTTCCACATCCAACTGGATCAAAAACATTGCAATAATATGGCTCAGCAATTCCACTAGTTTCATAAATGAAACCAGGGGAAGAAAAGAATGCACCAATGACCAATCCTCTGTCTTTTACTGAAGCAGATGCTATGGGTATAAGATTCATAAAGGTTAAAATTCATATCTTTTTAGGGTTTTCTTGGAAAGGGAAAAGAGCAATGACTATAGGTTTCCTTACTTCATATAATTATATATACATAGAACTGAGTAATAAATTTAAAGGAAATCAATACCTCACCCTAGCAGATGATAAAAAGCTGTGAAAAGTGTTCAGTGTTTCCATAATACTGTCTTTTCTGGCTAAGCAAAAATAAAAATGATTTTCTGTTTCCTCCTTTCCTGAGGTTATCATAACTTCTTGCTTATACGTAGTTATATACCATAATTGGATGAGTACTAGAATCAAACAGCAATCACCCAAAACTCCCTTTTCAGTCTCCTTCAAAACAGAAGGAACACAAACTGTGGCTGCAGTAATTAAAGGAGCACTTTATTAGTGAATATTAAAATGATAACCAATTCAGCAGCATCACAATAAATTCTAGGTATTCCTCTTCCCATGTAAAACTGTCTGAGCTCAGCTCAAAAATTTTAGACCATTCTTTTTTGTTACTTTATGCCTTTATGCCGTGACAGAAGAACTGAATCCTTCAGCTTAAGACTGAGGACAGAGCAGATTGGCTGAGGGGACATCCCCCACCTGTTATTTATACCTGTGAACAGATTTGTTATTTCATGAACCTCTTTTATTTTTTTCTCTTAAGTATCTGACCTAACATTAATCATATCATCATGATTTTACTTTGGCTGCTTTGACTGCTGAACCCAGGCTTGTCAAATGAAGCTTTCATAGATGTAAATGTCTATTTTACTTTAGGATGCAAGGATGTATCTCTAGCACCTTGTTCTATTTGAAAAAGACCCTGGCCAAAGAGCTGGTCAAAGTCTGATGTCTCAAAGGATGTTTCAACAGAACAGAGAAAATCATCCTTTTCCTTGGTTCATGTGTGCATTCTTTTGTGTCTCAGAGAGAGCTCAGAGTGAGCAAGTTTGGGTTGAAATATATTAAGGTGTCTATGACTTCAGCGCTGCAAAATGTGAACTTGTGCCTTGTGCTCACAACCCTTGAGACTCCTGTGCCTCTCGCAGGTGGAGACCTGAAACCTGAACTAATCGTGGATATGGGAACCACTTTCGCTGTGCTCAATTCTGAGTGGGCATGTTGTCAGATGTCATTACCACTGCTGAATACAGGCACAGCTTCCTAAAATGATAATGTGGTTTTTGAAGACAGTGGAGGGGTCTTACAGACTTGTTTCACTTCCAACTAAATCTTCTGCTAGGTAAGAAGATGAAAAGGAGCTTGTTCCACTGAAGTCAAAGCAACTTGCCAGTAGTATTGCTGGAAGCAGCAATGCTGTGAATCAAACTTCAATTAATTTCCTCAAGCAAGGCATTTTGCCAATGTCTTTGTACCTGTGTACAAAATGTATGATCAAACTCATACTAAATAATAGCAAGATTTTACTCTCTGTCAGACTTTCCCCAAGCTTGTAAGTTTTCCATCAGCTTTGATGCATCTGGTATAGTCTCTTGCAGCCAGACAGGACTTCCTCAGGTAGCAAGGTACAAAACCAATATTTTCTTTTTTAAGATTACAAACAGTGGGTACCTCAGATTAGAACCCTGGATTTTCCTTCCTTCTTTATTATATAAACAGAGTTCAGATGAAAAGCCCTTTCACTTGCACTCAGGTTCCTCTCAAAGGCAGCAACATCACATAATACATAAAGCACATGAAGCATTTAAAGCGACAGGATGACTCATATACGTGAAGTCAGTCAAGTTAAGGATAAGTGTTAGCTCAATAGACTATGTTACTCTTTCCATTTCTGTCACTAACATTCCTAGAAGTGCCTGGGGTTTTTATTTATTTTTTCCTCCATCACAGAAAATCTTTATTTTTTAATAGGGTCATTTAAACATAATCTTTTGTGCCAGAAGAAAAAAAATAATTAGAAAATGTTGTGACATCCCATCTTCAATCAGTCAGTACAAAGCATAAACTTAAGAGGTAGAAAAAAACAGCCCACTTCTCTAAGTGCATAAATGCACTTAGTGTAGTGATAATGTCAATTCTGATAAACTTTCAGCCTCCAGGTTTTTACCTAAGCTTCTGGAATCTAGTCAGAGAAACCAAGCCCTCTTTTACAGACATAAGTTCAAAATGTTTTGTTTAGGAACTGTGAGCACTAAGATATAGAAGCAAAGACACAACAAAAAAGTTTTAAATGATAAAAAAAAAAAAAGAGGAATATTTTTTTTGTAAAATTTTGAGATTAATTCATGCTAGATTTATGATTTGGGCTCTGATTACAGAGGTCTGAATATCTGCCATTGGCTTATGCAGTGGCAGTTTGGGACATATTGGTAACTGGTAATGGGATATGTGGTGGAGAGTAAATAGCAGAGAATTGTTGTGCTATCTGTACATGTACAAAATAAAAGCTTTTTCTGTAGAAAATTGATAGATGGGAATGATAAGGGCTAAGTCTCTGTGCTGTGATTCAGAACTTTTCTGCACATATTCCATTTTCAGTGTTTGGGGGCTCTGACAATCGCTTGGGTAAGGAAAGTTGCACGTTTTAATTATCTTCTTATGCCTGACAGAGAAGAACACAGAGTTAATAATGGCCATTATATCTATTTCTTTGAGTCAATGATTCAAAGTGCCTCATTCTGCATTCTGCTAGCAGGTCTTAATGAACTCAGTGTTCCCAAAAAGACTTAAGAAACGTATTGTATAAAATCAAGAAGTGGTAGGCAGTTAGCCACAGGGAGAGGATAAATTAATCCCAAGCTACACAGGCTATATAACATTATATATAATAATAAAAGAATCCATATGTGAGCTATGAAGTCTTGGACTAATGCAGCTGAGCTAGCAGCTTCCTGTTGTGCTCTGGACATGGAGTGCTGGATATCCAGGGAATTCCTATGTGAATTAGGACATGTTCTGTAATAACTTCTGTATAAAATCGTGAACTGGGATTTTGAGCAATAATGCAGAACACCTTTACCAGTTAGTGTTGTTTGAATTTGCAGAACTAAAGCTCCACTTTTATTTCATTAACAAACAAATTTAAGCCATATATTTAAGGAAAAAGTGTTCTTGGCTCCTGCTGTGGGAACAGAATCACAGAGTCATCTGGAAGGAAGTTGACCCATTTCAAGTGTACTTTAGTCCACATGTATTTATAACTTTTTAGTAACTCATGGATAATTTGGAAACTAAAATAACTCATTTATTAAATATTATTTCAGTTTATGTTTAAGGAAGGGCAGACTATTTACAATTAGAGACCATCATACTTAAGTGACTTTGAAGTCCAGGCTTCCATCCAAATGCAACAAAGACTTGGAAGAGTCTACATATATATGTGCATTATCAATTGAAGTTTGGTTTTGTGGATGAAAAGGTAACATCTTGACAGCTGTGATTTTACAACAGACTAATTGCCAATTCTCACTATTCACCTCCTCTGAAATGTAAAATGAACTTGTGAAACCTACAAGATTCTGGGACTCTTTCTGTTTCAAAAATGTCCTATCCAAAATCAGCCAGAGTCGAATGGTCACTTTCATCCTTAATGAAATTAAAATTTTAGGTGACTACTATGATATCTGAGACAGAACCTTGACAAAATTATGTAAAAATGAGTACTGGCAACAACCGTTTCTTCTGTGAAGTTTTGACTCAAATTCTTGTGGATTGAAACATCATTAATGAAGAAGATGCATTATATCTATCTAAAAAGCAGTGAGCATAGTTGGTTCTTCCATAGCAGCATCTCGATTTTCTTTTCAACATATACACATTTTAAATAAGTGTCACTTGGCTGCCAGTTTTGTTCACCATCAGGAAACTTAATGCCTGAGTCAATTAAGATAGATGATCAATATTTGCCTTGCTGTTTTTGTAAAAAGGAATTTTGCTGGTAAATTTTCCCTTTTGTTGTTGATTGGTATATATTTATTGTAAGCAAAAATGGGTGTTCTTTTCTTTTATAATAATGTTGCATCTAACTTTGCTTTAACTGACTGATACACATGGATAAGTTTTTCTTTAAGAAATAGTCATTCTAGCTAATTTATCTTTTTTTCTGCACGGTCACTACATCCAAATACTGATTCTTTGTGTAACCACTGGCTGTAAAAATCTCATGAACAATAATATATGAGATGAAGTTAGCATCAGGCAGTTGTTTAGAATGTGGAACTTGGAGTTTGATCAACACTTTACTGATTTCTGAACTATCAGCTGCACAGAATGGGATTTTAGGTAGTTGCAGAGTGGTGCTATCTGTTTAGCCCAAAAGTAAGTGTACCGTTGGGACTCAGTGTCCAGAACTTGCCACTGTAAGTGAAAAGAAACAGCCCAAACCTTCCGACTTATTCACAAATATAAAGAGAAGAAAATAAGGAGCAAATGCTGTTTGTTTCCCTCTGCCTCCTCTGGGAAAGGGTATATTCTTTTTGAGCATTTATCGTTCTTTTCTAGCACATCCTGCCATATGGAGGAAACAAACAGAATGAATCACTGACTTCACATGGGGTAGGATGAAGGGAAAAAAAGAAAGAGGAGAGAGGAATGGCATTCTGAATGCAGGCCAGAAATCCTTCCAAACCATTCCAAACAGCAATTTAGCTAATGGCTGTGACTTGGAATGGCTGTGCATCCTTAAAAAAGCACAGGGGAGGTGGATGCAGAGTAGATTAAGCGTATCAGTCTCTGATCCACTTCCCAACGCCTGGCTAGGAATCATGTCCTCTACATCCCTTCACACAATCTAGTGGGGCTGGCGGGAGGACCTTCTGGTTGAGAACTTCTGCTGTATGGAGCAGCTCTCCCAAATCTGTCTTCTTCACCGAGTCATCATTTCAAGTAAGAGCTCTTCCCCCCATTTAATGACTCCCTGTATTATTAACTTTTCTGGCGATGTGAAAATTTTATTTAGTTTTTAAATAAATCACAATGCCACCTGACAAAACAAACCCAGACAGCAAAGTTGTTCTACGTGACATTTCAGGCCTGCTCAAACTCTATCTCACTGAGTGGCTTTTAGCACTTACAACACTGTAAAAAGACCTTGTGATATCATTTAAGGACCGAGTCCATCTTGGCACATCTGTAGTATGAACACAGCAGCATCTGACTCGTAAAAACCACCTCTATTTTTAAAAGAATGACCAACAGGAGCCCTGAAACTTTCCCAAAATCTTGGGAAGGAAAAGTTAGCTTTATTCTTCCTTTTATTCTTTGAAAAGCCCTCTAAACATTAAATATATTGGAACTTATATAAATAGCAAATGTGTTCTTTCTGAATAAATTACAAGCCTTTATAACAAAATCCGTAACACAAATAACTGAAGCTTATATAATTGCTCCAGAAACCCTCAACGTCTTTTGAGATATAGGTTTCAAATTCATATAGTCTCAAAACTGGGTAAGTGGGTTAACACTGAGGTTGCTATTTCAATAATGCACAAACCTAGGCTGAAATGGGCAAAAATGAGCAAGACACAGTTCAAACAAAACTTCTATTTCTAAGGAGCACCTTATAATTAGGTGAATTTACTTGAGGAGTTTCAGGTATGTCCATCTTTTCAGAAAAGCAAATCTTTGAAGTTTTAGTTCACAAAATTTTTAGATGGTGTCCTGCCATGCCATCTTGTGCTAGCTGGCTGTTCAGTCAGAGCATTTGCCATGCATTCAGAAATTGTTTTTAGATGGGTGTAAGTATGTACTGCACTTGCTTGTTTGAGGTATAATGAATGAAAGTGACTAGTCATCAGTAACAGAGACCCAAAAATCCAATCTACCATCTTAATTTGATTTTTGTTCTTATGTGTAATTCATAGCTAGGAAGTGATAACTTTGCTCCCTTCTCTCAAATTTTAAATCTTGCACAATATGAAGTGTGAAGTCACTTCATCACACAATATGAAGCATGGCAGTCAGTTTTTGGGAGTACAAGAGACAATTTTAATTAAGATAGCATTGGAGGTAAGCACTTCACATTTCCATTCCACTGGCTTTTCCATCACTCTGCTCCTCTGAGATAATATTGGTACATAATCTATAAACTTTTTCTTCTATTATATTCTACCTGATTCATGCCGTAAATATACCAACAGGAATATCTATTCCCTACCATAAATTCCAGAAGAAATGCAAAATAAATCTTATACACATTTGAGTAAGTGTTATATGAAAAATTATCTGAAAATATACACCTTTATTTGCATGAAATTATATGTGCCATTTAAGAAAAAGCTGAATACATCATTCTCAGCTCTGACTTAGACCCAAATACTCAAAACAGATGCTATACTACTTGAAATATCTTTATCATTCAGTTAGCAAGACACTGTTGAGTTAAGTATTTCCATAACTATATTCATCCTGGTTCTCATGAGACTGCAAAATCTCTTCATACCATTGGTGAAACCGGAAAGTTTTAAGGCAAATGAAAAAACAAAAAGAGAGTGAAGAAGGCAAGTAAATTACTCCTTCAAACTATGAAGACTAAAGAAGTCTCAAAATAACCATGTTATTAGGTTTTGTTTTTTCTAGTTCGAATCTGGGAAATTAAATGTCTAATGCAAAGAAGCCATTCATTATTTGGTAACAATATCTACAGCAGCTTTTGACTCTCAGACAGTGCAGTAAAACCAGAATCAAGTCACATTAGCAATGACAACTTCAGCAAAAGGTAGTTATTGCTGGTGTATGAACTAGGATTACTGCCAAGAACCGAATACATTTCCTTTTCTAAAACTTTTTATGATCTTAATAAATATAAAAATCCCTAAAGTAATATTCACAAGTATCCATACTTTTATGAACTATGTATTACTGTATAGTGCTGGTGCAGTAACACATGGAAGCTTTTTCATATTTAAAATAAAAAATTAATGTAGAAGCAAAATGATGTTAACAGAATATGTAATGAAAGAAGTGTATTCCCTGCAATTTGAAAAAAAAAAATGCCAAGTTTTTCAATGGTTCAGGACATAGGCAAAGCAAGAAATGAGAAGAGAGAATTTCAACAATCTCTTTCCCAAATACTTACTCACGGTCCTCCTTTGTGGGAAAGACAAGGAACAAAGAGCCATCCTTCAGGAGACAGGTTAGAGTCTTTGAATAGTATTTCAACAGTAACATTTTGAAGTAGTGCTTCCTAAACTCTAATCACTGATGATATCATCACTGATAATATGTGGAGCCCCTCATCATCCTATACATGGTAAAAACAGTTTAAGGCTATAACCATGAACTGAAGCAAAGACTGAGGTTTAAAAGTGCAAAGCTCAATGACACCAGGTTGTGTGGGAGTGTTGATCTGCTGCTGGATGGCAGAAAGGCTCTGCAGAGATATCTGGACAGGCTGTATCCATGGGCTGAGGCCAGTTGTATGAGGTTCAACAAAGCCAAGTGCCAGGTCCTGTGGCAGAAAGGCTCTGCAGAGATATCTGGACAGGCTGTATCCATGGGCTGAGGCCAGTTGTATGAGGTTCAACAAAGCCAAGTGCCAGGTCCTGTCTTTAGGTCACAACAACCCCATGCAGACCTTCCGGCTGCGGCAGAGTGGCTGGACAGCTGCCAGCATAAAAGGACCTGAGGGTGCTGGTCAACATCCCTTTGACCACGAGCCAGCAGTGCCCAGGTAGCCAAGAGAGCCAATGGCATCCTGGCCTGTGTCAGCAATAGTGTGTCCAGCACCTGGGCAGTGATTGACTCTCTGCACTTGGCCCTGGTGAGGCCACACCTCGAGTGCTGTGTCCAGTTCTGGGCCCCTCACTGCCAGAATAACATTGAGGGGCTGCAGAAGGGCAAAGGAGCTGATAAAGGGTCCAGAGGTGAGTCCTATGAGAAGAAGCTGAGGGAACTGGGGGTGTTCAGTCTGGAGAAAAAGGAGGCTCAGGGGTGACCTCATCACTCTCTACAGCTGCCTGAAAAGAGACTCTAGGAGGTTGGGTTCTTCTCCCAGGCAACCAGCAACAAAACAAGAGGAAATGGTCTCAAGCCGGGCCAGGGGCTGTTCAGGTTGGATATCAGGAAGAACTTTTTCACTGAAAGAGAGATTAAGCATTGGAATAGACTGCCCAGGAAAGTAGTAAAGCCACCATCCCCGGGAGTGCTCAAGAAATGACTGGGTGTCACACTTAGTGTCATGGTTTTGTTGGCATGGTGATGTTTGGTCAAAAATTGGACCCAGTGACCTTGGAGGTCTTTTCTAACCTTAATGATTCTGTGATCATTAATATCAATCACAAATATTCAAGAGACATGTGGAAATTTTAGATCAAAAGTGGTAGAAAACCTCTCTCCCTTACATAGAACAGACAGATCTTTACGAAGCTGTATAACCAGATACCTTGATACTGAAATACTGTAAAAGGAAATCACGGGCTTATGAGGACCAGGAAATTTCAACAATCTTGAAACTTGTCAAAGTCATGTGTGCTCTGTGTCATATGTTTGAAAGTAGGGGATGATTATAATTTATTCAATTTAGTATTAATATGCATATGCTGAAAGAAGAGAATTCAGAGGGTCTGTTTTACATCATGTAATCAAGCTAGAGAAGGAAAATCACAGCTAACCACTTCATTGTCATCTCTGGAAATGGGTGCTGGAACAAGGCTTGCTACCAGCTATGGATTATGTCATACCTAGTTTTTATAAGCAATGAAATTAGGGGAGGATAATTTATGTAGATTATTTTTATTACAATGAAGGTACTTTGTGTGGGGAAGGGATGGCCTCAAACTTCTCTAGTAATTTGTTAATGACTGCGTATCATTGCCGAATGTGACATAAGAGCAAATCCCTAAAACACTGTTTTTCTCTACCTGCTGAGAAAGATTGTTTGAAATTCATCTGCATGGGATCTCAACAGGCCTTAACTAAGTCCTATTCCAGCTGTATGGGGTCAGATCTTTTTTGAAAAGCTTATCAGTTGTATTTTTCTCTACTATGTAAAACCATTCACTTTAGAGCTCTTGACTGAAGGGACCAAGTTAGCAGCCAACTACAACTGGATCCTAAGCTTTTCACCCCCCGGCTACATATTCTGTTTTTACTTTACTATCTTGATGCTCTCTTGTCAAATCTTGAAGAGTCTTTGGCAAACTGGCTATGAAATGCTGGTCCATGCCGGCAGCAAAGGCTGCTGATGTCTGTGAAGGTTATTAGAGCCAGGATGTAGCTCCCATGCAGAACAGCAGCTCAACAGAGAGAGCCATGCTTGTTCTTGGTGAATTCACCTAACCTTCAGATGCTTTGAGATTTTCTTCGGGAGGTGTCCAAGACCCTGGCAAACTACAGCTCACTCACGTTAATCACAGGTGTGCTTCTGATGTTGCTGCCACTAGCAAATGAGATGTAATATTGGGCTAGATAGATCCTGCCTAACCTGACATGGCTGCTTTTGTCTGCTGTACTACAAGGTGACCTTGTACACTCTGTGTGTCCTGGTTTAAATTTCACTGAGAGGTTGACCTGTGGCTTTATAGGAAAAGCAATTTACATGTACAGATTCATCAAGTGTCATTTAAGAGTCTCACTTTCATAAGAATTATTGATTTAGTGGGGATTTTTTAGTCCCAGAAGAAATAAAAATGAGGTAATGCATAATATCTATGTGACAAAAGAAAACCTCTATATACATTACATTTAAAATGGTTAACTTTAAAAGACACACCATCATAAAAAGCACTTTTCTGCTTTAATGGCAACAAAACAATAAAGTTGATATGTGGAATTTGTGATTTTAAGCAACCTCCTCCTTTGTTTTGAAAACCCTGACTACAGCAGTCATGCAATAAGCATGGACCCTCCTTCTTCTGAAAATCTGTCACAGTACTTAAAATACACATACGGGATTTTTTCCCCTGCTTCACTGAATGCAGGAAAAAGTACGGAGAAGAATTTTGGTGCAAAATGCTTTGAGACAACACTGAAAGAGGGAGGCACTGAGAGCCTATTCTGAAAAAGCACGACAGTCTATCACCAGGAGGGAGGAACAATCCCAGTTCCATTTACCAAAGCCACTAGGTGTCCCTGCTAGCCTACAGCAGCAGCAGCAGCAGTTTCAACTCCTGCTGCAAGACACAAACACACTTCATAAACCTGTCCAAAAAAAAATACCGCACTACCAAATCAGGCAGCATCATCTGCCCAGCTGTGCATGACTTCATCGTATTGTCCATTATTTTTACCTCGCAGGCTTTTAGGGAGGCAGCACTTGCAGGCAAGGTCAGTCAGTACTGGTCAACTGCATTGTTTCCTGCCCATCAAGTAAACCAGGGATGTCCTTGGCAAATGTATTTTGAGACTGGAAGATTTCTGAGACCACACAGCTCTCAATCAAAATCCAGGAAGTTTTCTGTGGTGTCCGTTGCATTGGGTGCATCAAAATTAATAATGCAGCACTATTGGAAAGGGCAGAGATGGTGTTCTTTTAGTACTGACTAAGACAAATATAATAGGGGGCCATTTTTTTTTTGCTGCTCCATTTTTTCCATTTTCTTACTTGAAAGTGTGTGATCTGATTTAAAATCTCATTTCTGGGAAGCGACAGTTTTTGCAGTATATCATATGCAGATTTAGGGACTCTTCAAGGAACTGTAAAAGATTGCAGTATGTTATTTTTAAAGAGTTTATTTCACACTAAAATAAATGTTTATTATTAACATTACTAGGAGCAGTGGTTACCCAGTGTTGCACTGCTAGCCTTAATTATTCTATTATTCTATGCTTCTTCTGGTACTGAATCAAAAAGAAGTAATGTTTACTTTTTGACTATAGTGTAATTTCATGCAGTAGCAGATAACTCCCTCTAACCTGATTTTTACAAGTTAGAACTTCACAAAACTAAGTATTTTATTCACAAGTTGCACTTGGTCTTTTTTTTTTTTTTCCCTGGGAAAGAACTCTTTTCTTCTCTAGCAAAGAAGAAAAAAAAAAGACAAACCTTTTCCCTGCCCACCTCAAACAGAAAAGAAACCCAGTCACTTTCCCTAAAAATCTTTTGCATTTTTCTTATGTCCAAAATGCCTGGGCACAATGGTACCTCACTGAAATTACAATCTGACTATATCCTACTTATGTGAGCTGGGATTTCTACAAGCTGGAGTGATTCCCTCAGTGATACATCACTATCTTTTCCTAAAAAGAGAGTTTATTTTATAAAAATAATAAATTATGTTACACTGCAACAGGAATAGTTCAGCCAGAGAGATAAGCTACAGAAAACCCTTGCAGCATAACCAGCAGAATGCTGGAGCTCACCCCACCAAAAAAAAAAAAAAATCAGTAGTTTGCTGAAAATCTTATTATAGCACATTTGAAAATATACATATGTTATTTTAAATGACAATAATGGTGTTGAGATTTTTTTACTGAAAATACTTCAATGGTAGAATTTTTTTGTGGGGTTTCTTTGGTCCCACTTTTATATGGTCATTTGGTTTTAAAGTTTCAGGTCTTCAATACCAGGCCTCAGAAGATAATCTGCTCATTTTTCCTCACTAGTGATGGTTCTTACTTTTATACTGCAATTCATCCACTAGAAAAACCTCCCCATTTTCACTGGGAAAATTTTTTTCACAGTCAGTTTGATGTGGAAATTCTGAAGAAATTCAGTGTGATTTTTACAAGATTCAGTGACTGACTTCTTCTAAAATATTAGAGCCCTTTAAATCTCTAAGGCCAGTTAATGCCATGGCTATAAAAGAAAAAAACGCATTAGATTTTTACTCACTACTATTGGTTGCCCACTTGGCCTTCTTTAATGTATGTACAAGAGTTAAAAGCAATGGAGATAAGTGCTTTATGAGTGCTATCAGGTTTTCAATATTAAATTTATGCAACAGATGGTTCTCAGGCAAAATAGGAGTACTGAAATATTTAAGAAACCACTATTATTTATGAAAAATTTCAACCATTACCTGCTTAGGTTGATGGTGATTAATCTAGAGCCGAGGACAGTTGCATTGTTCTGCTCCTGATAGATATTTACAACACAGCATGCTGTCGTGACACTCCTTTGTTTAAAACACAGCATACAATGTGTTTGTGTAAGAAGGAAACACCCTGGTGCAGCCTGCCCTGCCCGTGGCCAGGGCTGTCCTCTCAGTTCATTGACGACATTCATGCACTGCTAAGTCCTGGGCTTTTAGGAAGAATATTTTAACTGCCATACTATCAAACACAAGCAAAGTTCAGGTCAGAACACTTAGTAAGGATAATACAAACCAATAAAGAATTAGATGAAATCTCAGCAGATGGGTGAGCACAAGAGCTAACAAGGCCTCACATGTCATCAGTGTAGCATGCATCAACACAATAAAAAGGAGTCCTTCTGGGAATCAATTTTAACATTTAAAAGAAAACTCTTAGCCTTGACACAGAGGAATTGTTTTACAAACATCAGGCTCAGAAGCCATTTTTTTTACTTTTCCCTTTCCTTCCTTTTGTTTTGCTGTTCCAGTCAACCACAGTAAGACATGATTGACAACTTCTCAGTGATGCTGTGTTTCAAAGATCAGTCAGATTTCTAGTGTCTTCACTGGACCAGCTCTGTGGGAAGAGACCAAGACAAGGGAAGGGCAGGGCAGTGTCTGCAGGAGGCAATCCTTCTGCAAGAATAAAGCTGTATAATAAGAAGCAACAGGAGAATAAAATAGCAAAGAGAAGAGATGGAGGGAGGAATAAAATAGAAGCAAAAATATAGTAACACAGGACAGGCTATGACCAAATAATAGACGAGCTGGGGAAAAGAGAGCTAGAGAGAAAAGGATGTGTGTTCTCCCAAAATGCAAAAAGATCAGAAGAGTAAGATAGGTATAAAAGACGAAAGAGACTGCATTTTTCCAGGTTCAAGACTCCAATTACTACTCTGTTAGACAAGCTATTGTTGTTCTATATATCTTAATAATAATCCATATAAGGACTTAATGATAAGTCCTACTTTATGCAGGACTTATCACCTTAGCTAAATCAAAAGAAAAAAGGGAAAAAAAGTCTCTTAACAGCAGATTGTTTGTGGCAAAAACTGTAACTCAAATGGAAGAAAAATCATTCTAATCCTTTTTGTTAAACAGCAAACCTTTGGAATTTGAGGGAAAAAGGTGTAGTCTCTTAGCAAGGCCACTGGGATGTGCAGGAAAGTTTTAAGGCTCAGACTGGGATTCAGGAAGTACAGGCACATACCTGGCCTCTGTCACTGATGCTCTACTAGGGTCAGAGTCATTGTCAGTTCCTGGTCTTGCATTACTCTCAGTTCCTCAGCACCACCTTCCTCTCACCAGTTTCCTCATTTGTGTAATTGATCTGTAAGCCCTTTGGGAACTGACAGCCTCTTGCCAGGAGAGTGTGAACTGCTGACACCCTTTTAGCTCTCAGTCAAGTGTTAACTGCTGCCTCTTCACAACCCCTTACTCACATAAAAATTACTTTTGATTTTCTCTCTCTGCTCAGCATGCTGCACCCTGCATGTGGCAGTGGACTGCAGGCTGGTATCATGTTCCCGTGTGTGTGTGTGCAATACCATCCGCACTGCTGGCATCACCTGCCCGTGTGCAAATGGCATGGCATCGCCCTTCTTCCCGACACCTACCTCCAGTGCCTCCTCCCTCGCTCCAGGGGATCCTGCATCTCCCCCTCCTTCATGTGTATTGGATTGGCACAACCTGGTTTTAGGTAGCAAGGGGCCTCAAAGATGGGTCCTGTGAGGAAGCTGCTGGAAACTTCCCACCCTGTCCAGCAGAGCCAATGGCTGATGGCTCTGAAGATGGACATGCTGCTGGCCAAAACTGGGCCAGTGAGAGAGGTTGGTAACGCCTCTGTGATGACAAATTTAAGAAGAAAATCAAAACAAAGTCACAATATTCTGGATTTTAGTGAGAGAAGGGGAGGAGGTGAGAACATGTGAGGGAAATGACATGGTGACACCAGGGTCAGTGGAGAAGGAGGGGCAGGAGGAGCTCCAGGTGCCAGAGCCGAGGTTCCTCTGCAGCCATGGTGCAGCCCATGGTGAGGCAGCTGTGC
>VZRF01003307.1:259325-311434 GCA_013396875.1 Vireo altiloquus
TTCTCATTATCCTCCTCTGATTCTGTTAGTAATAAATTCACTTTGTAATTTAAGTTGAGCGTGTTTCACCCTTGAAGTGTTTCTCTTGGTCCTTATCTCACTCATGAAACGTTTGTTAATTTTTCTTTCCTGTTCCCTCCTCTGCCCAGCTGTGCCAGGGAAGGGTGAGCAAGCAGCTTTCATGGGTACCTGGCTTTGGGTCAGTGTCAAACCATGACAGTGTGGTAGGGGCAGACCAGACCTGCTGCAGCCAGCTGAGAGTTAGGGAAGGGATACCTGACTGCCACTGGCGGGGCACAAGGAGGAGACATGGTTCCCTCTCGGGAAACAAGTTTCCCCAAGGCTGAGCTCCTGTGTGAGGAGTCATGGCTACTCCCCATGGCTGCTGGCTAACTAAGGAATGTGAAATAAACATCTCTTTCCTATCCCTGGATACTTTAATTTCCAAGAAACAATCCACTTCCTGTACTTACACAACAAATTCTTCAGTATTAGTACAGTGAAAAGCAAGTGGCATTGGCATTTGCAAAATGCAACCTAAATTATAGCATCATAAAACATCCTGAGTTGGAAGGGACCTATCAGGATTATTGAGTCCAACTCCTGGCCCTGCACAGGACATCCCAAAGAGTCACGCCATGTGCCTGAGAATATTGTCCAAATGCTTTTTCAGCTCTGTCCTAGTTGGTGCTTTGACCACTTCCCTGGGGAGCCTGTTCCAGTGCCCAAACACCCACTGGAAGAAGAATCTTTTACTAATATCTAACCTCAACCTCCCCTGACACAGCATCAGGCCATTCCCTCACATTCTGTCCCTGTGACCACAGAGCAGAGCTCAGTGCCTGCCCCTCCTCTTCCCCTCAAGAGAAATTGTAACTGCAGTGAGGTGTCTCCTCAATCTCCTCCAGGCTGAACAGACCAAGTGATTTCAGCCACTCTTCATATGGCTTCACCTCAAGACCCTTCACCATCCTTGCAGCTCTCCTTTGGACACACTCTAAGAGCTTTATGTCTTGGGACTCAAAGAGAGGTTGCACCAGTGCAGAGCAGAAAGGCATAATCAGATTTTTTCTGAATTTTTTTCTAATTTTTTTCCACCAAAGCTAGTATTACTCTTGCTTTTTGGCAGCATGTAGTCCTATGAGACCATTTTTATTAGCATGAATCACATGTACTCTGGTGTTTCTTATCTTTGCACCTTTGATCTTGTGAGGGGATGCACTTAGAAGCATTCTTAAAGAAAAAATAAGAAACACAACATGTATTTTTTGTTTAGATTAAAAATATTTTGTTTAGGTTAAAAATATAGGTTAAAAATGTTTCTACCCATGCTGGCTTCAGCATAACAGAAATAAGCCCATAGAAGAGGCTTATCAGCCTCAGGGACCACAGTCAGCCACATAAAATATGTCATCATCATCCACTTTCTGTTAAAACCACTACAGCCTGTACACTGGACTCAGCTCCTACTATGCCTTTGCATAGTATCGCAAAGTTGGTGGCCTGAGAGTCACACCAAGAAACCTGCTTCTGTTGATAAGCAAGTATCACTGGGATGAAAGGAGACAAGATAAAGCACTGGTCTATAAGGCAGAAGGACAGTACCATTCACCTCAGTATTACCAATTATGTAAGGGTAGTTATTTCTGAGGAGAAAGCACATGGGAAGTTAGATAGCATGAACTTACTTATCTGACATAATAAGGAGTCTGAATTCAAATTAAATACATAAACAAAGAAATTAAGTCATTAGCACATTTTCATGAGGTTTAATAATAAAGTTCCTCTGGACTTTCTGAAAACAGTGTCAAGTGATAGATTTTAAAATGAGGCTGAAGCAGCAGCAGCCTGACCACATGGAACAGAAGGCTAATAAAAGGGATGGATAGACAAAAAAAGGGTGTGAAAAGGAATCCATGTGCATGAGGAAAGCAACTCACACAGATTTAAATATTTTTTACTATATGTAGCTAATCGCTAGAAAAGAACAGCAAGCTAAAAAGTTTATAGAATTGCATTTGGAGATTTGGATTTTATCAAAACCATGTCAAACAGTACAGCAGAGTAAGATTTTCAAGATGAAATTTAAATGTATAGTTAATGTAGAAGTTGTTGAATGGGTACTAGGGTATGTTCACTTTCTACCTGTTTAAAATATTTTACTTTCCTGTGTGCATCTCAGTGAAGCCTGCAGTGAGAAGTCACAGTATTTCTACATGTGATAACTGAGCACATTCAGTCTCAAACCTCTGATCTCTTCAGAATGAAAACACATATGCCAGATTATAAACATCAGTCTCTGACACCAACTAAATGAGGCAAAAAAAGAAAACAAACAAAGAAGCTCCAAAACCAATTTTCTTATAGTTAACTTCAAAGCTAAGGAAGTTATAGAAAATTGTTCTGCTACAATATCACACTCCTGCTTAGCAAAAACACTAAACGTCATCACAGTTTAGGCATTAACAGTTACTTCCAGCTGTTCAGAGTGATAAGTGAATCCAATGTCCTGCTAGTAAGAGTGGTCAGGAGATGAAAAATCCACATCTGCCTATTTCCATTTACAGCAGTGGTGCACACATGCAGAACTTCTCTCCAGCCACCTACTTGAGAGAGCCCTTTCAGTAAGAATATTATGCTTAGTTCAGAAAACTGGTTATACCTTTGATTGCAGTTAATGATTTGGTATCATTAGCTAAATGCTTCTTCTCAAAATGTACTGCCAGAAAGTCTGCAGCTCAGGCAGCAGTTTCTTATGAACAAGATCAGCAGAACTGAACAACCACAGGCATGTGTTAGGACATATGAGCAAGGTGAGCTGTCATCCCAGTATCACCGTGGCTGTCACATATGATGATCTTAGCTTCAGCAGCATGCCTTTTAACCCAAACCTGTTTCTCTGTCACTTTCATTACTTTGGTTTATTTGGTTTCATAAACCGAGAGTAATAGTAATAAATTCAGAGAAGATATGATATAGATATAGATATAGATATCTAGATATAGATATAGATATAGATATAGATATAGATATAGATAGATATATAATACATAAGTAAAAGAACACCTAGTTTATTAGCCTGAGGCTCTCCTCTGTTCAATAATTCTCTGAATGTCTGTCTTGAGGTTTTCAAAATTGGTAATTTTCAATTTGGTTAAGTATTTTTAGTCTAATTTTGTGAGACTACAAGACCAATCTCTTGCGCTAGCACGTTTTTCCCATATCAGCTTCAGATTACAGAAGATCATGGAGCTGTAATTACCTAGAAGGTAACTGAGACAGTATGAGGATGCCTTTCTCTGTGAATCTCTGCAGTGGACTTTAGCCCCCAAAATGAAAAACAAGGAGAGTGCTTTGCTGCAATTTTTGAAATCCCAGGTGGAGAGACCCAGTCAATCTTGAAGCCAAGGTCACCTTACTAGCCATGATAGCATCAACATACAGAGTCAAGACAAGAATGCCAAACTGAAACAGAACATCTTCCCAGAAGATGGGATAAGGAGGTATCAGTCATAGTTCCTACTCCATGGATGTATCTTAGCAGATTAAATACACAGTGCTGTTTACTTAGACTCACTGTTATAATCTCACTGACCTTCTACCAATTTTGACTAGGTCTGACAAGATCTTACTGTATCGCTACCTCAATGCTTTCTCCCCACTCCTTCTTTCACACTCTCACATGCCCTTTGTGCTACTCTGGAAACAAGAGATGCTGCTGGTGTTGTCCTCAGAGCCCAGACTGCAGATGCCAGGCTGCAAAAATATGCATACACTGACTGTGGATATAAAGGAACATATCCCCAGATCATGTGGAAAGAAAGAAACCCATTGCATCCTACAGATCTGTGCTGTTTTTCCTAGCTGGGAAGTCTGCTTCTCTATCACTTACAATCACAACAAAACACATTAAATCAATATGTTCTATTTTATAAGGGAAATAATTTTACCTTGCAGGGATTCAAAAGTCTAAAGAAAATACCCTCTTATTATCATGTTTTAACTTCACAAAATAAAGTCTCATTCAATTTACAGCTGGTTTCTTAGTGTCTTTATAACCAGTATATTCATGTCAGCAATCGGATTCATGAATATTTTTGTGTTTAATAGGTATAATTTCCATGAATCACTAATGGAGTGAGTAGGAGGACACAATATGCATGCAAAAAAATGAGGTGGTGCCCTTCAGAATCCTGGAGGGATTTCATCAGCACAAACCAGTCTGCTTCTTTACTTTACAAAGCCAGGGGTTTTCTCTCAAGTAGGAATTTCACAGGAATTTGTAATGCAGCTCTGGGAGGACACACTGGCATTTTATTCATCTTTTGTGAATAATATTTAATTAAAAAAATATATCAACAGTTTTAGTAAAGCTAAAACTTAGATATAGGGAAATAAAGCTGTTTCTTAGCCTGGAAAAACACCAAGCAGTTTGGCTAACACAGCCATTTTTTCCTCCAAATTTAATGCAAGGTAATTGGGTGTAAATGCTCAGGTCCTATGTTAGCTCTAGAGGACTGAATAATTGGAAAGAGAATTAGTTCATTAATGCTCTAAGAACTTACCAGTACTTCATCACAAAGAGAAAGGGGTAGGAATAATTCAGTCACAGTAGAGCTTCATTTCAGTCATAAACTGTAAGCCAGATTCAGCACTTTGATTTTCCTAGAGCTCCACATTGACTTTAATTGGCTTTGGATCAAGGACTACACTAAGCCTCTTCATGTCCAGTGTTTATAGACTGCATTCTGTCTGTGAGGCATAATCATATACATTTAAAAGGGCTTATCACTGCCTAGTGATAACTGCAGGTAATGGGCAACCTTTTCTCTTCCCCTAATACTCACAAGGCGAGAAACACCAGTAGCCTCTTGCTTTTAATTATCCATATATTTCTGTCCTGTTTCCTGCTGCACATAAAAACTCTTCCCTAATAACTGACACTGCCAAAGGACTGCTATGTATGTTACCTACAGATCTTTAACAATCCGTTTGAGGAAGAAGAGTCTCTACAGATACTTATTTTCCCAGCTGGCAGCACCTCCATTATGGGAGGAATGTTCATCAGTCCATAAGAACTCTCTATTAAACTTGGCACACACAGAAGAAGACCAAACTTTGCTCCCTTTCGAGTGCACAATGGCTTAGTAATTACTCCTTTTCAGTTAGGTAGGTGGGTAGGTTGAGGACAGCTTCTGGGGCCCAGTGTACTCTTAATTTGAACACACCGAGACCCAGTGAAACATGGGCGTTTCCATCTTAGTGCAGTAGACCAGCAAAGTGTGAAACCATCAGCCATCATTTTGGTTCAACAGGAAAGGAAAAACACATCCTATGTGAAACAACATTTTATAGACTGGGGAGCATGCAGTGACTACACATCACACACAAATAAGAATCATTTGGAGGAGAGGAGAAATTGAAAAGTGGAATTAACCAAGGGAATTGAGTTATTTAAAAAATCTGAGTATTTAATACTGGTAAAATAAGCACTCCGAATGTCCCTAAGGTTCTCAGAAAACAAAGAAGGACTCTTCACACTCTTCCGCTGCTGCAGCATAAGGTCTCTCTCTTCTCCACGATCTTCCTCAAAGTGAGTCTTTCCATGGGCTGGAGTTCTTTATCAACTGGTCGAGCATTTGTCTGTCCCATGGTAGTCCTCCAGGAGCAGACTGCTCCAGTGGGGGTCCCCTGCAGGACCGCAAATCCTACCAGAAAACTTGCTCCAGCCTGGACTCCTCTCTCCACAGGGCCAATGGTCCTGCCAGAAGCCTGCCCTAGTGCAGGCTTTCATAGCATCACAGTCTAGTTCAGGCATCCACCTGGTCCAGCCTGGAAGTCCTCCATGGACTGCACGTGGATCTCTGCTCCACCTGGGGTTTGCATGGGCTGTAGGAGCACAGCCTGACTCACCATGGTCTGCACCAGGGGCTGCAGGGGAATTTCAGCTCTGGTGCCTGAGAAACCTCCTCCCCCTCCTCTTTACTGCCCTTGGTATCTGCAGAGCTGTTCCTCTCACATGTTCTCACTCTTCTGGAGGTGGTTGCTGCCTGGGTATTTTTTTCCCCTCTTCTATAACAGATTGTCCCAGTGGTGACACCATCACCACTGATGAGCTCAGTTACAGCTAACAGAAGGTCTGTCTTGGAGCCATCTAGCAATGGCTCCATTGGACACATGAGAAGCTTCTAGCAGCTTGTCAAAGAAGCTGTCACCACGATAGTGCACCCCACTTGCACCCAAACCTTGCTATGCAAAGCCAATAAAGCAGTGTAAACAGAAAGCTGGTGAGCGCAGTAACTGGTTTTTCCCAAGGCAGAAGTTCTGATGAATTAGCAGGTGGAATTCCACAGCAGGCTCAGCTCAGTAGCTATTTAAAGGCATGTCTGTATCACAAAAAAGGAACAGCAATTAGAAAGACCTTTTCTACTGATATCCATTACTTTTACACCGTTGTCCTTTTTGTGATAGCAGTACAGAAGAAAATATGTCTGAAGTAATTGCAATTGCATTATCATGTTTAAGCTCATTTTACCAGAGCTTTCTGAACATCATCTTCCATTTTACTAAGGAAGTAAAGCTGAATAGGATTATTACAAGCTCTCTAGGCCAATCCATCACTGATACCTGTGGAGTTATGCCAAAGATTAATCTTGTGCCTGAAATTGGTTATAAATTAAAGATTTATTCAAGTAATTAAATAATGTATTGTAAACACACTACTTTCAAAAGCAAATCACTTACAAGAAATCTGCTACTAAGACATTCAGATTGCAAGGTTACATGACAACTTAGTACAAATACGTGTTCCTTATGTGCAGGTATTTTAAAGGAGACTCATTAAATTAGAAATTCAGTTCAAGCACAGGTATTGCACTGCATTTAATGAATGAGGTGGAAATAAAAGGGGACAAATTGGGGCACCTGTAAAACAGCTATTCTGCCCAAACAGAATTTTAAAACATGACATGTAGGTAGAAGAGAAGAGAGGACACACCATAAAATTCACATTAGAGGGCTTGTTTGTGCTTGTTATAAAGGAAATAAAATACATATAGCCAATCTACATACATAGAATACGAATCGTTAGTTTACGAAAATAAAAGAGGAGCACAAGTATGGGTTTGTGATAGCTGCTGTACACAGTTAAAAAGCTTGTGAGTGTCGGTGCCAGTGTGTGTAAGGCTGGTGTGGTGGGTTGACCCTGGCTGGACGCCAATGCCCAGCAAAGCTGCTCTATCACTGCCCTCCTCAGATCAACAGGGGAGAGAAAATAAACCAAGGGCTTGTGGTTTGGGATAAGGACAGGGAGAGATCGCTCACCAGTGACAGGCATGGGCACAACTCAACTTGAGGAAATTAGTTTAATTTATTCCCAATCAAGTCAGAGTGGTGCAATGAGAAATAAACCCAAATCTTAAAAATACCATGACTCTACCCTTCCCTTCTTCCTGGGCTCAACTTGTCTCTTGATTGTCTTCATGTGCTCCCAACCTGTGGCACAGGATGACAAGGATTGGGGCCTATGGTCAGTTCATCATGTGTTACCTCTCATGCTCCTATCCCCACAGCTGAGGGACTCATCACACTCCTTCCCTGCTCCAACGTAGGGTTCCTTCCACAATAGTCCTCTCCAAACTGCTCCAGGGAGGGTCCTTTCCATGGGATGAAGTTATTAATGAACTGTTCCAGCATGGGTCCCTCTCATGGAGCAGTCTCTCAGGAACAGACTGTACCAGTTCCTCATGGGGTCACAAGTCCTTACTGCAAACCTCCTCCAACATGGGCTCGTTTCTCCATGGGGTCTGAGGTCCTGCCAGAAGCCTACTCCAATGTTAGAATTCCATGAGATCACATAATCCACCTACTCCAGCATGGGAGTCCTCCACTGGACCTCACCATGGTCTGCGCAGGGGCTGCAGGGGAATCTCTGCTCCAGTGCCTGGAGCACCTCCTGCCACTCCTCCTTCATTGGTCTTGGTGTCTGCAGGGCTGTTCTTCTCACTTACTCTCACGCCTCTCTTCCCTGGCAGCAATTGCACAGTAACTTTTTCCCCCTTCTTCAACATCTTATCGCATTCAGTGATGGGGACTTGGCCTTGGCTACCAATAGGCCTGTCCTGGGGCTTCCAGCAGCTTCTCTCATCAGGCACCTCTGTACCCCTCCTGCTACCAAGACCTTGCCACGCCTACCCAATACAGACTGTTCTCCAAGAAAAGCTGAAGATAACAAAACAGATAAAACTAAAGAAGTGACGGGAAAATCCTAGATTTTTAGTCAAATGTGGAAAATAGCTCACACGAAGGGATGGATGGTCAGGTTTTTTGTCTTAGTTTTAGCTTTCAGACTGGAAAAAACATTGCTGATTTCTAATAGGGTCTTTTTTCAACACAATATTTTTTCCAATCATGGAAAAAGCTGGAACAGCACATTGGACACAGACAGGATAGAATACAATAGGTAAGAAAAAATAATGAATGGCAAAATGAAAAGTACTAGAATGATTCGCATAAATTTGGACAAAACTAGAATAATATACAATTTCCCCTAAAAGATATGTAGAAATGAACCTTCCAAAATGTAATAATCATAGCTGTAATGTAAATTTACTTGATTTTTTAAATTGTGAGTGTTTACAAAAATATCTTGAAACTTGTATTTGGCAGGTTTATCTGCAGAAACATGTTTCTTGTGAAATGGATGGCTACAGGTAACTGATTCTCAGAAAACTGACCCAGTAGGCGAGGATTGAGAACTAGGTCACAGAAAGAAAACTTTATTTTCTGAGTAGATATAAATATATTGAGAAGCGTTACTGGGTCTATATGGGACATACCCTGAAACACTGTACACCTTGTATGCAAAAAGGAGTAAGATTTAAAGAGGTTTTGTCCCATCTAACAAACAGAACTCGAGATGCAGTTAGGAGACTCTTGCAAATGCTTACAGTTGGAAGCAGAAAATACCAGCAGAGAAAACTGACCTTGTAAAGGTCTTGTAATATTTTTTCCTATTTTCTATCCTTAGTCCTTGGATACATGCTTTAGTAAGTGAAGTGCTCACGAGTGCATATGCAAGTACAAAATCTAGTTTTTTTCCTCCCAGAATGTATCTAGCAAATGTAGCGTTTCTGGAAAGGATATATTACTAGAAGAGTATCTAGGTGATCATCCTGAATCAAATTATTTAATCTTACCTTTTCCTTTCTGCTATTCTGACCTTTTGTGGTACTTACAGCAGGAGGAGGTGAGAAGTAATAAAAATCAAGTGAGAGGATGATTTTTTGAATCCTCAGTGCTCCTTTTACGGTACTGTTCCATCAAGACTTATTGTCCCAGCTGTAGTTAAAATAATTACAGAGCAATTACAGTCTAATGAGGAAGAATGGTGCAATCTACTCAAAATGAGTAAGAGAGAGAAAGTAGTATTCCTTGGGATTGATAAAGCCACCTTATATGCATGTTACCAACCTGGGAAGAAAACAAGAAATCTGATGTGTTTGGCAGCTGAAAGCATCAGCCAGTGAGAAGCATTTTCTGTACAAAGAGAGACAGAAAATTCCTGTTCAAAGAGCTGTCTTTAAAAACTAAAACACTGGTGCAGAGAATCTGTGATATGTCTAAAAAAAGTAATTTACTTTTACATTTTCCCCCTTTATATTATTTAAATCCACAAAGCAGTCAGAGTAATAAGATCTTCACATTTTTTTAAAAAACTTGTGATTTCGTGACTTATATTTGCAAAGATGGATTCCGAACTTAGAAGGTGATCTCACATTGATCAGAAGGGAAAAAAATGAAACTTGGAGGGTTGCCTGACTTCCAGGAAGTCTTCAGTTCATAAGCGCTGGACATCCTGTTGGAGATGGGATTACTGTTTGTAAGCCATTTGGTGTGAGTGCACACTGTTGGCTACAGTGCAGTATTGAGATGCTTGATCTGGCTCTCATCCGGGTTGAAGCACTGCTAAAACTAAGGGCAAACTTCTCAAAGCTGTACCGCGCCTCCTAAGTGCAAATTTGCTTTAGTCAGATAATGATTTTTTTCAGTTTCGAGACCCATTATTCAATGCAGCTGACAATCTGTATCACCGTAGGTACAAACTGATATCTTGCTATTCAACTTGTAAATCATGCTTGCCCACCCACGTTGCGTAAAAGAAGATTCCCATGGAATAAGAGGAAGTCTCTTTGCTGCATGGACTCATTAATTTATGGCAGTTTTGCTCTCCAATCTGCATTTAGCTCAAATTCTAAATATAGTAATAACACAGTTAAATTGATGAGTTTCTGGATGAAGTCCAGGTCTGTAGAAATGGTAAAGCAATAAACCTTGTGAAGTTATGGTGATGCTACTGTTGTGCACTGTAGGCATAAATCCCAGCCTTCCCTCCTACCCGTTTCCTTCTGCTCTCTTGAAGTATTTTTTTATTCTGCTCATTATTTCTTATCTCCCAAATATAAATTTGCTTTGCATTCCTTTGTGGTTGCATTTTAACACACCTCCTCGACATCCAGCAGAGCAGAAACAAAGTCCAACAATGAGAAACACTAAGAACTGTGGATATTTAAGTCACTTGCAGTCAAAAGTGACTGTGGTGCATTCTCAGCATTATCATTTGTTCCTTTTAGAAACAGATCATGCAGACACCCCAATAATTAAATCATTTACTTACTGGGAGTTACAGCAATTGGTAATGATCAAGACATTGTACAATCAGCAGGCTGTACTCATTTGTTCTGCTGCTTAACAGCACCACTGTGTGAACAACATTGTTTATTATGGCTCACAGGCAGTAATCATTTTATGTAACATGAGGATTTTTTTCACTCAATTGCTTTCATGCTTTAGGCTGATGAGAATAATCATGCAACAATTACTTGCACCTCTACAGATGATGCTCAAGAGTTCAGGTCACTGATATAGAGTATATACATTTTTATTGGGGTACATGTTGTCACTTTGCACCTTTTAAGGGAAATGAATACAAATCTGGATCACTGCTTTCTTTTCCCCTGTGTTGAGAAGTTTTATTGAAATCAAAAGACTAACAGTGTCCAGTAGCACAACATCTTCAGTTCTGTGAAAGAATTCAGAAGCTAAAGATGACGTGAAGGATTAGCTGTGCAACTTTGACTTATGAACATGTTCAGAAATGAAATATCTAAATCCATTGGGCGCTGACTTGGTTTGAGGATTTATTTATGAATAATTCAAGATCTAGTCATTTTAATTATAGAGAGCTGAAAATACTCCAGCAATCTTTTCAGCAAATAGGTATGTTAAACACTGTATTATTCCATGCACACATCTTTTAGTCTGCTAGTAGCAGCTGACCATAAATATACATTGCATCTCAAAAGGTTTGCATCTCATGTCCAGTTCAGCATTAAAAGTAATGCTACACGAGCTTGTAAGCAAATTTTTGCTCTAACAATGGAGGCAAAACATGCATGAGCTTGAGAAGTACTTAACTGAAGCAATCATTTAAGAGTAAGGGGGTCAAATTTATCATAATTTAACTTCATAAGGAGGCAAAGTTACACAGAAGCATTTTCATCCTGGGAAAGAAAATTCCAGGCTAGGCTCTCTGCACAAATCCATTGATTCAATTCACTCTAAAATTCAAAGTTAAAAGACAGGTGAGATTCATGAAGGCAGATGCCTGGGATATGGCAGCAAAGTGTTTCACAGGGTACTCAAAATACTTCATAGTTTAAGTATATTTTGATTATTTCACTCCTTTCCACGATTTCCCTCACATGGCTGCAAAGAAAGAAGAGATATTTTCCTCTGCAGATTTGAATAGAAAGTAGATATGATTTCATGACAAAGAAATTCAGGGATTAATATTTCTAGGTAATGGGTCATCATGGAAGGAGATACAGAAAACAGAAAATTTAAGTCAAAATTGACTGTGTTACAAAGTAGGAGCAGATGAAAGAAAATGAAACTGGAAGCACAGGTACAAATTAGACAATATATGGACTTAAAGTATGATCAAGAGCCTTGCAAAATGAAAAAAACGAGTGCAGCGTAGGAGTCTTTCTACAGTGGCAATATTTTGAACACCTGTGAGAGCAGCATCTGAGAAGCTTGGGAGAAGATTGCTGTGCAGGGCACTTGGTGGTGAGAGAAAAGCCACTTAGACAGCAGAGAAAGATGAGAAAATGATGATTTTTAAGGGGAAAAGAAGGAAGAAAGGGCTCAGACTGCCTTGACTGTATGGGAACAGCCAAGGACAAAAATAACAGATATCAAATCAGGTCTTTTCTGTAGTGATGGCATTAAAACATCGGTAACCAAGATAACTTGCTTATCACAAAGAGATATATATCTACAGGAAATTATAACAAAATGACAGTAGAGCAATATAAATTTCTTTCTTAAACCGTGGTATACTGAAGACTTGTTTTTATCAGGCTGCATATGTGAGCAATCTCTTTGTGCTACTGCGAACGAACTTGCACAGAGTCACTAGCCCATTGCTGCCCAAGCTGGTCTTTGTTTCTTATACCTCTTGACCTTGTGCTGGCCACAGCTATCATGGCTAGGGCCTGTGTGAGGTCCTGTGCTAATTAATTATAAATGAAAGATACTATGAAGCATTAAAAACCTGATGTTTTTTATGCAACTCCTTCATGCCTGGGTCCACTTTTTGTAAACTCTCAAAGATGAATAAGTCAAATCAAATCTTCCTAGTTTTATTACCTGTTCATAGAGAAGAAATGCTCTGCTGTTCACAGGACAACATTTTGAACTTCAAATACTGTGTTGAGTAGGCAGTGTTTATTAGGGGCAAAGTGAGATTGAGAGAAAAAGAGAGAAATCTATAATCACAGGAAGGGTACAAAGTGAAAATCCAGCAACCCTATTCAGACCAAAGAGCGGTGGACTTATTATCTAAACAAGCATGAAATTATACATCTCCCAGCAAGTCTGACCCTAGCACTGACTGCATTCATGACACCTATTTGATGACATCATATTTTTTCCAGTTTCAGGTAGCTCAGTTATTCTGTAGAGCGAAGCAGAGATTTTTTTTATACCCTTTTCTGCCACACCTGATTAGTCCCATTGAATGAGATAAATAAATCCAGTCTTCTGCAATGCTAGGCTATTACCATTGCATAGGAACAATAATCATCCATCACAGAAAATCCATATAAAGTTGATATTATGTGTTCTAAAACAATTTGGCAATTAAACTGGGCAAGGCCATATCTTACTGTAATCCACCCACTCCCAGCAGTCTCCTGTTCCTTCAAAGACAGTGAATCACGGAGAGGGAATAGAGAAGCTACTAAAGCTCTGTTGGTGACCAAGGGCCAGAGAACAGCAGAATACTGCTTCCAAGCAGAATAAATGTGGAAAACAACAGTTAACCTTAGAAAAAAGAATCAATGGAGATGCTGCAAAGACAGAAGAACATTTAAACAGTTCTTTCACTAAAACATATAAGTAGTATAAATGTCCAATTGACATCTTAGGTATGAAAAACAAAACCCCAAACCTAAAGCAAGCCCTTCTGAAAACACCTGACTTTAGGATGAGTCTGGCTGAAGATTTCTTTCTTTCACTTGTGAAGTGATCACATCCCATGCTGCATTAAAAGAGGCACTTTGGTTTCTCCCTCTTTACAGCTTCTCAGCTGAAAAAAGCTGAAAACTCATGTTCTAGAACTGATGAAGTGCTCTGAAGTAATGAAATACTCTAGCAACACTGCTATATTAATTCTTTAATTAATGAAATAATTATGTTGTCATGGTTTAATAAAGCAAAGTGATGTAGAATGTAGGAAGGCAATCACAGAAATGACAGCGGAGGTTTCTTTTGTAAACTAATGGCATGTACTCATATATCAGTGTTCACCATTTTAATTGAAAACAAAACAAAACAACCCCTCAACAGAAAAGCCATTATTTCTTCTAATAATGAAACGTGAAATTATTTTATGAGGAAGCTGTATATTTTTATGAGTAACAAAAACCAAAAATCAAACAAACAAAATAACCCCAAACCAAAACAAAACAACCAAAATCATAAACCAAAAATAAAACCATCACCACGACCACCAAAAGCTATCTATAATGAGAAGCACTTTTGAATACAGGCAACTGATACTATTAACCTCTGAGATTTTTGAAACATAATTATGTCAGTGTAAATTTCTGATAACATATACAATGATGTAGCCAACTTGTTAAAAAAATCAGCCTTGAAATAGGAAGCTTAATGTTACCATACATTGGAACACCATTGAGGATCAACATCTACCGTCATTTTTGCAGTGTACAGGAAATCCCTTCTTATTCGGAACCTTTAAATTTGTATGCGGATTTTTTTAGCTAATTACTTGAATGCAAAGACCATGTCAACTTGTTTTTAATGTGTCAAATGGAATTTAAATTCTGAAGAAGGCAGGGACTGTTATGACCTCTTAATCAGACTTCTGTTCTATCCTCTGAATTCCATCAAGACAAATTTCTTAACAGGTTTCATATCCCAGGAGATGAAGTTAGGCTCTGTCACTTCCTGTCCTGCACTAGCTTGATAGAAGTCTGATATAGGTCAGAACACAGTCAGAGCACAGTTATCCTAAGAGCTAGGCTGGGAATCAGTAGCAGAGCATTTTGTGAATTATCTGAACCTCTTTTCAGGTTCAAGTTCTCTCAAACAACTGGCAAATCTGGGATAATCGTAAACTTCAGTGCAGGTAATTTTAAAATCCTGTCAGGTTTTAGTTTCATTACATATTAAAATATTTAAGTAGTTTTATTTGCAGTTTATTTTGATAATCAGTAGAAAATTCATAGGTTTTTGGAGACTGCACCAAACGTTTTGAACATGAACCTTGCCATTAAAATACTTGTTTCTCCATTGGTATTCATGTTTTATACTCCTCAGGCTACACACTCTTCCTTCACAAAACTAAAACAAATGATGTGTGAAATTCATTTCCCTTATCTTCACTTTACAGGTGTTAGAATGGACACCAAGGTAAAACAAATGGTTCTTTCAAGGTCCTGAAGGAAGCCTGCCTTTGAGCCAAGAAATCTATATTTTTGAAGTTTCAGTACAGTATGATAACAACCAAGAACTCATTTTTATCATTATTTGAGTGATGTTCTTCTCTTGCCGTTGTTACTTCTTAGGTTTTCAAGAGAAAAGACATTTTAAACAGCCTTAGTGTTTTAAAAGTGTTGGTATCTGTAAACCTAGAACTCATCTTTTGCTTTGCTCCATTTGGGAAAAAAATCAAACCAAACCAAAACCAACAAAAACAAGAGATCAGTGAACTTTGACCAGTGAATTTGTCCTGAGTGACCTCTTCTGATTTGCTCTTCGGAGAGATTTGTGTAACTGGATTAAAAGAACTTTATGTGAGCTGGCAAGACTTTTTCATAACATGGGCTTTGAACTGGTGAATTTTACTGCAAAAAATCTAGGAGTTCAAATTTGATCAAATAAATATTCTAAACAGGACATAAACTCAATTAGTTGTAAGTTTCCTAAGCTCCTAGATGAACCAACTGGGAAAATGAAAAGTGCTTTCCCCTTTATTTATTTATTTGTTTATTTACTTATTAACTTGGATAATCCTTGAAAAGCTTTTAAGCCACTTTAAACTCAGTGTTGAAACTTAAAAGGTTCATTCATGACAAGAGTGCTGTGCAAATGGAAATGGGGCTTCTGATCACTCTCTGACAGAGAGCATCTACCCATTTTTCATTTATTGCAGAGTATTGCCATTTCTTGTTGGCCAATGCTGATGACAGAAATGTTTTACAGTCTTTTGTTCAGAGCTTACGCAACAGTGTGCTCAAACATTGCAATAGCATACAGCTAAAAAGATCTCAACACTTTGTTTATTGTCACATCTATTCACCAGTACTTCTAATAATTGCAGAATGTTATTCACATTATTTGCCAATTGGGTGAAAATATATTCACATTTTTATGCTAACAGACCTTTGTGTGTTCTGAATTTAAAAACTAGAACTTTGTTCAAATACCTTAGAATTCTATGTCTGTGGACTACTGTTGCAAAAGACACGGTTATTTAATGCATACCAAAGCATATGTTGTTTGTAATATTGCCTGTAAATTCTCCTCAGTTCCTCAGTGGACAAGCAAGCAGCACCAAACGTGTGTCTTGGGCAAAGCAAAGAGTCTATACTAAGTTTCCATCCAACAATGCAGCAGGACTGGCTAGAGAGGATTCAGACTTGATTAGATTTTGACCTTTATTCTAATGTAACTCTTACATCCTTGAAGGTTCATAACACTGCTTTCTCAATTACGTTGTGTTTTTCTTATTGAAAAGGCAGACTGATTCTTTAAAAGTTAAGTGGATTTCTGCAAATTTTTAATTGAATAGTTTATACCTCCATCCAATGATGATATTTAATTATTTTGTATGGAAAATGGGAGGCAGTGTTCTCTGGCTGTAGGCCAGAAATACTAGAGGTAGAAGATATTTCCTAGAGAAAAAAATGCATTTTTTACAGAATCACAGAATGGGTAGGATTGGAAGGGTCCTCTGGAGCTCATCTCGTCCAACCTTTCAAGCACATTACTTGGGGTTGTGTCCAGAAGCTTTCTGAATATCTCCAAAGAAGGAGACCACACAAGCTCTTTAGGCAGTCTGATCTAGTGCATGGTCATCTGCACAGTAAAGAAATTCTTTCTCATGTTTGAGTAGAATTTCCTGCGCATCAGTTTCTGCTTGGTGTCTTGTCCTGTTGCTCAGCACCATCAAGAAGAGCCTGGATCCATACTCTTGACACCCTCCCTTCAGACACTTGTATGCTTGGTCCCCTCTCAGCCTTCCCTTCTCCAGGCTGAACAGGCTCAGATCCCTCAGCTTTTCCTCAAGGGGACAGATGCTCTTATCACCTTTGTTGCCCTCCACTGCATGCACTTCGGGATCTCCTGGTCTCTCTTGTACTGAGGAGCTCAGAACTGGACACTGCATTCCATTCTATTTATTCCTTCAAGCGTTTTTACGAATTCAGTTGTCTTACGAGACTTATTAATGCAATTATTAATAGTAAGGATTTCTCTTTTTCTTTCAGGCAGTACTTGATACATTAGGTAAAACCGCATTATAATTTTTCCTTAAAAACAAACAAACAAACAGAAAAACCACACCAAAGCATCACATGGCCTCGTTTTCATAGGAAAACTTCAGGCTACTGTTTCAGTAAGATTCACATCCTATTCAGCGCATTATTTGAGAAGAGTAAGGTTCTCACAGTCCTCTGGTAATACGCTTCCTTATGTTGTACTTTTCCTATCAATTCCTGAGGAAAAATAAAGCCCAGCAGTGTTTTCTAACCAAATAAACGTCAACATACATATTCAAATTATGCTTATTGGCAGAGGATAGTGCTTTATCAAGTAGTATAGCTTTATTAAGTAGTATAGTTTCATTTTCACAAGGGACCAGTACTAAATGAAACTCTAATCCACTACAAAATAATGGTAATTTAGCCGATTTAGTGGTTATTTCTGCACTTAAAAAAAAAAAAGAAAAAAAAAAGGTTAGCCCTTAAAATATATAGAAAAATTTTAGTCTAACTCTGACATATGTCCTGATTACACCTTTGGAAAAACAACTTTCCTTATTGAAAGCAGCTGGTCTACAGCAAGCTAAGCATGCACCTGCCATTCCATGCATCTCTTCACTAAAAGCTAGGTGCTTCCAGGTTTTGGTTTAGAGCTGGAGGTCCCACAGGTAAGCTGCTAAAGTGCTCAGAAAGGCAGAAGACAAGAAAAGCCAGTAGATAACAACAGCTAATTTAAAAATATATTCTTAAGAAATCTCTCAAGTTATTTCTTAAGTAATTGCCCAATTTTTGCTTTTTGATCCTATCTGAAAGATTGAAGTGTTTATCTGGAAATTACCTAGCAGCTAAAAAGGCAAAGGACACATCCAAGGAAGACATGTGTGAGCTTTTATGAAAAGGCACAAGTAAGATTTCATAATTTCATACGGAATAGTAAGAACTGTTTGTAACTTTGAAATCATATAAATGGAATTTTAAAGTATTCTTCTGTATTGCGAAAGGCACTTCTTTACTTTTCTATTGCAATTTGTTCCAACTAATCTTATTTAACAAACACTACCTTCACAGGGTTTGCATACACGTTGAATTTGTAAGTGTATTAGCTGTTTTTTAATTCACTCTTCCTCTAAAAGAAAAGCATGATATAGGTGATAGTTTAGTATGAGGTGAAAGATTAACATTTCCCTAAAATATGCAGATATTGTTCTTGAAGTATTAAAAATTTCACCTATATATTCTTTTCTTTGCAGTTGTATGTTTTAAAATTCAACCTTGAATGTCATAATAATGGAAAAATTTCTACCAGATAACTGCAGAACCAAGAAGAAAAATATTATTTAGAGTGTGTGAGGATATATTTCACAATAAAGATGAATGGATAATGGCTAAGATACGACAAATTAGATGTGGGAAAGTCCTAGGTTTTACTATATTTTGAATCATAGATTATATTTAACTGCTAATTTTCTATTTTCTTTCACTTATTTCTTAATTTCTCAATTTCACTGACCATTTTACAGTACTTCATTGAATTGCATGATAAGACGTATTACTTGTTAAAAAGAATTGTGGAACTTCAGAAGCCTATGGCTGTACACATATCTCCTGCAACCAGGCAGAGTTATGACTTCTTGCTGCTGTGAAACACATCAAAATTTGGACACTGTCAGAGACAAATGTTTGACATTGCTGTGATGTTGGTTTGCACTGTACTCAGAAGGTACCTGACTGAACAAACTGTTAGCATTTACTTGCAGATAGGGAAATAAGGTTTCCCCAAAAGCTATGATTTGTGTTCTCTTACTCTGCATCCTTCTCTGATATAATATGCATGTAAATGTATTTTCATATCCAGGAAAAATCATCACCCATGGCTCTTGGTAACCTGAACAGAGCAGCTAGACACACAGAGGGTGCAGTCTGAGATGTACACAAATACCTTTGCTAGGGAATGAATGGATAGCTCTCTCCACTGACCCCCATCTCTGCTAAACAAGGCAAACACAAAAGTTGAGGCCAGGAAAGGGAACAAATGTATTGCAGCCTTCTACCATTTTTAGAATGCAGGTATTCCTCAAGAACCCTCAAACACTGTTTTTATATTTTGGGGTTCTCTTCCTGTGATCTACTAACAACTTCTCTCACAGTCAGCACTGCCAGAGTGACAGTGTCTTGTAGCACCACAACATACTCTCTGCATTCACCACAGCTGCAGCAAAGAACATCTCACATCCTTTCCATCTCTCCTTCTTCTAAGATATATCAGTAATTAGGTGAGGATTAGTATGTTGAATACAGTTGTGAAGATGGTTCTAATTAAAAAAGTATCATTGCCCATCATCATAGTAAGTACATGTTAACTAATTACATGGCTCAGTAGCACAGAGTTTAAAAGTAAAAAAAACCCCAAGGTAAAAAAGGATGTGCATCATTTTGTGTCCTTGGGGGCAAGTGTGTATCTGGCCAGAAAAATATTAAAAAAGCATATGATTTTTATCTCCTGATGAAATTGCAGAGCTTGCCTGGGCAGCTCTGAGACTCCAATATGAAAACTTTTTCTTCATGGTCTCCCATGAGAGAGTCAGCAGGCTGTCCCACACTGTTCTATCTTCTCCACTGGACAAATATTTGATGTGTCACACAGGCACAGGGAATGGAAACCTTTCGGGATTTCAGTTTCGTCCTATGGGAGGATCAATTGCTGGCTTCCAACCACACCTAGCAGTCACCATGAAAAAAGTCAGGTACCAATTGGAAAAGTTATATAGTGCAGTGGTACACTCATGCATTCTTCTGTGTTTAATGGAAATATTTACTGAACTCCTCAGAATAACATAGCAAGAAAAGTCATGGTTTCCCATCTAGCAAAAAAGTTTGTAATGAATGTATAATCTAAGGTCAGCTTGTGAAACACACCAGAGAATATAAGAGGAAGAGGGTATAAACGTAGCTTTATAATCAATAGTGTCAGCTAGAAAAAAGACCCCAAAAAGTTCCAAAAAGATATGATAGAAAAAGTGCACTGGGAAATCAGTTTTGGTTATTCTTTCACTTGCTTTTGAAGCCATCTTAGCTTCAAAGACCTTGGTGACCAGGAAAAACTGCCTTAAAAATCTAATTTTTAAATAAGAAAGTAGACAAGCTGTAATTTCTAATGACATACAACTTTGGGGTTGCAGATTTTATAGCTTATTATCCATGGATCTATCTATGTCTATTAAGAAACAGGGAGGATACCAATTTTTTCTTTGTTTTTGTGCTTTTCCACCTTCTGATTATTTTTAATTTAGCTATAAAATGTGGAAAGAAAGAAAAAAAAAACCAAAACAACAAAACACCAATAGATCAAAGAGATAAGCCTGGTTGAAATGATGCTCGAGAAGTCCAGGAGCAATTTTCTGCTCATTAGGAAAGATCTTCATAAAGATCAAATAATAACACTAAAAATCCAAAGGGCAGCATGGTGTATCAGTGTTGAACTTTGAGCTAAAGAGTTGATTTTACTGTACTAATAAAACTCCACTGCATGACATCTAACCTCATCAAAAACCACCCACCCTCTCACTTTGTAGTCTGGAAAATCCCTTTGAGGAGCCATATGCTGCTGCTGCTCTTCCAGCAGGTTATTTCCAGTGAGTGAAAGCAACTCTGGGCCAAAGGCTCAGCCTTGCTGTACTTCCATAGCTGCGGCAGAATGGAGCTCATAACCTGGCCTCTCTTCATTACCAGGAAACTGTTATTCAACTTTCTCCTAAAAGAAAATTGCATGCCCATCGGGATTATTATTGTTGTTATTGTTGTATATTTATTAACCCTATTAGCCCACTTCCTTTGTTATTTGACGTCAATGTTCTCTTTTTCTGTGAATCGATGCTGAGATAAGATTACTGCTACAACTGAATCAAATTCAGTATACATCAGCTGCGATGGATAGCTGTTAGGTCAGTTAGGTTTGGGGTGACTACTAGCAGGATTCACTCTTGACTAACTCTAGCAACTCTACCATGAAGCAAATTGTGAAGACATACCCCCGCTAAGGAGGTTGGGTATGGTTGGGTCTGCAAGCCACAGATAATGCTGGTTATGTAGCATCCCGAGGACAATTCAGATCATATCCACCTCTTCTCAGCCATGCTGTGCAGCTGTTCACAAAACACTGTCATAAAAGTCAAAACTAGTGAATGCTGGTGACCAAATAAAAGGTGATTTTATGTGATTGAGCTGAATATGGTTGAAAGGAGTAGAGGCCACTGAAAGTTACATTTCAAGAAGAGCCCTGGGGAAGGGACTGCATATCCTGCAATTAGACTGGAACTGCAGCTCTACTGACTAGATTCAGATGCCTAGCAGACAGCCAAAACTTCTTTCTTAATTTATGCCTGTATTTGTCTCTCCTCTTCACTGTTTTCCTTCTTCTTCCATCCTTATGAATGTATTCTGCAAGGTTCTCTGGGGGAGACTTTATCATAGCTGCTGTGGAAATCTATCTTCACACAGGCCTCTCCTGAGTCTCAGGATCTGGTGGACACTTTCATTTTGCTTTAACAGCAAATTTTAAAAACTTTTTAGTGTGGGCAGAATCTCATAAACCTTGACTCTTCATCCCTCTTCTGACTGAGCTAAGATGGTGAGAGGTTATCTCCTAGTTAATGCTGAAAGCACACCTTCTGAATAACAGACAAATCAAACTGTCTCCAGAAGCCAGAGCTGCTGTGCAAACATGCAGGCATTTCGACTCACTGCTGCTCTTTAATGCCTCTTGAAAAATCAGCTATGTTCTTAAGCTGCAGTTCCTCATGTCATCCTTCTCTCCAAGGCATTGTGGCTTACATGCTAGAAATAATGAAATGCATTTTACCCACTTTAAAATTTCAAGAATATGGTCTTTAAAATCAAACATCTCCAAGCACTAATGTTCCGGCTAATTGAACCTCTCTGACATGTAGTCCCTTAGGTCTCATGCGATAAAAGTTCAGAAAAATTCACTATGCTGTGAATACATTACTCCTTCAAAACACTAGGACAAAAACAAAGATACTCTTGTTCTGAACTTGCTGTCATGTTTCATCTAATAATACTTTTCCCATTCATGTTTTGGCGATGCCTGGTTGCTTCTGAGTTAATTTGTTTCGAACTCTAAGGTGCCATTACTATATGCAAGACGTATTTTTTGGTAGGGAAAATTACTTGCTTTATAATTCCTTAAAGTTAATTTGATTCCTAATCCAATATATGCATACACCAAACATGCATATCGACGCATACTTGTACAAGTCTGCTTCACATTCAATGTTGTATAAAAGCCAAATCCAACCTGGAACATTTCAAAGGAGAAATATATTAACACCCAAACCCTCATTCATTTCAAGAAGAAATCAAGATTGCAAAGATAAACTGAAAAGCTGGGAAAAACCAGATTCAACATTACCTCTCAGTAAGCAAGAAGAATATTTTTCCTTTAAGACCATCTATTCCACATTTTGCTTTTATTTTGACTTTTAACTGCATCGTGTTCTTGGGTCTGCCTATAACCAAATATTGCTTCCATTATAATCCCTGCAAATGTTAGAACTGACTTCTGATATGAATTTTGCTTTGCATTTTTCCCACAGTTCTCTCATAACTTATTTAAAACATCAAGACATTTTTATTTTGCCTTTAGCATGCCCTTGAAGGTTTCTTTATGCTACAAAGTAGCTATGGAAGGATAAATCATGAATAATAGGTCTCCTGCCCTGGTCAGGTGCTTTGAATTAACTCAAAATTTGTGTTTGGAAACTGTATCAGTTGTTTAACTGATACAGTTAAAACAAATTACTGTTTCTAATAGACTTGGGAGGGGTTTGGAGAGGAGTGGGGGAGGATGGTAGTGAAGATGTGAAAGAATTCAGAGGCTTAAGCACAGAGTAAATGAAAAATATTTGTTATATAACCATAGAATTTAAAGCAGAACGGTTTTCCAGTTCTGTGCCAGGTATGGGACTAATCTAGGAGCCCTGAATGCCAAATCAAGGCTCAAGCATTCTTGTAAAAGTTACCTGAGGATCTTAATTCATGTTTCTTAAGACTAATTACTGTTATCAAATCCAGCCAGTTAACATGATTCATTTATAATTTCCAAGAATTTTAAGACATTAGAATTTTCATCGCAATAATTTTTTAAAATCAGCAAACTTCTTCTAGGAAGTTCATCCTCTGCCTCTTCTCAGATCAACACTACCATTTATTTTTCTCTCCCTTTCTGTGACTAATTTGAGCCGACCTGCTGTTACCTCTTCTCTAAGATAGTTCAGAAAATAAAAGAAAGTGTGTGCTTCCTTTTCTCAGGTGCACTTGGTTATTGGATTCTGGCTCTTACTGTGGATTGTAATCTTTCTACAACACTTTGTTCTCTTGAATGGTAATAATTGATTCTGAAGAGACTAGAGAGTAATTCATGTTGGGTTGTTGTGTACGTTTTTTAACCTCCAAAGTAGTATTTAGCAACAAGGCTTTAGCAGTTTTACAGTCCTTCTAGAGGATTTAAACTAAAATCAGAGGATGAGATCAAAAGGCACAAGTAGCCATGAAAATGGGATTTTTGTCTCTTCAGGCTTAGCTCTCCATCTGCCAGGAAGGTGGGTGAGGAGTCCAGTGTCACTGGGGTAAAGTAGGATCCCATGAAGACTGCTTTTCTAGTTTTCTATAGTACAGAGAATGCATTTCTTAATCCACAGCAAAATCACAATAAATGAAGAGACCCTATGACACACTGAAATTTTTATAGGTCCATGCACATTTCCACTGTGTCTATGGACATCTTAATCGTAAAAGTGAAACAAGCTTTAAAAGCTATTTTTTAAAAAAGTGGAGGGAAAGAGAACAAATTAAATCATTAATTTTTAAAAGCTGTAAAAGGACAGAATACTTTGAATGATAATAAGTGCACTTTGCAACTGCAGGGAAGAATTACACGAGCAGTACTTTGCCTTTTGAGACTATGAACAGGGCTAATAAAGAGCAAGCTCATTTGTCAAGAAACTGCAGCAAATCAATTGCATGAGATCACTCAAACAGCTGCTCCCTTGATATGTGTAGGACCAGGCAGCTGGTAGTTCACTAACTAAGCCCTGCTTGCTGGCAAGATTTGTAAGGCTTGTTTCCCCAAGCCTGGGAAAAAGCTTCCCCAAACACACACCCAGGATGCTGTTTCTGCTCTCCTCCTCATGAGAGTCCTGTCACAAAACAGCCCCAATTTGAATAATGCTCTGAGAGAGAGCACAGCCCTCACAACTTCTTGGTTTTCATAAAAGAGTGACCTTGGCTGTCATTCTTCATGTTCTCTCTCTCTAAGGATGCAAACTATCATAACAATTCACATCAAACTCTTTCAAGAAGGAAGTCAGTACAGCCTGACTATGAAATGGAGGAACTACATAAAAGGACTACAAACAGGAGTAGCTGAACACTCAGATGAATCTTCATCCTTGAGATAACAAAATGGGGCATTGCTGACAGTGAGAAACTGCACCAATCTAACCTTAAGATAAGTGCAGTGACCAGCAGGTCTAAATCTGCCCTGCTGAGCCTGACAATACTGCCTAGACAGTAATCACACATTTAATTTACAGGTGGAAGTAGCATCCATTCACAAATTTGAAAAATAAAAATCAAAACCACATCAAAATTCTGCAATACCCAAGCTAGTCATTAAGGGGGACAGTTATAAGAAAATCATTGCTTGGGCTTGCCTGAATCTACTTCCCACTCCCTCCCTTTGGTGCAGCTGACCAGATTTGTGGTGTGCAAGAGAGCAAGGCAGAAACTGCTAGTTCTGTGCAGCAGAAATGGTATAAATGGAAATGGTTTCTATGGTACTGTAAATATTCAGGTGAGATAGACTTGTGCTTCAAAATACAGCAATTCTAGTAAGGGTATCCATTTTCATTCAGCACTTTCTACTAGACCTCAAAGGAATTCACTGTCCTTTCTTCTTCACCACTCCAGCAGTTTTTACCCATAACCCTTAATATATACACTGTACGTTTGGAGTGCAAGTTCTCTGGAGGAGTTGCTTGTTATGTGCACTGTGCAGTACTGGAGACAAGTAATTTGGATTGGGAACTATACCTGGTGATGGATTACAAATAATAATATTTTAATGAATAAATTATTTTCAATAATTGAAAGATTAACACTGTATCCCATGTGGAAAAATGTACTGTGGAATATTGAGCCTGTCTGATTAGTTTATTATTATATCATAGAGGGAATGGTTTTTGAGGTTTCAGAAATATTAATAGTCTGAAAGCACATGTTTTTTTCCTGTTATTCACCTTTGGTGTACTATTAAAAAATTATGGTCTCGTTTCAATCTGATTTTTTTCCCCTTAAGTAAAAGAGAGTAACATAGCATACAAAAAATCAATGCCTAAAAAGGTCAGCCAGACAGAAGTTGATTTTGCTACCTATAAAATATTTTATACTCTTAATTTAAATGATTCTTCATCTTCTTTTTACTGAATTAAAAATTTCTAGAATGACCAGGCTTTCATAGTAATTTTATACTCTTGCATGGGGAGAAGGAATATATCTACTGGTTTTAATTTCAGACGGTGCAAAGCCTGAATAAACTAAATCAAACTGCAGTCTCTGAATTGCCTTTTTTTTTTTTTTATTTCTTGTTCTAACTTTTTGCAGATATTTTCATCTTTATTAGGTAAAAAGTGCAACTGAAACTGCAAACTCCTTGGGCTTCCTAAGGAATTTTAGGTTGTCACAGAGGATTAGTTCTGTGTAAGTTTAACATTGTAAAGGAGACCTCATCACTGGGTATTACTCAAGAGCTTTTTTTTCCCAAATAAATAATTATTTGTATGGGTGCTATAATTAAACCCTGAATAGAGCCACTATTTTCAAAGAACAAAATATAATTGTAAAATCTGGTTTATTTTTTATTTTCTGTAACTGCTACGATGACCTTATCTGGATACCAGGTGCCCGCCAAGCCTCTCTATCACTGCTTCTTTTCAGCCACACAGAGGAGAGAGAGTAAGATGGAAAACAATTTGTGGGTTGATATAAGGCAGTTTACTAAGGCAAAAGTGAAAGGTTACACATGCATAAGCAAAGAGAGCAAAAGATTTTACTCTCTGCTTCCCATTGGCAAGCACATGACGCCGTTGCTCCGGAAGGCAAACCTTGCAGATAATGAATGTCCTCCCTTACTCCTCCTTTTCTTAGCTTTTACATCTGAGCTGACGTGGAACATCCCTTCAGACAGTTTGGGTCAGCTGGCCTAGCTGTGTCCTCTGCCAGGATCTTGCCCACCCTCAGCTTATGGATGGGGGTGGAATGTTGGAGGGTCAGGGCTGGTGCTGTGCCAGCCCTGCTCAGCAATCGCCAAAGCCCTGGTGTGCTATCAGCCCCTTGGTAGCCACCGACGCAAAGCACAGCAGCACTGTGGGGGCTGTTATGGGGAAATGAACTCCAGCTCAGCCAGACCCATCACAGTGTGCCATCGTCTGCACCTTTCTTTTTTAAACTTTTCTCAATAGACTGTTTTTCTTTTAGATGCATTTATCAACACTGAGTATCTCCAGGCTGGATCTTCAAATAAACCACTGATATTCCTAACAAACTTTATCTTTGGTATCAGACTTCTGTATAAAATGTAGCCACTTCTATAAAAACCTCTTTAAATAAAAAAACCTGTCAAAATTTTCAAAACAATTAACAATATTTCCACCATCTTTTGGATGATAGCAGGAGCCCTAATCATTCATGGGGCTTTTTTCCTCACCTCTAGTTTCTGTGGCCCCACTGGGCAATGAAAACGAGACAGAAGACATTTCCCAGATGAGAGAGATACCTTCTAAAAGCATAAGAAGATAAATATCATGATATCCCATTTTGGTGTGAATCTGGAAGTTAATGAATCTGTGTGCAGTTTCAATCCTGCAACTGATGCAGGCACATGAGCACAGAGCTCGGTATGGACTAAATGACCTTGGCGTTGTTTGTAATTCCTATCATGCACTGCAGAATGCACTCTGTGTGTAATTTTGGACTCTGCCTGGTGTTTTGTGATTTAGTACAAAAATCACACAGAGAGACAAATGGGGTGGGGACAAGAGCACCAGTTCCACAAGAATTTCGTAACACACAAGTTGTAACCCCACCAGCCTTCACTCAGCAAATCAAGATGCACTTAGCATTGATTAATTGCCAAGACAGACTTTTTGTCCTCATGAACTTCTCAGTGAGCAAAGACTTCATTTAATGTTTTACTGATTAGAGGTGGCTGTGTTTACAAACAACAGTGTGCCTAAGCATATCAGACCTCACACAAACTTCTTAATGGATCTACAGTAAAAATAGCTCCAACATCCCTCAAAAGTAAATGCATTTGTAACTGTAGCTACTTCAAGAATGGAAGGTCTCTTAGAAAGACAGTTCTATACACATTAAATATGTAAACACATGAATTCAGTTCAAATATTGAAACAATTTTAGTTAAAGTTTAGTTAAAGTTATTTTAGTTATTTTTAATTTTAGCTTCTCACTCAGACCCCATGTAGTCCAAATATTCACTCTTTCATCTCAGAAATGTATTAAGCCTCACAGATCAGCCTTTAAATCACTACTTTTCTCTATTTTTCTTGAGCTTTCTATGAGCCACCATGCAACATTTTAAGAAGCTCTCTTTCTCCATCCCTCTCTTCCTCCCCTACATTTGCTGCACTTACACAAGGCAAATTTTCTGGGGTGATCCTTTCTCAGAAAAACACTCAGCATTAAAAGAAAGAAAGAAAAGATCAAATAATAAAAGTCAGATCACTGAGAGGGCAGTAGCAGTAGCAGCAATGAAAAGAAATTGTAAAAGATGCAATCATCTTACCATTCTTTTTGCTTCCTGCTTCCCTCAGTGGTTTCTGAAGCGGACAGCAGTTAAGTGACCGCTTTCCTGTCTTTTAAGTGCCTTTGGCTACAGTCACAGGCATTTTCTCAAGTGCTGCACATTTAACCTTATTCAGAAAACTATCTTTGTACGAAATAAGCCTAAGTGAAAAGCAGTTGAGATTTCCAGGGACATATGAGATCCCCTATGGGCATCTGCAAAGACACACACCAGCTTGGCTTATTCTCAGTATTCTAAGCCTAGGAGGTAAGGGGTGGAAGACCCTACTGGCTTTGAACAATATACATGCATCATCTCTGGCAGAAATGGTGAAAAATTTAAGTGGTCTTGCTTTCTATGAAGATTTGGGCACTATCTCCAGTTTAATTAACCACTGGGGAAAATTCCACAACACTGCTCAAATTACAAAGTAATGGGTCTATCAGGCACAATTAGACCTCAGCTGAAACACTGTAGTTTGCTCGAAAACTATTCAAGTAAACAATTGTGGGTCCTGGATGGGGCTCCTTTCCTAATTAATCCACAGAGTACTGAAGTATTAGCTTTTCCTCAACAAGGCATTTCTTAATGTGAGAAAGTGTTTTGCTTGTGCTTTAAGCCTTGCTTGTTATTCAAGGCAGGTTTTCATACAGGCATCCATTCCATTGGCACAGCACCCTTTTAGAAATCCTTCTCCCTGTGGCATGCCAAACTGCTGTGTCATTAGATCATTCCCAAAGGTGCCACATGTGATATGATGTGTTAGCATCAGGGAGAAAGAAGTGCTCGCAGTGACATAATTCTCTATAAAACATGTCTTTGGTGACAAGAGGATTTACAGGAGAAATTGCCCAGCTACTTCCCACTGGGGAGGGCTGGTGACAGCATATCGCACTCAAGTTCTGTGACTGTTTAGTAATAGTAGGTACCTAAAAAAAGAAGAATGTCTATTTGTTTGGAAATTCAGATTTACTAACAGATGAATAACTTTATTCTGATGTAAATATTTAGATGTCTGACCTCAACTTTTGAACAAAAACAAAAAAAGAGCTAACTAGTTCTGTTAATGGCATTAACTCAGTGGTGGGATGGAAAGCACACTTGAATACAGAATATGTCACAGAACAATCATACACCACACACAATCAGAGCAGCCTTACTGGAAGAGGAAAGTTTTGGTGCTTCTACAAAAATACGAAAATGAGAATAATATAATTGTTAAAGTTGAAAAAGACCTCTAAGGTCACCATATCTAGTAATTGATAGTTAGTACCTTGTGTTCTTATTTTTATTCTTTCTCTTCAGTTTTCACTGAACATTTCAATCACGTTAATCTGAACATTAAATCAAAAATTAGCAATTCTTAATTCCAATGTTCTACATGTGCAAGTGAATGCAGCACACGTCTATTCAAACATCCAGAGCAGGTCAGCTCCAGATAAATGGAAAAGCAAATCATGATTCCTTTCTGCAACAACTAGACATAAGCGGTGTTTCTCTCCTCATTTACAATTAAAAAAAAAAGTGTGTTTCTCTAATTGTTTGTTCTCATACTGAAGTTAAATTTCTGGGTGGGGGATGGGTGGTGATGTGTGTCTGTGTTGTGCAGAAGAGTTTGAGGCCCATGACCAGCTGGTGAGAAGTTAATCCATGTCACATTATTAACTGCTTCTTGTTCAGTGTCCAGTATGCCTGCATTTCTGTTGCCTTCTAAACAGATATTATGCATCTGAGTAGTCTGGGTATACATCTGAGTTACTGAGTGTTGCAAGGTGTTTTTATGGGTAGGCTGACATTATGAGGGATAAGAAAGGGAAGGTTTTATCTAGCTCATGGTCCATTTAACTTACACCCTTGACATGAAGAGCCACTTCACTTAGCTGTCATAGTTAAGAGAACACCTCAAAAACTCAAAAAACCACTCAAAACCTCAAACATCCCACACTGAAAATTAATAACTACTGCAAAGAAGCTGCTGAACACAGGAAGCATCCCATCTGAGATCCAAACCATAGATAGAATTGCTGTGTGACTTACCCTTGTTGTTAGACTCTGTAGTCTGATAGGTCAATACGATATGGGAATACGTTGTTCAATAAATAGTGCTTGTTAAAAAGGAAAAAAAACCCTACCCTAATGCATTAAAATCTTGACATGCTATAGTGTCAACATAGAAATGTAATGTGCTGAGCAAGATGGCCATCTTTTCTGTCTGGTGGCAGTGAGAGTCTCCACGGCAAGTATTCTCAGTGAGATGTCTTCAGCCAGATAAAGAGGTCCTCCCTAAAGTTCAGTCCTGCACAGTTCTTACAACCCAGCTGACTTGATCCTCTAAAACCGCCCCAGCAAAAGCATTTTAATTTTTAATGGTTTCTGCTGATATATATTATCTCAGCTACACATGAAGGATTATTCTACATGACGACTTCTGAAAGATTTCTATTGACTATTTATAAATGTCTGGTCGGATCACTTCTGTAGCAGGAATAGCCTAGGCAAATTTTTGGTTCACTCCCAGGCATTTTTGGTTCCACCTAGGAAGTTAAGCCAACAAGTTTAAGCACACAACAGCAGACACCACAACATCTTTTCTGGGGAAAATCTGGTGAAAATTCCCACTTGCAGGACTCCTGTATTAACCAATCAAAGACTTTACTGTGAAGGTTTAGTCATGCAGTTGTAAATGCCCATCATCTGCAGCCAGGCCATTGTCCCATGTCTCCTGACACCTGTCTGTGACTGCCTCCTCTTCCCCCTCAAAATAATCTATCTACTGCAATGCGTATTTGCACAGGAACCACTCTAGAACCCCACAGTTATAACTTACAGAGAAATCTCATTTTCAATCTTCTAACTTGTAACTGAAGCCACATAATGCTTGCCACAATCTTAAAGTGAACAAAAGCAAGTTAAGTCACTGTTTCATTTTCAAGTTTCCAAACACTGTGACTAGGGTTAAATATGGGTGTTTATTTTGCTTTTGTTTGGACTAGGTATTTCATGCCTCGTGATAAAACTTTCTCAGCTTTACTATTTGAAGTTATCTAGGGCCGTCCTGAAAAATAGATATGGTCTTATTTGCCAAAGAATAAAAACTTTCAGATGATTCTTGATTTCTTGCAAGGTCATAGATACCCCACCAGGCTGAGATTTCCTCAAGCCTTTGCAGTGGCCTCTTTCACACTTACAAAATCGTAATTCTGCAGTGGTAAAGATGAAAATACCAAGACAAAGCTCTCTCTGCTTTGGTCAGCACAGCCTGGACAAGAAACTTATATAACACTTAATGACTGTTACCTTTATGGTAAAACCAGTAGAACTTGCACTTCTGGCTAGTCAAGGCTGGATCCTATTCACAGAGACATCTCACATACTCCTCCTTGTACAGACACTGCTTCTGATGTAGCAGAATCATAAAATCATAGAGTACCTTGAGTTGGAGGAAGCCTACAAGGGCAGCTCCTGGTTCTTCAGAGGAAACCCCAGGAGTCACACCATGTGCCTGAGAACATTGTCCAAACACTCCTTGAACTCCGTCAGGCTTGGTGCTGTGACCAGTTTCCTGGGGAGCCTCTTCCAGTGCCCAACCACCCTCTGGGGGGAGAAGTTTCTGAGCTCTGAGGAAGATTCTGAAGCTAGAGAATAATTTTATAGCTGTCTTTTTGCCTCAAAACCAATAATTTAACGCATAGAAACAATTATTTTCTACCTAAAATACAGAATGATAGAAATCACAGAAAGGCTTGGGTTGTAAAGGACTTTAAAGATCATCTATTTCCAATCCCTCTGCCATGGACAGGAATGCCACTCTCTAGATCAAGTTGCTTTAGGGCCACATCCAACCTGGTTCTAACACTGACAGGACAGAGATACCCACTGCTTCTCTGGGAAATCTATGTCAATGCCTCACCACCCTCTGGGTAAAGAATTTCTTCCTAGCTTCTGATATAAATCTCTCCTCTTTTGGTTAAAAAACCATTGCCCTATCTATACAAGCCCTTGTAAAAAGCACTCTCCTTTTTATAAGCTCACTTTAAGTACTGAAAGGATGCTATGAAGTCTCCTTGAAACCTTCTCTTCAGATTGAACAATTTCAGCCCTCTTAAGCTGTCTTCTCAGAAGAGACATTCCAGTACTCTAATCATCTTTATGGCTCTCCTCTGAACCAGCTCCAACAGGTCCACACCCTTGTGCTGCAGATCCCAGACAGGGATGCAGTATTCCAGGTCGGGTCTCACAAGGGCAGAGTTGAGGGGAGCAGCTGAAAATTATCAAAGAACTTTTTAATCTATGATGATACACTAACATTCAGTTTGATAGGCTTTTTATAATCCCAGAAATTCTCAGGCTGCATTCAGGTTAATAATGACATCAGAGCTATGAATTTATTGGCTCCTATTGGATTCCTTAAATCAATCAGCTGTGCCACTGAAGTACAGTATAATTTCCTACTGCTCTCCTTCAGTAGTACCTTAGATCGCCCAGTAAACCTCAGCTTTCAAAAGCGATCAAGAGTAAATCTGAAGTTTCTCTGATTGATTATAATCAATGGCAAATTACAGCATACAGCATCTTAAATTCTCGTTGACATACATATTCAGTTTTTTAATTTTTCAAATTCCTCCTTAATCAGAGCAAGCTAAAGCTATTGGGATGAAAGTGACAAAGCTATCATTACTGCAGCAATTTTGTAAGGTACACGATTTAAGCTGGTATGCTCAGTCCAGCTGAATCCCGCTGGGCAATTTCAGAAGGATGGATGGAAGCTTGACAGATAGAGCTAAGCCCTGACAGCTTAAGGGCCTATCACTCAAGAAAAGGAGCACACTGCTTGTTCTCTGGTAAGAGGACTTTTGGTGTAAGAGTTGTTAATCCAGCTGCACCAAATGCAGACAAAAAGAACCTCTTGAAAGAAAAAAAAAGTCCTCTTTGTGCACTCTTAACACTTCTCAATAAAGAATGTATTTTTTGTGTGTGTGTGTGTCTGGAACTCTTTGCAACAGCATTGACTATGTTATGCTGTGATGTAACAAGGCCAGATAGGGAGTATTTCTTGGCAGTATTTCCCTGCCTCCCAGAAGTTCTCTCATGCATTGAACTCTCCTGAGCCTTAAGCAGGAAATAAGGTCGGGAGAGCAGTAGGCTTGAGATATAACCATCTGAGTATTATAAATATCCCCATACGGTGTTCTTTGTTTGCTAAAATTAAAGTCACTCCTCCTGCTTAGCCTTTCCCAAATTTTTACATTGAGACTAACAATATCTGAGAGACAAAATCCCTCAATTTTTTATTGACAAGATTTCTTACCCCCTGCAGATGCATCTGTCTTCCCTGGAGAAGGCGTCTTGAAAATCTCCCATCTTCAGACCTGCATTTGATGACCCATTCTTGCAATTCCTTGTATCCTCAAGATGTTTGTCCCCAGTGTCAGACAGCATGCCATTGATACTTCCTGAGTGTTAATGTGTTATTCATATTTCTCTGAGTTCACCAATGTCTCAGCTTGTTATTCTTGCTGTTCCCCAGAATAATAGAGCTTAGTGAGGCAATTTGTTCTCAGCTTCTGCAGCATATGCAAGTAAAATATTCTATTCAAATTTAGCATAGAAAAAATAGCAGCTGCATCTAATCACCTTTCCTCCAGAGATTTAGAGCACAATAACATTCTGTCTAACTGTACTCACTTAACTGTTTTTTAAATAATACGTTTTAATGTAGAATTGCTTATGTGCTCCCTTCAAAGGAGCACTTTTCCCTCCACACTTTGGCTTTAACTCCTGATGGAGACTCACTTGTGACCATGTCTCACTAGGGTAAATATGGAATAATGCCTCAAATGTCAGCAGTCACAATGGAATAAGAAAGAAGATAGACTAGTCCCCTTTGTGTATGCAAAGCTGCTTTTATCTACACCTTGGTGATATCATAGTGATGTCTGCTTGTATACTGACATAGTACTATACAAGACTGATTTTTCAGAGACAAGATGGTTGATTTGAAGTATTAAAGGATTATAATGAAGTATTTTCCAGGGCAGGGTGTCTCAGCACTACCCAAACCAAATGATCCAGTTGTGCCTGATTTCACTGCACAGAAGCAATGCATTTCCTCCTGCTGTATTGTCTGTTCAGCACAGTGAGCAGACCTGCATTCCTCCTCTCATGCATATATGAGATCAAGTATTGTGAGGCATGAACAGAATACAAAATTCCATATTGCAAGTTCTTCAGCCTTCACCTTCTGCTAGACAGTATCTCAAGTACCAAAACTTGTGCATCAAAATACATTATTTAGAGATATTTTCATTTTTACAGTTCATGTAGCAGGAAACAAACAAATATTTAAAACAACATCATTAACAGACGTGTCTGAATTATCCATAATACCTAAATGCTCCATGTTCTTTAACTATGCCCTGCGAAGATATAAAATAAATTCTTATTTTAATTTGAAACTTCAGAGACCAAGATGCACTGGATTCAGGTGACAAAAGATGTGTTTAACTCAACATTTCCATTTGAAGATTTTAAGAACATATCTGCCAAGCAAAATGACTAAAACCACACCATGCTTACTTTATTTCATAGTAAATGCAATCTTTTCTCTGTTTATATTGATTTAGTGTAAAGAGTGCACTGGATTTATGCGTTAATTTTTCAGAAATTTTCTTATGTTCCACACAGGATAGCAGCAGAGAGAAACTGCTTATTTTATACAGGCCTGTAAGGACATAAAACTGCGCAGTTGCCTGTCTCAAAACACTGTCAAGGCTACAGAACTTATCATAAGACAAGCCACCACAGTGGGAACTTGAGGTAAACACAGAAGGGAGAAATTTGTGACAGGAAGGCACTAATTCCAGGCCTGGGGATGTTAAATCTGGTTATCACATCTTAGTTAATGCATTATAATGCACATTATAATGCAATAATATGTCAAACTGTGGGAAAGAAAGCAACTGCTCAAACACATGCCACTTCAAGTTACACTCCAACATCTACGAGCTCCCCATGGATCCAGAACTTGGACTGTATAAAGGTGGTGCCCCCAGAAGATCGGCGTTGGGATCCCCACAACCCAGAAGCCCAGGGTGAAGAAAGACCAATGGGATGGTGCTGGATCCACGTCTCTCCCCGCCTTGCTGCACCCTCCTTCTTTTTCTCTCCTTTCCCCTCTTTCTCTATCTTCCTCCTCTTCCTCTCTCCCATCCTTTTTTTTTTCCTATCTCTCTACTTCACGTTTACTATTAAATATTATATTATCAACTTCAGCATTTAGTGTTGTCTGCACCTGAATTTGGGCAGAGGCCTTTTGCATTAGTTGGATTATAATAAGATTCTGCATCAGCTTCTCAGCTACTGTTTCCTGACACAATTCTGTGTATGCAATCCTCAAAATCATCAAATTGATGACCATGGGCAGGTTTGATTTTTGGTTGACAACTTTCTAGGTTTGCCATGCTACCACTCCATTATATGTGCTGTCTAATGGGAAGCATGTTTGTTGCAAAATCAGGTGGCTGACATTTTCCTTGCTCCTACATATCTCTTATTCTTGAAAGTTGTGGTTTCTCTGACATTGTTGTCATGGGGGAACCAACCAAGTTAGTCCAGATGTAGAAAAATCACTGAACAATCATCTGATTTATATCAATAGTATTTTTTTATTTTAAACATATTTTCAGGTCAAATAAACCAAGTTTTCTAGAGATGATCTTGATCAAAATGTTAATAAAATGAGCCCAAATTTAATATTATACTCACAATTTTTCATGATGTTGTTGTTCTTCTTTCACAGGTTTGCATTTGTCAGCCAGCTGCACTATGTCAAAAACAATAGTGCAAAGGCTAACCTTAAATTGCATTTAAAATATGTACATAAGAAAGGGATCTAACACTGCAGATGTGAAGTATTAACATTTGAAAATAAACCAGAGGATCAGGTATCAGTTCTTTCAGTCTAGCCATCAGAAATGGTTATCATGGGGTTTTTGAGGATGTGATAGCCCTTGCCTTGCAGGCTAATTTCACAGTGTTGTGGCAGAAACAGTATGTTTAATGTGAGAAGTGTACAAGTCCTCTCTGACATTTTATTCAAGGGTGGAATCCTACAGAAAAGAGCAATACATAGCCAAGCTCTGCTACCTCTCTTCCTACCATTTTCTCCTTTTCAAGGTCTGACTGTTTAACTCCATGTATAATTCTGTTACGAACCTCTGTACGCAAGATGTTTACACCACAAGCAGGAGAAAATTTCTGAAGGATGTTCTCCAGGTACACCCTAGCTCAGGAATGTTTTTATTCTGAAAACTGCTGCCTAGAAAGGTATCTGTGAATCTTCAAATGCTGTAGGAATGATAATATATAAATAACATGCTGCAGTTGTTGTGATGGCCCTATGGACTATACTAATTACTTTGAAAAAGAAAACCATCAATATTTCAATATGAAGTGAAAAAAAAGCAAACTGGTGAGATTTAATAAATAGACATAGCTGTAAATACAGGTTTTCATGAAAAATATTGACTGTGGATGTAAAAAAAGCATCCACATATAAAATTCAGATGTTCACTGCTTCCATTGTTTACTCAATGCCTTGAAGAATTTGCATCAAGACCTGCCACTGGATTATGCTATGTCATTGTATTACGATGTAAATATGCTGTATTTCATAGCAATGGAACAAATCTTCTCCTGTGGACAGAGTAAAATCATGCAAAAATGTTCCTTGCAGAGAGGTATCTCTAGATTTTGATAAGTTATTAAAAAAAAGAAAGTCAGCTCTGCTATTAAAGTGATTTTCACATTTTTTGATGCAGTGAAGACAGAATCACAAGATGACCAAAGGAAGATACATGAGTTTCAACAAAATAAGATCATGTTTGTTATGCTATGAGGAAGGCAACAAAGCTGGTGACAGGGCTGGAAGTTATGTCCTGTGAGACGCAGTTGAGGACTCTGGTTTGTCTAGTTTAGAGAAAAGAAGGCTGACAGGAAACCTCATAGCTCTCTACAGCTTCCTGAGGAGGCGGAGAGGGGAGGGAGGTGCTGAGCTCTTTTTTCTGGGATCCAGTAATAACAGGCTGGTAATGGCCCAAAGTTGTGTCAGGGGAGGTTTGGAGGTTTGCACTTGACATCAGGAAGCACTTCTTGACTGAGAGTGTGGTCAAGTGCTGGAACAGGTTTGCTCAATAAACAGTTAAGTGCTGGAACAGGTTTCCTCAATAAGCAATGCCCCAAGGCTGTCAGTGTTTAAGATGGATTTGAGCAACGTCCTTAAAAGCATGCTTTATGTCATGGTCAGGCAGTCGGGCTGGATGATCACACAGCTTTTTGTTTCATGTATTTTTACTTCAGTTAGTTGCCATTATCACTCTGATTCTTCACAAAGATTATGGGAAGCATAGTTAACCAGAACGAGACCACAGTGATTTTTTTTTTCTTTTTTAGATCTGGAAAGGGACACCATTGTCTAACTATACTCCAAATGATGAAACAGAAGTTATAAGACCTTTGGCTTGGCAGAGAGGGGAAAAACAAACAAGCCAAGGTATAGTGATATTTCCATTATTAAATCCACTTTCCCAAATTTGCTTCAGTTTTTAAATGACAATGCAAGACTTCAAGACAATGTACTATGCTTTGCTGTTTTCTGATTAACAAATATGTTTTCCCTTCAAAGAGAGTGAGAGAAAAAAAAAGCCCCAAACATCTTAAGTTATTGTGTTTTTTTTGTGCCAGCCATTGTATATGTCTTTATGAAATCTATGGTTTAAAAGAAAATAAAAGCTGCATTACTATAATCATAGCTGCCTGAAAAATTCAATCAGAATATAATTACAATAATAAAAGCTCTTTCGGATTCAATGAGATACAACTGGTAGGGTAATCATTCCTTCTTGAAAAATAAGTGTGTTTTTCTCCATTTCACATGAGTACCACGATTTGGTACTAGCTATCTTTATTCAAGTCATAGAATGAAAATTAATTCAGTTTAACATAATTGACAGGCATCCTAAGGAAAGAAAGAAGAGCAGTGAGGTTTGATTTTGGTCAAACAGAATTGCTTATGGGATTATAAACACATTTAAACTATGTTCCCTTTTTACGTTGTAAGTCAGGTAGACTTTCCCTAACAGCATTTTCCTCCTGAGTTAAATAACAGAATTTTATTTTGACTGAAGTGTGATGAAAAATAAGAATTTTCATTTTGGGAAAATATGAGTGAAAAAAGGTTACTGTGAAATTTTAACAACATCCAGAATTGGTCACAATTGTATTGCACAAGACCTTTTAAATGAGATGAAATGCTGTGCCTAAGGGACTTCTGTATGCTAAAGATGTGAAAGTGAAGATATTTGATACAAAAACTTATAGGACAGGGTCAAGAACAGTAGCACACTGCCTACATATTAGAGAGATGAACCAAGATCTTACTGTGTTATGATATACTGAAATACAGAACAAGCAATTCGTTGACCTTCAGAATTAATGAAAACTTGTAGTTTAACAAACAGTTTCAATGTTTTGGTTCCCATGTGCATTCTTTGATGACTAGAAAATGGGGTCCTATCTGAAGCCTGTTTTACAGAAGGCCTTATCAGGATGCTCCTCTTATTGTAAGCTTGTTGTCACAAAATTATTTGGAAAGTGCTACTTTTTGAGATACCACCCTCTACCATACTTGACTTGAAAATGAAGGGTCAAACTTTGTTGGTTGGACATCAATCCAGAACCAGAGAGCATAGCTGCTATAGCCTCCTTCATTTTATATACATTCCTGCAAGGGGTGTACTAGAAAAAGTGACAGAAGACAGCAAAGGCCTTTGGCTGGTGAGGGTGCTCAAAAGAACAGCTATAAAGAGCTCATCACAGAAGATAGTTACAAATATTGTGAGTATTTCCTTTGCTAGAATGTCATGAGAATTATGGAGGCATTCAAAGGAGGATATGAGGTTCACAGGTGTTTGTAATATGATTCTATTTTGAATAGAGAGATAATGGTTGTGAGATAAAATGACTTATCATCAAACATAAGATAAACTTCTATATCTCCAGGTAGAATTTAAAGTTGGGTTATTTTAAGTATTTTTCAATTCATATTGAACGTAATATGAGAAACAAATACTACTGCTAAAAATTTATTTTCTACTGTCTTTAAATTAATAATGATTATTGTTCTCAGATGGGTCAGTTTTTCTTTCAAAAAGTTCAATTAAAAAGGAGTAATTTAGATTATTCCAGTGTGAAATATAAAAACACACAGATTTTTCTGAACAAGTACTTTGCTTTCAGCCATCTCATATCTGCAGCAGATACCCAAAACTCCTTTTTTATTTGCATTACAAACTGCTTCAGAAAAAGCACAGGGAACTTAGACAGCATTTCTAGCATTGTTCAATGCCTAAATTTAAAATACAAGATGCCTTGATGACATGATGCTGGAAAAAATGTCATCATTTATGTTTCTTTACAGTCCTCAAATACTTCAGTGAGTGATCACAGCCTCAGACAAAGGGAGAAACAATTTAATAAGAGTAAGGACAAGACCAAGAGCAAAAATTAGGAGTGTGCTTAAGAAAAAAAAAGAGTAAGAATAAGCATAAGAACAAGAAAGAAGGTAATATCTTTTTTGAGCATTTTTCACCTTTTGCAGAATGCTGAAAATTAATCAGGAGCCGGTATTTCTGTTTAAAGCTCTGAAAAGTCTTTGATCAATTGAATTAAACTAAGGGACAGAAGAACTGCTGATAAATTATAAACATTTTGTCTAGCTGCTATGTAAGTAGACTATTTCCAGGCAAAGGCTTAGCTGAGCTCTTTCACATAATGGGTGTCTAAACAGTTTTCTCTGTAGGGAAGGCGTATGGCAATAGATGATTTTGTTCTAATCACAATACTTTCTTTTCATTTCCACTTTCAGTTTTTCCTTGATGCCTTAATGTTTTCAAATCTTTCAGTTCCCAGTAGTAGAACAGTTGGATTCCAGACGTGTTACACAGCTGAAGACAGAGACTGCTACGCTGCCTTTTCATAGTCCACAGTAGTTTTATCATTCACTACACTAGGAAAAGAATCAATCCCTCTATATGAGAAGCACTTTATTTTAAAGTAGAGCTTTAAAAAAGTAAATTTAAAAAGCCCTTCACAACCTCAAAACATGAATTGCTTACTACTAGCTGGGGACAGGAGGGAAAACTCATTTCAGAAGTTGTTTGCTAAGAAGTGTGAACTCAGAAAGAGTCGGCCCTGGTAACTCAGGTGTGTTTTTCACTCAATAAAATATTTTGTCTTTTTTGTGGCTTAAATGAGAGCTGCTGAGAGCTGTTCACAGGCAATTCAATCTCTAGTGAACAAGTCATTGTAGGTGGCATGAATTCATACCAGCATCTTCCCCTGTCAATTACCATGCCAGGCCATATTCCAGTTCACTCCATGGGTGCGGATATGAAAAGAATAGCACAGCCAGGGTTTTTCCACCCATGAAGGACTCTCCAGAATGTCCTGATCCTGGCACAGGAGATCAGGAGATCAGGACAACAGTGGAGAGAGTCAACCACAGTCTATCTTCCTTCTCTCCTTCTCCTTGAATCCAAAGACCAGCGCTTGAGCGCTGGAAAGGGGGACACAGCCATGCCTTCAACTCAACCTTTCAGGGCTGAACTAATGTTATTTCGCCAACTACAATTAACATACAGAGAGCATCACATACAATGGGAAAATCGCAATTTTGATTGATACAGATACCTGAAATCCACATGCCATCCTCTGCCGAGGTCTCTCAAGGTGCCCAAATTCCTCCTCTTGTTTTGAGAATCCCAGCATCAACTTTTTCCACTGCTCCCACATTTATATAATGGAAAAAGAGGTGGCACGAAGAGATAATGTTTTGTAAACAAGAATGATCCAGAGTGGTTTTACAAAAAACCACCACCAAATAAACAACCAAAACAAAAAACCAAACAAAAACCAAACAAAAACCACCCCCGAACTGAAACAAAACAGGCGGGAACAGAAATGGAATAGCTTGCAGGAAAGGGGGAATAAAGACAAAATACGCACAAGGAGAACTGCATTCAGAAAACAAGAAACAAAATGGGAAATACTATAGTTTTGGGTGGGGTGAAAAAAAGAGAGCAGAAAAATGAAGGGAAATGACAGAAAAAGAGAAAAGGAGGAACGGATAGAACAAGGCACAGTGGGGTAAAAATGTCTGGACCCAGAGAATGAAGGCAGATAAAAAAAGGTTGAAAAGAAAAGGGGCAACAAAAGTAAATAACCTTGGAGTGGAATAAATTTAATCTTCTTATTTTAACTCCAAGTTTTAACTATTCTTTGGTACTGTTCATAAATATATATGGGTAAAAGGAAACTTAGAGATTACATCTGCCTTGTTAAGTGGTAGAAGATACACAGAAAAGGAACAAAGCGGATGAGGCAAACAAAAACAGTTTTGAGAGACCAGATGTTTTTCCAAGATACTGTGTTGTTATTGTTGTTGTTTTTGTTATTATTATTATTATTACTATTTAGTGAGAAGTAAATTAAAGGATCGTGGCATAAATTTATAGCCATGATAGGTTGTTGCCGATAAAAAATGATGTTTCCCAGCAGGATTTTAGAGAGTAGCAGGTTCTTTGGCAGAATGGCCAAGGTGATGAAGAATAGTGAGAGGGTAAAAGTTTCATGTGAAGATGGATAAGCACCGTGTATCAGAGTTGAGTGTGAAAAGAAAAAAACAAATGAGAGGGTGGAAGGAGTAATATGCTGAGTGAACTCAAATCAGGAAACTGGAATGGCTAATGCCCAGTCCTTCTGTACACAAGCATAAATTGGGAGAGGGGTGGCTGGAGATGAGAATCAGCCCTGCAGAACGGGATCTGGGGAGCTGGCTGGCAGCAGGCTCACTGTGAGCCTGCAGTGTGGCCAGGCAGCCAACAGGGCAAACTGCATCCTGCAGTGCATCGAACACAGCACAGCCAGACCGTCAGAGAGAAAATTATCCTGCTGTATTCAGCACTGGTGAGGCCTGAGCTGAGTGTTGTGTCTGTGCTGCTCCACACTCTTTGAGAGGGACGTGCTGGTCCTTGACCGTGTCCAGAGGAGGGCACCAAAGCTGGTGAAAGGGCTGGATAGTGTGTCCTGTAAGGGGTGCCTGAGGACCCTGGACTGGTCTCATTTGCAGAAACACAGGCTGGAGCTGACCTCATTGCCCTCTGCAGATTCCTGAGGAAGGGGAATGGACCGGGAGATGCTGAGCTCTTCTCTCTAGGATTCAGTGTTAGCAGACATGTGGAAATGGTTCAAAGTTGCATTAGGGGAGGTTCAGATTTGACAATAGGAAAAAATGTTTTGCTAAGAGAATGATCAAACCCTTGAACAGGCTTCCTAGAGTGGGGTTTCATGCTCCATTGTGCTTATTTTGGCTGGGATAGCATCAATTTTGTCCATAGCAGCTATTATGGACCTCTGTTTTGGATTCACACTGAAAATAGTGTTGATAACTCAGGGATGTTTTTGTTACTCCTGAGCAGGGCTTACACAGAGCCAAGGCCTTTGCTGCTTCTCCCCCACCCCACCAGTGAGGACGCTGGGAGTGCACAAGGAGCTGGGAAGGGACACAGCTGGGACAGCTGACCACAACTGACCCCAGGGTTATCCTACATTCTGTGATGTCACGGTCAGCATATAAAGGTGGGAGAAGGAGGAGGATGGCTGAGTCATCCAGAGTGAGAGCCTCACTCTCCTGGAGATGGCTGAACACCTGCCTGCCTATGCAATGTGGTGTATTAACTCCTTTTTTTGCTTTGCTTGTGTGTGTGGGTTTTGTTTACCTATTAAATGGTCTTCATCTCAACCCATGAGCTTTCTTATTTTTACTTTTCTAAATCTTTCTCTCATCCCATGTCAGGAGAGTGAGTGTGTTCAGGAGGCTTAGTTGCTGGATGGGTTAAACCACAACAACCAAGCCTGTCAGTTTTAATATTTTCTCAGCCTGGAATTGTTCAGGCGGTTGGACTAGAGGATCATTGTGGATACCATCCAACTAAAATGATTCTGTTCTATTCTATTGGTCATGAGACACCCCCTCTTTCCTCCCAAGTATTTCTCTCATTTGTTAACAAATACCTTGTTGTTAAAATGAACTCAAGCTCATTCATTCCTATTTGTACTATTTAGGTTTAATTTGATTTTGAAAATAATATTTTTATTGAGTCCAGGCAAAATAAGTCCCTAGCAGGACTCTGAATTAAATGGTATTCAAATAATAGCAAAAAGTTATTTAGATTCCTAACTATTGTTCCAATTTTTTCTGGAAGTTATTGACCAGGATTCTATAGCCAGGAGGAAGAAAAAAATTAGAGAATAGAAGAAATTTGTCATCACATTAGGATCAGAGATAATGAAATTTTAAAAAAAAGGCCATGTTAAGAAAATAGCATTTTTCTTGCATTAAAACAGAATAAAACATGTAAGATAAAAGAAAAATCCCTACTACATTAATTAAAATATATGTACACATTTGAGTGCAAATAGAGATCAGAAATCCCATAGCTGAAGAGTCAAATGTATAAGAGAATTTCTTTACATTGTGCTTTTCCCAAACAACCTGTCTTTAATACAATGTCAGAGTAGAAATCCTGGACAGGACATCAAAACAGACACAACATTTCTTAAAGTAACTATACACTTTGGCCTGAAAAGGTTGGCAAGGTCTAACACATCAAAAGTTAGCAGAAAACTGTCTTCCTAATAACTAGAGTGTGCTTAAGGGACAATAAGAAGCATTTTTCACCCTCCTACCATTCCTCCAGACATAGCTGAGTAAGGATTTTTACAGACATTAAAGAACAAAGTAAAAAAACTCGGTTTTGCTCACTCATTTGTGCTGTTTCAAAACTTGAGGGATAAAAAAGTTTCAAGAGATGTATATCTTCTTAAATGTTCACAAGCGTTCGAAAAGTGAATATTAATGTCCTTTAGGAATCAAAGTTCCAATGTCCAGCATGAAAATTATGTGTTTACTTTGGACTGATAGATTTTCTACTTGAATTCTTAGAGGTTTGTTTGAAAGCCTTCACTGCAGACTGCAATGTAATTGCGTGCAATTCTTAATGTAGTTTAATACAATAATGCAATCCTTAAACTAGCCTTGTTTAAGAAGCAGAGAAAATTGTTAAGGGCTGCAAGATTCTTTCATTTTGCAATCATCCTTTCTGTAGCCTTGTTAGTCTTCTGTGTAGACAAGTGAATTTGAAAGAGGTAATTTCAGTACTTTGAAAAAAGTGTGTTCTCGATTGCTATTATGTGCATTTAAAAAGTCATAGAAGAATAAAAGTGCAGAACTCAATTTAAAACTCTCTTGCCACAGTGTTGAAACATGCTGAAGATGGATTGGTCATGATTAAAGGTGAAATACTCCTTATCCCTACCAATTAATCATGTATTTAACGTAAATTAATCCTTATTTAATGAGGTCTGAGTCATTAGAATCAAGTTTGCATAGATGCAGATAGATAGATACGTAAAATTGGTGCTACAAAACCCCAATTTTTATATGTGAAATGAAGGTCAGAGCTAGAGATAGACACGATTTTATTGTTAAAGAGATGCCAGATTCTTTATTGATATACTGCCCAGAGTATTGCTGTGATAGTTTCTTAGTTAAGGCTCTTGGAGAGGTTGATAAAAATGTAGATGATTGCTTTCCTTGCTTGGAGAGAATGACATGCTGAATGCACTGTAAAGACTAACTTTAGGCAGAACAGAAAGTATTGCCTTGCTGCATCACTCAGTACTCTACCTCCTAGAGACAGTAACTTCTCATTGGGACAGGCACAGTAGTCTGTCCCATGGTCAATCAGAGCCAAGAGGAAAAATTAAATAAATAGGAGGCTGGAGGGGAAGTGACCTCTTCCTTTGAGTGTTTAGAATAACTTCTCTACAAAACATATTTTGCCTACGGCAAGACAGAGGAAGACATGCCCCAGATTCAGAAAACTACCCACGCTGTTGTGTAATTCCCTGTGCACAGCCCTCAATGAACTTAGTCAAAACTATTTGTTTTCAGGTGCTGCCAAGAGCTGGAGTTTTAGAACTCCCATGAGACAGAGACAGTTAGTCATACATTTCTCTGGCCAGTGTGCTGAGCTTAGTCATGGAGGTGCTTTGTCTGTGTTCACCCAGGGATCTTCTCAAGAGCTCAGTATCTCTGCTGATGTGATGGAAAGAAAGAAGATGACTAGGCTCTTGGTTTTGTGACACAAATTGCATTTTAAGAAGACCAGGGATTGTGGAGGTGATCTGTCATGGTTTGGCTGATCTTTAAGTCCCAAAGGAAAAAAGAGAAAGAAATAGAGAGGACTAATTCCTACCTTCAGAAACTGCTCTGTAGATGACATTCCCTGTCTGTTCCAGGTAGGTCATCTGAAGAAGCTAGGAAAGAACATTTGTTTTAAAACCTGAACAGAAATAAGACTGAGTTTAATGGTTCAATTTATTTTTATTTTCCCCAGGGACATTTCAAATCCCTCAAGACTCACAGCTTGACATCAGCTAGAAAAAGTTCCAGAACTATGTTTTAGACTTGAATTACTCAAGGATTTGAAAACAGATAATGTGGTTTTAATTCACGTAAAGAGTCTGCTTATGATAACCAAGAATAAACCTGAAAAGTAGAAGCTGCCCGCTTGAGCCACAGGTGGAAACCTGAACCAGTGGAACTGCTGATTGATACATTTCCTTTTTTTCTTTTGTGGAAGGGAAAAAAAGCCATTCTTCCCAATATTCTTACACTTCCAAAAGCAGTAAGAAAAAAGAAACAAATTAGCTTTAATTCAGTTCCCTAGAAGAACACATTTCCTCAGCTAGTCCACTTTTGACACAGATATAATTGCTGACTTTGGAGAAGTCAGAACACTAGATATACATGTGATCAACCTATTCATGGCTATCTAACTGAGCAATTAACTAAATGCCATGTGAAAGAAAAGGTATGAGGAATATGCAAGAGTCGATTTCATGCAAGTTTTTTTCACATAATTGCTTTTTTTTTTGTACCTCAACCTCTAAGCACACAACTTAAACCAGAAAGAAATAGGAATATACCATTTCACCATGAAATAACAGCTACTTGTAGTGCGCTTCCATTATTGACACCAAGAAAATGCATGAACTAGTGAGGAAAAATGCACTAATTAATTTCCTTCACCCCTTCTGCAGAAGTTTTGGTATTTTAAAATAATAGAAGTTTAAAAGCAGAAGTTTTGGTATTTTTTTTTTTTTTTAATTTCTTTCTTCCTCCCACAATGGAAAAGTGATACGGAAAACAAGGGAGTATATAACTATATACACATTTCTTATCTCATTTAAATTCAACTGTCAAAATATCAAAAAGGTTTTGAAGAGAAGATTTGTAACCTTCATTCAATGTCTTACATTGCCGCATTTAAATGGTGCTACTATTCTAAATGATACTCTTAGGCCCAAAGTAATTTTTATGCAGCTGTGTCAGTTCAGCTATTGTCATTGCTAAGGAAAGAGGAAACCATCTTGGCTAAAAGAAGCCAAATATTAAAAATACCAAAAAAACAGTTTGCTGTGAGTAATGGTAAAACCTAATCAGAGAATGGCTTTCAAATGACCCACAGTCTAGTAAAATAGGCAAAAAAATTAAACTTTTAAATGAAAAAAAAATTTACGTTCCTTTGAAATACAAACTTGAAAGAAGCTTGGCATAATCATGTAAAGCATCTACAAAACAACACTAGGTGTTAAGAATATTTTTATCTATCTAAGGATCAATATTTTTACATTATATTTTTCTAAAAAAAACCCTAAACCATAAACAAGAACAATCTATGCCTTGTCTTTCTTCTGTCTGAAAGAACTTCACAAGTGGGTAAAACTTGTCATCATGATGAACCTTTAGGCCTTGTCTGGCATAAATAGACGTTTCCATACTTGCAGGTAGGGTGATGTGTCACTGCTGGAGCAATGTGTGAGAGTTTGTCTATACTGCCTACTCTGACACAGCAGCAAAACCAGAAAAAGAAGCATAATCCTTCCGAAACAAAAGAGTACAACATGATTATTTATAGCAGAATAAATCAAGTCACCACTCATCTGTCTTGCCAAGTTTTTTACCTCATCTCATGCCCAAGTTTCAATTTCCTTCATAACATTTTAACCTTCTAAGGCTTTTCCTTTTGTTCATGAGTTTTAATTTGAGACAGAGGATCTTTTAATGACTCAAGTACAGAATCTAAGACAAAGGTATTTCAGACAATACACTTCAGGAGAAGAGTGCCAGAATTAAAATTTAGTCATCACCAAAACTGAGGTTGATTTACACTGATCTGACTCATCAAGTCAGGAATGATGAAATTCTACAACAGCATCAGTCAGTTTTCATAACAAATTGTTTTTCAATAATGATAATAATGAAAGGTCAAAGAAACCTGACTATATATTTCTATGGTAAGTTTATATGGGATACATATATTTGTACATACATATGCAGTATAAATTCCTCTCATATCTTCAGGTATAACTCATTTTATAGGAACAATTACTTTTTCCCAGTCCCCAAGTTTTTACTTGCTTTCTCAAGAAGTTATATTTGGTTTGCATTCTTATATAACAGGAAAAAACAATTATGGATACCCAATTACTATTTTAGGCACTGAAATCTTAACAAGGAATCTGGTTCTGTTGGACTTTCCCTTAAGTCTCACTGCAGGGATTGCTGCCATGAGATTAATGCAGACAAGATTTCACTGTCATTGGTAACAGAGAGACAACTGAAGACCCAGGGGCATATTCAGCATGTAACTGAGATGGACCTAGACAATTCAGATCTGAGTCACATTGTTATTTGCTCTATATGCACTGAATCATAAGAATTATGTGTGTACTTACAAAGAAACTTAAAGCTGTCAGAGAGGGCATAGCCAAATTCAGCAGTGTTGCAAAAACGGGAGTAACATGATATTCTGATAGATTTGGAGGTAGAAAATGTAAGGTGGTCAAAATGACCCTTAGGTTAGTTAAGAACATCTAATAAAACAAAGAAAGCTTAGAAAGAATGCAATATACAATTGCTGCAGCAGTGCATAGTTCACACAAAAGCTAATTTTCTGGTATACTACAGCTTCTCTAGAAAGCATAGTGGAGAAGAAATTGTTTGCAAAGTGGTAGCTGATTTGGCAGATTTGGCAGACATGCTACCCTGCCTTCTGATGAAAGGAGTGGGGCTGGGAGTGCCTGACAGAGCCCCTCCATCCCTTCTGTCATGCAGCCTTGTTCAAAATAATTGTCAGTACTGCCTTTTGACAACCTGGACTTTTCCATGCTGTGAAAAATGTAAAGAATGTTCTGCACTCCCAGTTCATTCTTCTCAATCCTTTACCTTAATGAGTACAGAAGCAGAACAATCCTTACTGTGCTATGGACTCCATTCACTGTCCTTGGGGTAATAAGATATAATGCAATTTCTCAGCTGCAGATTGCTTGCAAAGTGTCTCATGAAGCCTCTGAATGTTTGATTACCAGGGGAGTAGAGTTCTCTCCTCTTCACCATTTATTTTTGGTATCACAGACACCGTCCAATTGCACAAGATATATTCCTATAACACTGTATACAGGAAAGTACTGTCGTTCTTTATTTGCCTAGGAGCTTTCTTATAGCAGAAGTGCTAAAATATTTGATTTCTAAGATGTTTGAAGATAAGGAAGGAACAAACAAGCATTCAAAAAAGGACCAAACCGAAGTTCCACTGCTACTAGAGTGTCAGAACAAATATTTTTATTGTCTATGGAAAAAAACCAACAACCCAAAAAACGCAACAAAACCCAGGATTTGCTTTCATCCCCATGTTTCTCTTTAAAGAGAAGGGATGTGGCAGTTTCCACTCTGTTAGCTGAGACCAAAGCACTGGCAGGCCGATGAAGGGCCTGGGAGTCCAGCTATCTGGGAGTGGCTCATATGACCGAGTCACAGTGTCTGTCCTACCAGTCTGTATGCCCTCGAGTTTTACTGGTGCCTACCGTGGTAACTCCTTCCCCAGCCTCCGTTTAGATGTCTAGAAAGGATAGAAGCCACCTCTTCTACAGCCCCCACCTCCTGAAGTTATGTAATATCTCATATGGTTATTGTTTCCAGGGAAACTGATACTTGATTTCTACATCATGACCTAGTATCACAGAAAACTTGGAACAGAGAAATAGAGAGAAACTCATAATATCAGACCCAGACAGCTGTGAGAAAAATATGCCACAAATTCTCTTGCAATGGTGTTCTTCCTGCAGAAACAGTGTGCAGTATAGAAGATGCAAAAGTCAGCAGAGCATCCCTTCATCACAGGGATGAAGAAACTGACTCTTAAATATACTGAACATCCATAATTTCCATCTATATCTAAATAAAATGTCAGAAAGCAAGTAAGATTTGAAGGTAGTTCAGCTCTTCTCAGGATTTCACAGGTATAAGAAGAAATTTAATTCTTGTATAAAAATTCAAGAAAAAATTCTTAAAGAACAAGAGGTGGACATTCTTCCAAAGATGTTGAGAGAAACTCTAAATATTTCACCTCATCCCTGCCTGGTTTTGTGTTTCTGTCTTTAGCCAGGTTTTGAGCAGCTTTTATCAGAGAGAAGACTATTTCAAAAGAGCACTGGAGGTAACATAATGTGTTAAAGCAATATAATTGAGGGAAAGGGATAACTAGTTTTCATATATACTGATTTTCTTCTGCACTCTATAAGACACGACACAAAAAAAATTATCAATAACCACTCAATTTATCACAAGCCAAGAAACAGCCCTATTAAGTCCTCCAGTGAATGAAGCCCTGTCAATCAGAAACATTCACATCTGTTGAAATTGGAAAGCACTGCAAAAAATCATGTATCTTGGTCTGAGGGAGCTGACATTCTACTCATAAAAGCAGTATTTGACTTCAGCATTGATCATGTTTTCTCTTGGTGCCAAGAGAGCTTTCAAACATCAGTGTGCTGAGACTACGATGACATCTTGCCTGAGCTTGCTAGTTTTGCCTGAGTATTTTGTCCTCTCCACACTAAGCACAAGAGTCTAACAAATCCTAAGTGGTTATTTGTAGACAAATAACACTATATGGTAACTGTTTAAAGGCAGACACCTCCACCTCTGTTTTTTTTTTTTTTTTAGTTGTTATAAATTTGAAAGCAGAACATCTCAGGGACTGAGGATATTTACGGAAAATCAAGACCAACAGGATGCAGTTTCTCAGAGTTTGTTGGAATTTGGAGAGTGCACAACTTAATCTCAGTTTAAATCTGTTGAATTAGTTTAAAACTATTTATGTTTGGAAACTTACATGCCACCATCTCTCTCCTGGAAATTTCCTTTATCTGGAAAAGCTGCAAAAGACCTTGGACTTCTCAGAGAGTTGTGTGGTAGCTGCTGAGCCATTGGTATTTGGAGGGAATAGCAAAGGGAGGTAAAGTATCAGTTGTCAGGGGGCCTTCAAATCCATAGATACTTCTTTCCTTTGGAAAGGTTCCACAGAAAGTAAGAGGGGTGAAACTTTTGGTCCTTGAAAAGCGACTCTCAAATGCAAAACCACAAGTTGTGATTGCCTTTAAAATGTGTTAAAGTAATATTGAGTATACAGCAATGATTAAATAGCTAAATAATAAACTTGAGTAGTCAAAGTACATAGACTGAGGGGGAGCTATTACCAGAATGACTGTAATTAAGTATAATTATAATTGTATAATACAAATTATATATTTTAGATAGCTACAATACAGAGTTGTATTATGTATTATACAGTACACTATCAATTATACATCACATAATTCATTAGAGCTATAAATATTTATTACTTATTATTCATTATTTTAGCCACATCCATCTTCTTTGACTAGCAGCACTTATTTTTGCTCTGTAAGAAATCAAAGTAGGCAGTTTCTACCAAAAAGAGTAAACAAAGGCCTCAAACAATGTCCCTTATGACATGCATCCTCCAATGAACAGGTAGAAGAAATGCTACCAAAATGGGAAGCAAATGTAGACCTAAGATGCTAAACATTACTGGAGAAGTTTAGCCAATATGCTGAAAGGTGATGTGACCAAGTTTAAGTCTGCAGATCATGCACACTGCCTTTCATTATCAGAGCTGCTGATTAATTATGCCCAAGTATTTTTTACCACTCTGGGACTCTGTTTGCAATCTGGATGACAAGAATAATGATACTGATCACTCTTACAAGATAATTTTATGTGTGTCATGAAAGAAATCCAAGGTGACACTATTGTTATTTTCCTTTTGAATAGGTTTTAAAGGAAGAGCCCCACGCAAATCAAATGAGCCTGTCCATTGAGACAAGGGTGTCTTAGCTAAAGCAGAAGCCACATGGATGTGTCTGGAATTTTCTCTTCTTCTATATTCCAGATATTAGGTATTAATGGTTCCCAGATTTCACTGGTTAAACAAAATAGTTCAGCACAACTTGAAGAAATTATACCTCCATTTGGTATCTGTATGGTGTATTTCTAAATGCAGAAAATGTTAATTATTGCTGAAATAATTATAAATCACTTCTCAAGAGACATATAACTAGTCTGTTCTGAAGAAAAATAAATTACTTTGGAGTAATTTGACCCACTCTCTATTTTTCAAAGCACCTCATGTGACCATTTCTCAAACTTGGTGCTAAAAGAATAGAGAGGCATCTCCAATATGACATATTCCAGTGTCATACTATTCCAGTTTGCACAGCTGTTGATACTGTGGTAATTTCAACATGGATGGATGCCAGGTATCTGCTAAAGCCACTCTATCACTCCCCTCTACAACCGGATAGGAGATAGAAAACATAGCAAACTGCTCTTGGGTTGAGATAATGACCAGGAGGATCACTTACTGATTACCGTCAGAGAAAACATAGACTCAGCTTGGGAATATTAACTGAATTTATTATCAACAAAATCAGAGCATGAAAATGAGAAATAAATCTTAAAACCACTTTCCCCTATCCCTCCCTCCTTCACAGGGAACAGGAGTTATGGTCTATGGTCAGTCCATCACATGAAAGTTTCTGCCACTGCTCAGGGAGAGTCATACTTCCCCTGCTCCAGTTTGTGTTTTGTCCCATGGGAGACAGTTCTCCAT